>OZ010687.1:8457955-8990249 GCA_963932265.1 Thymelicus lineola | reverse complement strand
ACTTCAAAGCTAAATATTTCGCAAACGGTCACCTAATTCCAAGAAATGTTCTTAGTAGACCTATAATATTTTTAGAAGACCTTTTCAACTATATCGTACGCTATAGGCTACGCGACGAAAAAAAATTTCATCCTCACGTTACCTGTAAGGGAGGTACCCTGAAAAAAAATTAAAGCCACTCTAGGAGTGCTGACCAAAGTGAAAACTTGAACAATTATGCGTGTATTTTTTGAATCTTCAGCAAATATTGTGCAGGAAATACGTATACAGTCATACGAGCTGGTAATTAAGTAACTATAGTTTAGTATTTTTCTCAGAGATACCACCACAGTTATCTGTCGATTGTGGTCGATTAAAATGATGACGGTGTCGCGAGCTGATTGGTTTTATCCTACCTCAAAAATGCCTTAACGCGTCTAACAAAGTTTACACTTAAAACTGTTTTTCAATATTTTATTCTACGATTCTGGAGTTTTAATAAATACGTATATCCATGCCAAATTACAGCTTTCTCACTACCTACTAAGGGTAACTAACTAAGGGTCTCGGCGCTTTGCTTCGGACAGACGGCCAGAAGGACGGATGGATGGACGGACATGACGAAACTATAAGGGTTCCGATTTTTCTTCGGATCTTTAAAAAAGATTTAAGACTTGTAAGTCATAAGAGATTTTAGTAGCTTTGGGCGAACATGAATCAAGTCGCTTTATAACACCTTCCTTGTTCAATAAATACTTAGCTTCATATATGTAAGTATTATCAAAAAACAGCAAGCGTGCCAAGTATTTTACTATTTAACAGTATTTCTGGTTCGTGTTTACCGTATCGACTTACGGAAGCGCCACTTGAGTCAACACAGCTAGTCACGTGCCACAATTTTACAGCGGACCGCGTTCCTGAAACGGTTTATTGGCCCGTTCGGTCACGTCCAACATCGCCCAACACCGTCCAATCGAAGATCGAACTTCAGTTTGTTTTATATTGTAATCATTCTGTCAATTTTATGTATGGTAAGTCCGTAACTAAAAATTTTTTACAGCTTGGTTTGCCGTAGGAGAACTTTTGTTACCTGGTTTGAAGAATGCTTTTATTTAAAAGTATTAGATTTCATAATTAATACAACAGTACTGCACACGGGAGGGGACGTTTCTTTGGTCTTATGGACTGAGAGTTTTTAACTATATTCCAGTGTCCAATTAGCAATAATACATATACCCATCACTTCTCTGACTGTGTAGCATTATTTTTTTTTTATCCCAGCATTGAAAGTTCTACTTCTCGAAGGCCTTCTTTCTGATTTACCAACTGCTGTACAATGATTTTGATATCGATAGAATTACGTGCATTGAAGCGCCCAATGAATTTAACCATTAGCGGTCTACCCAAGTAGATGGATATTTTTCAACACTAAATTATAAGTACCTACCTACTAAGAAATGCTACACTTATTATGTACTAGCAGGTAAGTGCATGTAAAAAGTTGTGTATCAATTTATTTTAACCTTTTAGTTTTTCCAAAATTACTTTAAAGTAGTAATACCTACCTAATACAGTACATAATTTTTAGATTTAACACTAGAAAGACTGAAATTTCGGCTTACCACGAAAGACGGCTAGGGGTCTTTTGACCCCAATACTATTGGCCGTAGTATATGTTTCATTTTTTTGACAAATATAAATTATTTTGAATAAAAGTAAAATAAAATTATTTATATGTTATTACTTTATGTATTTTTCAGTACTTAATTGCAATTACCACAAGCTAATTTACAATAATCCACAAAATAATGTTTTTGACTGATTACAACTTCGACATAAACGTTTTTTTTAGAAAAGTCACATTCTCTAATAATTTTATTTTTGCAATGTGGTCGGTAGCAATGTCTTCTTTTTCTTGATTCTGCTGCAGCTGGAGATAGCAACAAAATTTGCTGTTGTGAGGGTGGTATCTGCAGTAGAATTTTCAAAATAATTACTAACTAAGTGGCAGCTGAATAACAGTTCTACGTACTTTTTTATTCGTAGTTTCTTGATATATAACTCGTGGATTTGTTTTATTGCTAAATCTAATATATTGTAAACAATATGTACACTCCATCTTCTAGAACTTTATTAGACACTGCATCTTCTAGCCATTTGGCTAACATCTACACTACACATTGACTTAGTATTATAGAATTGTAAAACTTGACTGTTTCAGGTTTTTTCTTTGAATTACTAGCATCTATGTGTACTGTATTATATAATTTACTAAGTAACAATACGTTTTTACTTATTTTTGTTTTACTGTCAACGACCATTGGTTATTATCGGCTTTCAGGGATTGAAATTGATGTAAGTCCAAATTCAGGTTTTTCATGTAGGGAGGAATGTCACGTCTGCTTTTATTTATTATTTTGTTGTAATATTATTATATTTTATTTATTATTTGATTGATCTGCTGGTAAAGGTTGTAAATATTGTAACACTTCTTATGTGGAAGTTGTCCTCGAAGAAAACGGAAAAAATAGTAATGTTCACTTCAAGACATTGACCAGGATAATGAAACAAATCAAATTGACGACGCATAGACCAGTACAATAACATTTAGTTATAATATAATCAGAATATATCGATCTACCGTTATTTACAAACACTTGCGCTGCTTATGGGTCATACGACCCCAGCCGTCTTTATAGGTAGATGATTGTTTATTTTCATTCCCACAACTCCTATTCTGTTTATACGTTACAATATGTTAACTAACACAATTTTATTAAAAGTCAAGAAATATCAAGTCATTATTTGAAAAAGCACCACAATAATCAGCGTCGAAACTTCAAAATGGGTCATTTGACCCCTGTCCGTCTTTCTAGTGTTAAGATGCACGAAACTTATCTGAAAGCCGTAATAATTACCTATTAATTGTAGTGAAATGACTTATAGTTCGTAGGTAGATTTTTTAATTTTTAATTATTTTAATTTGATTTTTTGCGTGGACATGGCTTTGTGTGGATATACATAGACGTAAAATGGTTACTGAAATATCAATGTCGATTGGCACGTTTTATTTTACACTAGACACAGCAATGGATTTTTTTTATTACCTCAATCGATCACGTCTCGCCCGAATATCCAAGAAGTATCTACTGCGCCGGCTGCACGTGGCGTAGCAATACCGACAAACCTCTGTGATTGGAATCGGGATGATTCTATCGTACCTTCGTACCACAAACCACAACCTACTACTCTTTTTACGAGTAAAAATCAAAATCTCTGAACAATGGTATGGTATGGTATAGTATCTTGCCGCTCAACTGTTCTCAGTCTATCGTTACAAAATAAGGATTTAATTAAAGCTCAAATTTGAAATTAGTGATCGATGTGAGATTCAGAGGTTCTTAGAACCAAATGCCTATGCAACGTCTGGATTTAGATCACCATAATTACATATGTAAGAGACCACACTAAAATTCACCATACTGGCCAGAAACGGATTGGAAAACTTCATAAACCTTGGCGATTGTTATGGAGGAATAGGTTCTTTGGGATGTTCCGCTGTAACTGGTGTAAGGCTGTAAATTAATCACATATGAAAAATAAGAAGAGTATACATGAAACTCATACCCCATACCTACCCCATAAAGGTCAACCATCTCTCGACTCGTGAGTACTCTACCGATCTAACTTAACATTCAAATAATAGCTGAAACAGTTCTCCAATGCTATAAACGCCTAATTCATGGGTTTTCATCGTTTGTTCAACGCTTTGATGGCGACTGGCTGACGGCTTTATAGTGCCCATAATCATAGGGGTGGCGCCTTGTATTGCTATTTAAAGGAGTTGGCGAGCTCTATGCTCGCAGATTACAATGGAAGGTAACCGTTCACACTCACGTGAAGGTTACCTCCAATGCGTCGCGGTCGAGAGCCGCATTATATTGTACTTCTTGATACTGAAACTTCACCTTTAGCGACTATTATCATTCTATAAATGCGACCTTTAAACCCTTTCAAAATTAAAATTTATGATGGTTCATTAACTTTACATTGTTAGGAAATGTCTCAATATTACAGCAGCGTTGTTGCATTCTCTTTTGTAATTGTTCAAAAGGACAATAAGGCCATTACTGCGCCGCTGAAATACACATTTAATCATAAGGAAATGACATTCAATTGGCCATTTTACTGATTCTTGAATAATCAAAACATGGTGTATGGAGGGTGCATGACAATAAAACTAAATCACTGAGGCTCTACGACTGTGCCTCACCGGCGCCGGCGGAAAGCGACCATATGCGTAGGGGACAACTTGCTTCTTTCCGGAAATAAAATAAACTACATTATTCACATCTCTGAAACTTAAATAGCACAATGCCTGGCTGTACACGACTACATACTACCCACATACGCATTCCACAACATCGTAAACACAATTTAAATATTTAAATAGTTTGTAGTTCGTAACCTGCACCTTGATAGCATGAAATAACATAACTTGCGGAAACTACTATATTTTGCCGTAATCTTCAGAACGCTGCACTCACATTAAGATTCAAATATTATTCGTATATATACTGCGGCCACGTATTACACCGGCTATAATGAAATTAAAACGTAACAAAATTATACGATTCAGACATTGAAGTCATTGAAGTGAGGATTTTACAAGGTTCGGATTTTTCGTTGAAAAAATTCCAACAAACTTCAGAATGTATAAAGACTTAAGGTAAATTCGATATACTTTCAAAGCGGCAAGAGTGCGGTGGTTGTGACTGGAATACCGAAACAATCAATACAGTTTGTCGAGGGCCGGCAAATTGAGTCGCACGCTCGTGCAGACGCCGCCTCGCCTATCCGCCGCAGCCGCGCCCGGGCTGCACCGGATTCATCTTAGGTTCTATCGCTCCATTTTTAAAATTTGAACAGTGTAGGTACGTCAAAGATTTATTGAAGACTAGATGTGCCCCGCGGTTTCACTCGCGTTAATTTGTAGAAAAAACTAACTACTAAAATATATGATGTTATATCGTCACCCTCCCCGCTAACTGTCCTAACTAGCAATTGATAGTTTTCCAGGGCAACCGTTTTTCGGTTTGGCGCTACAATCATGGTACTGTGCATAACTTAGCTTTGACTTCATTAATGAAATGATTAAGATTTACTACAATATTTAGCTTACTCTTTAAGTCAGTAGTAGTCTTAAAGCTCTAAGGTATATATTTATTTACTTCTAATCATGTGAAACAGATAGGTCACTCTGTGAGAACTTTGTTTTATATTTTATGTTGGTTAGGACGTCAGTATTTGACTTAAAAATATAAATAAAATACTATCAGATATTATCGTTTTCATTTATTTATCACGAGTTTCATAAGAAGTGACAAAAATTATGTTTTGAGCATTTTGGAAATTCAGCACTACTAATGCCCGGTTTCTGAGATCCTTTTTTCGAGAGTTTATCTATTCAAAAACGCTAACGGGTCGATAACTTCCGAAAAAGCGTTTCTGAGCACGGCGATAATAGATAAATTCCGTTTTATCTAAGATTAACTTATCTAAGCATAGATGGCCGTTTATCGGTTCCATAACTTTATTTGACGTTTCATTTTAACATTTCGTGGACAGAATATGACAAATTACAAGTTACAACTATTTTGAGGTCATTTGTGTGTGCCGTAGGTATCGATAGCCTCAAGGACCTCAGATTATTGAAAATACAAATACAATTAATTGCAAGAAATCAACAATTTTTTCTAGATTGACAATGAATGACAGAGGTGTTATTCTCAAATACTATGTTACCATAGTAACCAATGGTAACCAATGGTAACCAAAATAAACGTTAAATTGACGTTTTTAAATTTTATTGTTGATATTTGACTATGATGAACAGACGCAAATAAATACCAAATTTCAATATTTTTTAGATATTTACTACCACAAAATAAATACAATTAGTCAAAACGACAAAATAAAATGATAATATCTATTTGAAACTTATCTTTTTATTATCTTTTGAAGAGAGCCATCTAGTGGCAGTTTTAGATACTCGTTATTGGATTCATAGTTATTGAAAGGCTCCTCGCGTGCTCAGAAACCCAGTGACTGTTATCGAATATATAACTTAAGTTTAACTTTATTGATTCAATAGCTGTTGATCGTTTAACTGGAGACTTCAGAAACCGGCCATAAGTATACCTAATGAGATTCGTTGAAATTCAAAGCTTTTTATAACAAGAAGGTATTCCGTATTAGTTTCTTTATTACAATCACAGTCTTAAAAATGTCTTAGTAATTAGTTTTTAATTGGTCTTTGTTTACTTACGCCCCAACCAGAGTCAGTAACAGTTACTTAAATCGCTCTTTAGTACTAGATTTTTTTATTTCCAAAAAAGTTAATGCTTGACCACAGTCCCACCTGATGGTAAGTGGAGATGTGGTCCAGGGTGGTGGGCGCACTAACTTAATAAAAGCCTATTATTTTTTTTAAGTCATCCACGTCATAGGTGGGCGGGAACGCAGACGCAGGCAAGCTGTTCCAATCCTTACCGGTGCGTATAATGAATGACGATGCAAACCGCGACGTCCGTACCGGCGGGATATCAACGACGTAAGGGTGGATACCCGCCGTACGTCGTGTCGTTCGATGGTGGAACGGGGAAGGGGGAATTAATTCAAATAATTCCTGCGCACACTCTCCAAAATGTGCCCTATAGAAAACCGAGAGGCTGGCTACTCTGCGCCTGTGCTTGAGGCTTTGCAAATTGATCTCAACCAGATCTGGGTCACCAATGAGCCTTTTCGCACGCCTCTCCATTGAATCCAAAACAGAAAGGTGACATTTGGCTGCACCTGCCCAAATGTGAGAACAGTACTCCACACACGGCCGAACCTGAGCTTTGTACAAGGTTAAAAGTTGTCTCGGTGTGAAGTACCGCCGCACCTTCGCAAGGACGCCAAGTTTCCTTGCATCTGCTTTAGCTTTGGATTCGATGAACTGTCCAAAGTTGAGCTTGGAGGATATCTCAACTCCTAACAACTGAATGCAGTCGGTATAATCCAAGGACACGTTCTGAAAAGTAGGAGCCAAGGTGAGCGGGCTCCTTTTGGCGGTGAAGAGACACGTCTGTGTTTTAGTGGCGTTGAATCTCACAAGATGGGGCGTTATAGTTACAACGTAGTTACAATCAATCAGTCTTATTTATTGACCGTAGGATTAAAATAAGTTCAATAATAATGTTAGGTAGGCACGGTCTAATACAGGAACTTAATTCTATAAAACAGTTAGCTAATAAAATTAATAATAAAAGAATCAAAGAGGTATCATGACACGAATCTCAATTAGAAAGAAAGTGAAGTATAAAATGCCACATGCTCTGGCAGCTTAATGATTGAAGTGTCACCTGATGTTAGGGACATCAAATCATTGTATTTTTCTACCGAAACTTTGGGAGGTGTCAGGGTGTCAGGGTGAGGACTTATTTCCTCTCTTAAGAAAGCAGAAACTTTATCGCCTAAGAGAAAGAGAGCGTAGTCTCTGCCTGGCCAGTCTTGAAAAAATATCTTTCTGTACATAAGACAGTTAGTGAGAATATTTTTTGTCTCCTTTTGCAGATAGGCAAAACAAAAATCGCAATTTTCTTCTAAACGGTAGACGATACGGATACAAGGGTTAGCTAGAAATTTTTCAAAATAAAGAGATGTACTTGTAGGTATGTCAGTGTAGATAGATCAGTTTGTCAGATAGGACACTTAGCGGGGAGGGTGACGATATAGCCTGTAGCCTTGCTCGATAAATGGACTATCAAACACAAAAAGATTTTTTCAGTTCGAACCAGTAGTTACTGAGATTAGCGCGTTCAACCCAGTTCAATATACTCTTCAGCTTTATGATATTAGTATAGATTACTAGCTGACCGTGCGAACTTCGTATCGCCTAACAATCATATTAAAAAATAAGGGTTGGTGATAGAAGGGTGAAAATTTTGGATTGTATGTATTTTTGTATGTTGTATCATAAAAAAATAGAAATTAAAAATTTTGTCTAAAAAATAAAAATAAAAATTTAGGGGTGGACTACCCCTAACATTTAGGGGGATGAAAAATAGATGTTGGCCGATTCTCATAGATACCGGATAAGCACAAAAAATTTCATCAAAATCGGTCAAGCCGTTTCGGAGGAGTATGGCAACGAAAACTGTGACACGAGAATTTTATTTATTAGATAGAATAGACTAGCGCTCTGCCCGCGGCTTTTTCTGCTTTTTCCGGGATAATAAGTACCTACCCTTACCCTACGTCATCCAGATTATGATCTTTCATGAAAATCTATTCAGTGGTTTTTGTGTGAAAGAGTAACAAATATTCATACAAACTTTAACATTAATAAGTAGGATTAATGTACTCATATTTTCTGCTCTTTAGGTCCTGTGCCGAAGCGTTTTTGTGACAGTCAATGTTATTTTGTGCTTAGCGTAAAATTATCGGTCCTGTTACAGAGCCCTTGTGAGCTTCAAAACCTTATAAGGTAGCACGGGTATTGTTCATTTAACTCTTCATCCATCCGCACATAAAACGTGTACTTACCTATTCTAGCGTTTTCAGTAGAAACAACGGTTATTTCGTCAGTGGAAACTTCTATTTTCTTGTTTATTGAACAGTGAAAATAGCATAAAAATCGGTCTAGTAAATTTTGCGTGATGTTTACATAAACAACCATACAAACATAGACATACAAACATAGTTGAAACTTGAATAAATCAACAAAATTTCTTACAACGCGCGTCCCTACTTAACTTTCTTTTTATTAATACACTATTTGATACATCCTAGTTCATTATAATTCTATTAACTAGCATGGCAGATTTTATTATTTTTAAAAAGTATGTTTTATAAAGCCAAAAAAATTTTTGGATACTTTTAATTGCGTTTTTATTTTTTATCATGTACGTGAACTCAATAAATATGTACGTAAAGGTGTATTGATTGTTTAATTTATAATTGCGACACCTGCTGAATAGTATTTATAATCATCGCCTCGATTATACAACTGTATTGTGTGATTATGATCTCAGTTATAAAGTCATTCACTGATTAGGATTACTGACTTACTTATAAGTATAGAATGTAGGTATAAGTAGTACGTCTATACATTCTTGTTAAGTTGAACATAAAAATGTATATAGATATTTTACCGCAAACGATCCTGAGTATCTCCATTAAATGTAAAGAAGTTTGAAAACTGTATTCATATTAATGGAGTTTTAGCATGTTATGAGGCGGTTAACGTTCACACTAATAGTTAATGAGGGTTAAAACTAGCTATTTCAGAGGAAATATTTACAGGAGCATCATTTCCTCGGACGCCCGTATCTAAATATTGCTATAAATATTTAGCATCGGAGTAAGTTTTTACGTTTATGGCTTTTAAATTTAAAGTTTTAAAAGAATTATAAACATTTTTTTTTCTCTAATATTGATACTAATATGTTAAGAATTTAAAGCTACTGACGTTATTCGGGAAATTCACTTTATTCTATGGTATCGGCGGCTGTGATCGCATTGGATAATTAAATGTGCTCTGAATGCTATTTACAATAAGTAAATGGGTTGGATCGGATTATTGTAGTGGATATTTCGAAAATTGGATCGTGGATATGTTACAAAAATGGTAAAGTATAAGAAGACGTGGGCGATTTTAGGGTTCCGTAATCAAAATGGAACTCATAGTTTCGTCATCAGTCCATCTGTCCGTAGTCTAGCACAATGCCCATACCTTTTATATAGCATAACGACTGCTATATGACCATAACAAACGTAAATACTTTAGTAATCACTCATTCAACTCCCGACTGTGTCCAAATGCTTAGCTCAGTCGAACATTTTGTCTGTTTACATGTGCGACAGCGACGCGACAACGATACGACAAAATGACGCACGTGTGAATAGAGTCGCTGCAAGATTTTTACGAGTACTCTGTGTTTTACGCTGCTTTGCAACCACGGAAAGAAACACTAAGCGACAATGACTGTGCCGTTCGCTTGGGGTGTCGTGTCGCTGTCAAGGACGCCTAGAGGATTAGTGATGCCCAGGAACGCCGATTAATGACCACCAACTAAGTGTCGGAAGTTTCCATGCCGCCCTGAGATCAACGTCTTTACATTTTAAATTTTTGCCACTAGCGGTCACCTATCCAATCAGACTACCGACCGCGCCCACTGTTGATTAACTCGGCCGATCACAGTAGGATTGAGACAAGCCGCCGGGCTATGAACTGATTTGAACTAAGTAATGTGTGAATGAAACTTAAAAAAAGCTGTATCTTAATATTTTGAATATTTTTTATTTATTTATTTATTAATAACAAAAATGATTACAGTTTTTTGCAGTGAGTATCCATGAAACCTGCATTACAATTTGCAAACTGCCAAATCCATTGTGCGATATTTTGTCACGACGTATTAACTGATAGGTATTGTCGCACGTGTGAACAGACACTTGCGATTAGTTAAAGTTATAGCGCTATGAAAGCTCTTAATTAGTGCATTAGGGGTAATGCATGACTTTATAGTATTGAATAACGTTATAATTTGCTTTATAGGCTGTTAGTTGGCTGGTTTGGCTAAATTACAAATAGGTACGTAAATATAATAATAAAACCTAACTTTACTTCGTGTGTATTGAATATTTTTTTAGAAGTTCGCTATTGTGTACCCATTGTAGCTTCTGCCCACGACTTGGTCTGCATATACTTCAGTTATAATGGATCATTAGAGAAACGAAGAATGTCATTAATCAAAAATAGTAGTACATACGAGATTTTAATAAAAAATACTGAAGAAAACAAAACGTTCAGTAGGCAACGATAACTAATACTTTAAAAATATGAAAAATCTAAATCGGAGTTCCCAACTGCTGTTCATAAAACTTATAAAACTTTACGGTAAATTCAAGTCGCACTAACTAAAATATTATGTTTGTACACTCAAGCAGTACGTGTATTCAGGCTAACCTACTTTCAGAATCGTGTCTTCTTTGAAATGACTACCTTAAATAAGTAAAAGTCATATCTGTATTTTTTTCATTTTGTGTGTTACATGATTAAATAGTATTATTTTGAGCATCCACTACGATCAGTGAAGTCCGAACTATCATTTCCTATCTACCAAAACA
The DNA here is from genome assembly GCA_963932265.1 of Thymelicus lineola. Taxonomy (NCBI): domain Eukaryota; kingdom Metazoa; phylum Arthropoda; class Insecta; order Lepidoptera; family Hesperiidae; genus Thymelicus; species Thymelicus lineola. Next base: position 8,979,095 of record OZ010687.1, on the reverse strand, counting down.
AAATTAAAGTACCTACCTATCTAATATTTGAAAGTCTGTGGTAAACGTTCTAATTTCAAGCATTTTCTTTGATTTTTATCTTAAAAAACCAACAAACAATGAACATAATGCCTTGTGTAGTAGGATAGTTTTCGGCCCTTTTTTACGTTAATTGACACTGACAAAGGTACGCATAGGCAAAGATGGACGGAGGCAGGTACCTACAACGCAATAAAAGGAATCGCGTAGTTTTTACCCGACTGCGCCAGAAGGAGGGTTATGTTTTTCGAGTGTATGTATGTAGTATGTATGTATGTATGTATGTGTGGATATTTCTTTGGCACGCTCTGTAGCCTAAGCGACTTGATCGATTTCAGCTTGAGGTGTCGTTAGATTCGTCTTAATTGTGAGAGTAACACTGGATATATCAAAATTGAAAAAAAAATTCTAAAATGTCTAAAAAAACTAAAAAGGAAAAAGTAAGCCTAGTAGTTTAGAATGTTGTTATTAAAAGTAATACTGAACAACGAAACCATAGAAGGATTAACAGTCGGGACCCATTTAAATTTTACAGGGCTGCTTAGGAAAAAAAAACAAGATTTGATTGGTAAAGAATGGGTCCCAACTCTTCGGTCTGTAGTCAATTTGTTTGTCTTTTTTTTAAATTATTTATTTTATTAGATCTTGGACTTACCTGCAGAAACTAAAAAAATATAATGACAAATCTAAGCCATTAAAAGCCTAATACAGGGCATACGTCTCTCCTCATATGGCTCAATCTAAGTTTCAGAAGGTTTTATGCCACTCTAATGGTCTAATATGGCGATTGCTATCTAGAGATATACCTACCAAAATACGAAAGTGGTCAAGAAATGCTACTAGCGGTCACCGATACACGGTTAATAACTCGGTCGAACATTTAGCGGAGTTTTGAGCGCTTTGTAATCCAAATACAGTGGAGCCGCGGTAATCTGGACCATAGGTCATATTAGGCAGTCATAGTGGGCAGTATTCTATTATATATAATCTGAAAAATTCAATATTCCGACATCGCCCTACACGTAGAGCCCACGGCTCTACAAAACATTTGTTGCATTACCGCGGGTCATGTATACGCAACTATTGCGATACTGGAACGAATTTAGAAGCTTTTGTAATGTGTGTTAGTTTGTTTTTTGGTTGCGGACGGTATAATATGCTTTGCATACCTTAAAGCTTTCTAATTTTAAGGTACTATAAACAAGTTACGACTAACATCAAGGGGTTACGACGTGTATACCCTTAATGACAGCAGCACCCAAAAATAAAGCGGGTTTATTGCACACGTATGGTTTTATGTGATCCCATATAGATTAAGTCATTGGTTTTAATACTAGTCACCGCCCGTCGGCGTCGTTTTGTAGGAAAGATTCACGTGCCCATTAATTATATTATTCTTACAATAAATAAATATTTTTTCATGTAGCTACCTTTATTACACGTACATATTCATTCACTTCTTCATGACTACAATAAAATGTTATTAAAAATTATATGAATGTATGTGCAATAATTTTTAAGATTACAGCTTTTAGTTACAGTTTAGAACTTTCAACCGACGCGACGGATGGATTACTTTGTTTTCCTTCATGAACGACAACAAATATTTAACCGTCACTAAAACGTCTGCTCCGGTCGGGAATCGAACCCGAGACTCCTCTATAGGCTCGCTGGCAACTGCGCAACGCGAACGGGATCGTCGAATTGATGTTAAAAATAGCTCTGACTTTTTGAATTGATATTTGCCTGCAGCATAAGTGTCGGATTATACAATTGTCCTAATTTTATTGCGCCGAGAGCGACTGTTGTGAAACTTTGGATAGAGTTGAAGCTTAAATAATTTTGACTGCAATTTCAGTTTATTGTAGAAAGTTGCAAATGACATCATAAGTTTCATCTTCGCCGGAGAAATATATTATACTTATCTACCAACCATTTCTTTTCGTTTTATAGTGATTTTTGAGCTAGAGGATTTTTTAAAAATGAATTCTATTTATGTTACGTCTATTGAAAAGTATAATGTGATTCAATTAGTTATACTGAAATAAGTCATTTCTTAGATATATTATAATAAGCCTGTTATTTGGTAGTTCCCCGTTTGCTTATTATAACAACATAATTATGAAAGTGATGACGGACTGTAAGATATATTTTTGATTTTTTATTGAATATCCTTTTTTATAAAAATGATAGTTTTGTAGTAAAAGTCGATCTTTGGAATTGTCATTCGTAAGTACTTATTATAGTTTCTGTAATGAACAATGAAGCTGGCACAATTTTGGCCACCTTTCCGACTAAAATGATAACACTTTAAACTTAAATAATCTGAAGAAACATGTCGGACCAGCTAATACGTAAAAAAAAACAATTATTACTTTAATTGTATAATTTGTATATACCTACCTACATAAAACACTACCGTTCATTTGGCTAGTTACCTGGAAATGCTGAGGAAGTTGCAAGATTGAATTGTAGCGAATATGCTCCGGCGGGCCGGGAGAAGCACGAAGCGAAGCGGGCTGGGCGAAGCGAGCCGGGAGGCAGCATAAGTCGCCGAGGCAGGATTTATTGCTGCTATTATACGTGCTCCGCCGCAGACACACCTGAACACCGTCTTGCTCTGGCGGGATTACGGCCCGCTAACGAACAACTTTCAGGACGTAATATGATTTAATCTTCTATGCACTTAGTAAAGAGACTGCTTAGGTCTCTCTCGACCCATTTCTGATTAATTAGGTCGTCTCTTAAGAGTTTTTGTGTTATTGAATCATATTATTATATTATAATTTTCATGAATCTGGTCGTTTGATGTAAATATATCGGTGAGGCCATGAATCTCCAGTGAAGGTCCAGGGACGGACCTCTTTATTCTACAGCGCTTGCCTGATGCGGAGGCTGGCATATAAGAAATGTCATGTCATATATAGATTAGGGAATTGTCAAGAATGTAGAACAGATTATTATTGATCACGTAGTGTTGAAGTACTTTGGAATACTGATGTGAATGATAGGAGAACTGGAAATATATCATGGTGCAAAGTAAAAGGAATATCATTTCATAACCAATACCATAGAATACCTCCTTCTGCTACAAATATATAATTAATAAGTTATTATCTATCCAAAGTTATTATTTATCCAATTTTTTGAATGAAAACAAAATAGAATACTTATGCTTATTTTGAAAAGCGTTGTAAGCCAAGTATTCTTATTGGCATTATTATGACAATGTAGTCGTTATTTCAATAAAATGCGTTCCTTATTGTTAAATTCCTGCAAGAAGCGGACTAGTGCCAAGATATAATCTGTTATGGTGACATTATCTGAAGCATGGTAACCTCTGCCAACACAGAATCCGGCCAAAACTTAAGACACTTGTTCCACTTTTGACTGCTCGTCTTATGATAGGTATTCCACTTTGAAATTGAGTAATTTTAAAAGTTTATAATAATACGATCTACTTAAGTGTTCTATGTTATTTTGTGTTTTTTTTTTAAGTTTAACATCGTTTAGTTAGGATTTGGAGGATAAATATCTAATTAGGTAGTTTTTGGTATTGAAAAGAATTTTAATATTAAGGAACATACTGAACTTATTGAACTGTGGATTTAAAAAAAGTTAAACCGATTTTAAAAATATTATTTGAAAGTATGGAATAATAAATTAGGGATCAATATTTTTTTAGGTCGATGGAGATGCAAATTTTCGCGGCTTTACTACTTCGAAAAAAAATTTAAACACACTAAAAGAACAAGATTTACAGGGTTGAGGGCATAAGGGGCAAAAGGTGTCTGCTTACCTTACCTTCAAAGCATACCTACAGGCAGGCATGTTTTCAAACAATACGTGGACATATTACGACTTAGCACGATTACTAAGAAATTATTGTCACGAAAGTGTCACCTAATTTTGAAGATCTCACACAAACAAATAAATAACTAATTTAATTAAAGCTACTCAGTTGAAAAATGTTCAGAAAACCGACGGCCATAGTATTTAATTAAATATTAAAATTTGAATAGATTAAGAATATTTGAATTGGCACCAAAACGAAGGAACCACTTGATTAATTTTGTGTAGATTTTAATAATTTACGTTGATATTAAAAAAAGGTTGTTTGTACAATCTTCAAGAGCAGTCTCCGAAGGGCTCTTGAAGCAAATCATAGGTAGGTAATATAATAATATTGCTGAATACAGCTCGCTGTAGAAATGCAATAACATCCCCTATAGGTTTAATTTCCCATGTTTTTTTTACGTCCAGTGTCCAGACAAATGAGAATGGACTACCCTCCGAAGATGCGCGGGAGGGAGGTGGTGAATGCTAATGCATACCAGCATAGACGGCTGTGCTGGTATGTGGGACTCACGTATGACGAATTCCGACAAGTTTTTAACCTACTTCACAAAAGGAGGTCGTTCTCTATTCGATTGTATTTTTATGTTCATCTTTTATCAATAGATTTTTTTTTTATAAAGGACTAGGAACTCACCCTCGCTTCGCTTCGAGAAAAATAGTAAAAAAAAATTATATAGCCTATGTCACCCGGGGATAGTGCAGCTTCCCAACAGTGAAAGAATTTTTCAAATCGGTTCGGTAGTTTCGGAGCCTATTCAATGCAAACAATCAAATCTTTCCTCTTTATAATATTAGTATAGATAGATATACTAATATACTATATTATTGTATGGTGTACAAACAATAAAGTGTTAAATAAATAATAAATAAATACTTACTTTCAGTTTGGTCCATACAATGCTGTGTATGTAATGTAGGTCTTGTACCTACAGTGGATTGAAGCAAAATACGATGAACCAATTTCATGTAAAGAAATGTGTATATTTTGACATTTTTCTATAAACGTGAGGACGATTATTTTATTCGTCGCGTACCCTGTAGTGTGGGGTATCGTTAAAAAGATCTTCTAAAAATATTATGGGTCTTCCAAGACCATTTTTGGAATTAGGGGTCCGTTTGCAAAATATTTGGCTTTAAAGCCGAAGTGCTAATTTTGGTTACAGTCAGTTACATACATTTGTTTTTGTATTTCATGTTAATTCTGATACAAAAAATAACTTAACCGTGAAATATGATGCCATGATAAGTTAGAACGAATCCAACTCATGTTTATGAAAATATAACACATGCATATAACAGAGTTATAACTTGTCGTGCGAATTACGTTTGAGATGTTTTTATTAAAGCACGCACGCGGCGCCCTATAAATCTGATGGCGACACTCCCACTTTACTGTTGTATCAATTGTTCAGAATTATTTTGGCTGTGCTTATTTCTGCTGTCATCGTGAATTTAAATTTGTGTTATTGTAGTAGGTACTCAGATATAAATATAAAATAAGAATTCTTGGGTTCAACCCACTTCAGAGCACGGATCTCTTCCTTGAGGAGGCCTAAAGCATATTTCTCCTTGCTGCTCTAGTGCGGATTGGTGGAAAGAATCGCAACCTAACCTAATAAGCAACCTAAGTGTCGGAAGCCCCACTTGGCCAGCTGGCCTGTGGCTGTAACCCTCACATTAGATGAGGATAGCCGAACCCAGTAGTGGAACAGTAATGGATTATGATGATAGGTAATCATGATGATCGCTACTAAGCAGGTAGGTACTTATTCTTGGTATCAGACTTTGTTTATGTCCTAAAATAATGTTGATTATACACCTATTTAGGGCATAACCAACTAAGTTGTTAAAGGAACCGGCCACCTACCGATGAAATCGAACTGACTCTTATAAATAACTAGCAGTTGCCCGCAGCTTCGCACGCGGAAATTATGCTTATCATATTTATTTTGTACCCCTCATAGAAGAAAATTTAATAACAGGTTAATTTATATTGAATTTAGGAATTTATAAAGTAAAACCTACGAAACAATCACAAATCATTCCTCAGTTCAAGGGTTTTGATGTGATGCCCGGACAGACAAATAGACAGACAGAAAGACAATAATTTTAAAAACAAATTTTTGGTGCTCTAACACGTTATTGATGTGTTATTTATTGATTATAAATTTCAATATTAGTCCCTCTCCCTCTTTGTCTCTCTCTTCCTCTTCCAATCTCAGTCCCTCTCCAGCTTCAAGTACCTCTCCCTCTGTCGCTCCCTGCCCCTCTTCCTCTCCAGTTCTCTGTCCCTCTCCCTCTCTCGCTCCCTCTCCCACCCTCTCCCGCTCCCTGTCCCTGTCCCTTCCCTCTCCCGCCCCCGGTCCCTCTCCCACTTCCTGTCCCTTTCCCTCTCGCGCTCCCTATCCCTCTCCCGCTCCCTGTCCCCATCCCTCTCCCGCTCCCGGTCTCTTTCCTGCTTTTTGTCCCTCTCCCCTCCCCCTCCCATCCGTAAAGTCCCCTATACAAAATGTTTTTCGCACTATAAGCTTACATATTAATTTTTATAATGAAGAAGTTCCTGAAAAATTTGCAACCCCTTTATTTACCTCTTAGGGGATGAAATTCTAAAAAAACCTGTTACAATTATTTTTTGTTCTTAATTATAAGCTTACATATCAAGTTTTACATTACTTCACAGTTCAAAAATTACAAAGTTTCTTAAATATTTACATCTCCTTAGTTTTGCCCCATAGGGGATGAATTTCGAGAAAATCATGAAACAGTTATTTTTTGTGTCTAACTATAAGCTTATATACAAATTTTCACCTTTTTACTTCAAAACTGACGAATTTGCCACACTAACTTGCACACTTAAGAGTTTCTTAAATGTTCTTAACTTCAAATATAACGAAGTTGTGTACTTAAGTTCCATCGCCTAAATTAACCCTTAAGGAATGATTTTCCAAAAAACAGAAACGTGTGTAACTGTAAACTTACATAAAAAAATCATATTTATAACTTTTACAGTTATTACTGGCAAAATTTACTGGCAAAGTTGATTTGTATGTAACCAACCCCTATTTTTAGGGGATGAATTTCGAGAAAACCGTAATACAATTATTTTTTGTGTCTAACTATAAGCTTAAATACAAATTTTCACCCTTCTTTCTTCAAAACTGACGAAGTTCCCATACTAACTTGCGCCGCCTTAATTAACCCTTTAGGGGATGATTTTCCAAAAAAAACGTAATACTTAAAATTAAGTTTCTAATGTTTAACTAATATGGAAATTTTCATATTTTTAACTTCAAAAATAACGAAGTTGCATACTATGATAAAACGCCTAAATTAACCCTTTAAGGGATGATTTTTCAAAAAAATGTGTTAAAGTTAACTTTTATTTATTACTATAAACTTACATGAAAAATTTTATATTCATAACTCTAAAACTGACGAAGTCGGCTTTGTATGAAAATGACTTCTAACCCCTATTTTTACACTTAGGGGATGAATTTCCAAAAATCCGTTCTTAGCTGACGTCTCCTTAGCATAAACTATCTCCCTGCCAAATTTCATCATAATCGGTTTGGTAGTTTCCGAGATTTTTTGTTTAATCAGTGTATCTCTTTTCAATTTTATATATATAGATAATTATTGTACAAAAATCGTTGTTGTGGACACCTATGTGAAGCTGAAAACTGAGTTTAAAAAAAATGAATTTAATAATGTTCATTCGATTGTACCAGGAGTGTACCGGATTGTACCGTAAATAAAATCGTTTGTACCTCAAAGGGGTGAAATATATAAGGGTAGTAGAATTGGCTCCAAAACCAACTTGAAAACTCGAGATTTAAATTGATACAAACGTGAAGGATTTCGTTTGTACCGGATTGTACCGGCATAAAAACTTCAAAAATGATGAAAAAAAAATTTTTTATACATTTTTTCATAAAGTAAAATAGCTAAGTGGGCTGAAAATTACAGGTCTGTTCGGTTTTTCTCGCACAAAACTGGGAGTAAAAGCGAAATATCTAACAATACAAAAAAGTACATACAATTTATTTTTCAATAACAGTGGGTACCAACGGGTACAAACAATGGAAAACTAACACCGAATCGTGGAAGTTTTTCATAGAGTAAAATGGCTGTTAAGATCGAAAACTACAAGGTTTTTCTCACACAAAAAGGAGATACAAACAAATTTGTCAGCAGTACAAACAACACCACATACACTTCTTCGGAAAACAAGTTGGCACTAACGGGTACAAACGATGGGGAACTAACAACGACACGTGCAATTCTTTCATAGTGTAAAATGGCTGTTAGGGCAGAAAACTACATGTCTGATCGGTTTTTCTCGAACAACCATGGGGGTACAAACGAAATTTTCAAAAGTATAAACAAGTACACATACTGTTCTTCATAATACATGTAGGTACCACCGGGTACAAACGATGGGAAACCAACACAGACTCATGGAAATCTTTTATAGAGAAAAATGATTGTTAGGGTCGAAAACTATAGGTCTGATGAGTTTTTCTCGCACAACAATGAGGGTACAAACGAAATTTTCAGCGGTACAAACAAGAACACATACTGTTCTTCGGAAAACAAGTGGACACTAACGGGTACAAACGATGGGGAACTAACAACGACACGTGCAATTCTTTCATAGTGTAAAATGGCTGTTAGGGCAGAAAACTACATGTCTGATCGGTTTTTCTCGAACAACCATGGGGGTACAAACGAAATTTTCAAAAGTATAAACAAGTACACATACTGTTCTTCATAATACATGTAGGTACCACCGGGTACAAACGATGGGAAACCAACACAGACTCATGGAAATCTTTTATAGAGAAAAATGGTTGTTAGGGTCGAAAACTATAGGTCTGATGAGTTTTTCTCGCACAACAATGAGGGTACAAACGAAATTTTCAGCGGTACAAACAAGAACACATACTGTTCTTCGGAAAACAAGTGGACACTAACGGGTACAAACGATGGGGAACTAACAACGACACGTGCAATTCTTTCATAGTGTAAAATGGCTGTTAGGGCAGAAAACTACATGTCTGATCGGTTTTTCTCGAACAACCATGGGGGTACAAACGAAATTTTCAAAAGTATAAACAAGTACACATACTGTTCTTCATAATACATGTAGGTACCACCGGGTACAAACGATGGGAAACCAACACAGACTCATGGAAATCTTTTATAGAGAAAAATGGTTGTTAGGGTCGAAAACTATAGATCTGATGAGTTTTTCTCGCACAACAATGAGGGTACAAACAAAATTTTCAGCGGTACAAACATCAACACATACAGTTCTTCGGAAAACAAGTGGGCACTAACGGGTACAAACGATGGGGAACTAACAACGACACGTGAAATTCTTTCATAGTGTAAAATGGCTGTTAGGGCCGAAAACTACAAGTCCGAACGGTTTTTCTCGAACAACCATGGGGGTACAAACGAAATTTTCAAAAGTATAAACAAGTACACATACTGTTCTTCATAATACATGTAGGTACCACCGGGTACAAACGATGGGAAACCAACACAGACTCATGGAAATCTTTTATAGAGAAAAATGGTTGTTAGGGTCGAAAACTATAGGTCTGATGAGTTTTTCTCGCACAACAATGAGGGTACAAACGAAATTTTCAGCGGTACAAACAATAACATATACTGCTCTTCGGAAAACAAGTGGGCACTAACGGGTACAAACGATGGGGAACTAACAACGACACGTGCAATTCTTTCATAGTGTAAAAGGGCTGTTAGGGCAGAAAACTACAAGTCCGAACGGTTTTTCTCGAACAACCATGGGGGTACAAACGAAATTTTCAAAAGTATAAACAAATACAAATACTGTTCTTCATAATACATGTAGGTACCACTGGGTACAAACGATGGGAAACCAACACAGACTCATGGAAATCTTTTATAGAGAAAAATGGTTGTTAGGGTCGAAAACTATAGGTCTGATGAGTTTTTCTCGCACAACAATGAGGGTAGAAACGAAATTTTCAGCGGTACAAACAAGAACACATACTGTTCTTCGGAAAACAAGTAGACACTAACGGGTACAAACGATGGGGAACTAACAACGACACGTGCAATTCTTTCATAGTGTAAAATGGCTGTTAGGGCAGAAAACTACAAGTCCGAACGGTTTTTCTCGAACAACCATGGGGGTACAAACAAAATTTTCAAAAGTATAAATAAGTACACATACTGTTCTTCATAATACATGCAGGTACCACCGGGTACAAACGATGGGAAACCAACACAGACTCATGGAAATCTTTTATAGAGAAAAATGGTTGTTAGGGTCGAAAACTATAGGTCTGATGAGTTTTTCTCGCACAACAATGAGGGTACAAACGAAATTTTCAGCGGTACAAACAAGAACACATACTGTTCTTCGGAAAACAAGTGGACACTAACGGGTACAAACGATGGGGAACTAACAACGACACGTGCAATTCTTTCATAGTGTAAAATGGCTGTTAGGGCAGAAAACTACAAGTCCAACGGTTTTTCTCGAACAACCATGGGGGTACAAACGAAATTTTTAAAAGTATAAACAAGTACACATACTGTTCTACATAATACATGAAGGTACCACCGGGTACATACGATGGGAAACTAACACAGACTCATGGAAATCTTTTATAGAGAAAAATGATTGTTAGGGTCGAAAACTATAGGTCTGATGAGTTTTTCTCGCACAACAATGAGGGTACAAACGAAATTTTAAACGGTAAAAACATCAACACATACAGTTCTTCGGAAAACAAGTGGGCACTAACGGGTACAAACGATGGGGAACTAACAACGACACGTGCAATTCTTTCATAGTGTAAAAGGGCTGTTAGGGCAGAAAACTACAAGTCCGAACGGTTTTTCTCGAACAACCATGGGGGTACAAACGAAATTTTCAAAAGTATAAACAAGTACACATACTGTTCTTCATAATACATGTAGGTACCACCGGGTACAAACGATGGGAAACCAACACAGACTCATGGAAATCTTTTATAGAGAAAAATGGTTGTTAGGGTCGAAAACTATAGGTCTGATGAGTTTTTCTCGCACAACAATGAGGGTACAAACGAAATTTTCAGCGGTACAAACAAGAACACATACTGTTCTTCGGAAAACAAGTGGGCACTAACGGGTACAAACGATGGGGAACTAACAACGACACGTGCAATTCTTGCATAGTGTAAAATGGCTGTTAGGGCCGAAAACTACAAGTCCGAACGGTTTTTCTCGAACAACCATGGGGGTACAAACAAAATTTTCAAAAGTATAAACAAGTACACATACTGTTTTTCATAATACATGTAGGTACCACCGGGTACAAACTATGGGAAACCAACACAGACTCATGGAAATCTTTTATAGAGAAAAATGGTTGTTAGGGTCGAAAACTATAGGTCTGATGAGTTTTTCTCGCACAACAATGAGGGTACAAACGAAATTTTCAGCGGTACAAACAAGAACACATACTGTTCTTCGGAAAACAAGTGGACACTAACGGGTACAAACGATGGGGAACTAACAACGACACGTGCAATTCTTTCATAGTGTAAAATGGCTGTTAGGGCAGAAAACTACAAGTCCAACGGTTTTTCTCAAACAACCATGGGGGTACAAACGAAATTTTTAAAAGTATAAACAAGTACACATACTGTTCTACATAATACATGAAGGTACCACCGGGTACGAACGATGGGAAACCAACACAGACTCATGGAAATCTTTTATAGAGAAAAATGATTGTTAGGGTCGAAAACTATAGGTCTGATGAGTTTTTCTCGCACAACAATGAGGGTACAAACGAAATTTTAAACGGTAAAAACATCAACACATACAGTTCTTCGGAAAACAAGTGGGCACTAACGGGTACAAACGATGGGGAACTAACAGCGACCCGTGCAATTCTTTCATAGTGTAAAAGGGCTGTTAGGGCAGAAAACTACAAGTCCGAACGGTTTTTCTCGAACAACCATGGGGTACAAACGAAATTTTCAAAAGTATAAACAAGTACACATACTGTTCTTCATAATACATGTAGGTACCACCGGGTACAAACGATGGGAAACCAACATAGACTCATGGAAATCTTTTATAGAGAAAAATGGTTGTTAGGGTCGAAAACTATAGGTCTGATGAGTTTTTCTCGCACAACAATGAGGGTACAAACGAAATTTTCAGCGGCACAAACAAGAACACATACTGTTCTTCGGAAAACAAGTGGACACTAACGGGTACAAACGATGGGGAACTAACAACGACACGTGCAATTCTTTCATAGTGTAAAATGGCTGTTAGGGCAGAAAACTACATGTCTGATCGGTTTTTCTCGAACAACCATGGGGGTACAAACGAAATTTTCAAAAGTATAAACAAGTACACATACTGTTCTTCATAATACATGTAGGTACCACCGGGTACAAACGATGGGAAACCAACACAGACTCATGGAAATCTTTTATAGAGAAAAATGATTGTTAGGGTCGAAAACTATAGGTCTGATGAGTTTTTCTCGCACAACAATGAGGGTACAAACGAAATTTTCAGCGGTACAAACAAGAACACATACTGTTCTTCGGAAAACAAGTGGACACTAACGGGTACAAACGATGGGGAACTAACAACGACACGTGCAATTCTTTCATAGTGTAAAATGGCTGTTAGGGCAGAAAACTACATGTCTGATCGGTTTTTCTCGAACAACCATGGGGGTACAAACGAAATTTTCAAAAGTATAAACAAGTACACATACTGTTCTTCATAATACATGTAGGTACCACCGGGTACAAACGATGGGAAACCAACACAGACTCATGGAAATCTTTTATAGAGAAAAATGGTTGTTAGGGTCGAAAACTATAGGTCTGATGAGTTTTTCTCGCACAACAATGAGGGTACAAACGAAATTTTCAGCGGTACAAACAAGAACACATACTGTTCTTCGGAAAACAAGTGGACACTAACGGGTACAAACGATGGGGAACTAACAACGACACGTGCAATTCTTTCATAGTGTAAAATGGCTGTTAGGGCAGAAAACTACATGTCTGATCGGTTTTTCTCGAACAACCATGGGGGTACAAACGAAATTTTCAAAAGTATAAACAAGTACACATACTGTTCTTCATATTACATGTAGGTACCACTGGGTACAAACGATGGGAAACCAACACAGACTCATGGAAATCTTTTATAGAGAAAAATGGTTGTTAGGGTCGAAAACTATAGGTCTGATGAGTTTTTCTCGCACAACAATGAGGGTACAAACAAAATTTTCAGCGGTACAAACATCAACACATACAGTTCTTCGGAAAACAAGTGGGCACTAACGGGTACAAACGATGGGGAACTAACAACGACACGTGAAATTCTTTCATAGTGTAAAATGGCTGTTAGGGCCGAAAACTACAAGTCCGAACGGTTTTTCTCGAACAACCATGGGGGTACAAACGAAATTTTCAAAAGTATAAACAAGTACACATACTGTTCTTCATAATACATGTAGGTACCACCGGGTACAAACGATGGGAAACCAACACAGACTCATGGAAATCTTTTATAGAGAAAAATGGTTGTTAGGGTCGAAAACTATAGGTCTGATGAGTTTTTCTCGCACAACAATGAGGGTACAAACGAAATTTTCAGCGGTACAAACAATAACATATACTGCTCTTCGGAAAACAAGTGTGCACTAACGGGTACAAACGATGGGGAACTAACAACGACACGTGCAATTCTTTCATAGTGTAAAAGGGCTGTTAGGGCAGAAAACTACAAGTCCGAACGGTTTTTCTCGAACAACCATGGGGGTACAAACGAAATTTTCAAAAGTATAAACAAGTACAAATACTGTTCTTCATAATACATGTAGGTACCACTGGGTACAAACGATGGGAAACCAACACAGACTCATGGAAATCTTTTATAGAGAAAAATGGTTGTTAGGGTCGAAAACTATAGGTCTGATGAGTTTTTCTCGCACAACAATGAGGGTAGAAACGAAATTTTCAGCGGTACAAACAAGAACACATACTGTTCTTCGGAAAACAAGTGGACACTAACGGGTACAAACGATGGGGAACTAACAACGACACGTGCAATTCTTTCATAGTGTAAAATGGCTGTTAGGGCAGAAAACTACAAGTCCGAACGGTTTTTCTCGAACAACCATGGGGGTACAAACAAAATTTTCAAAAGTATAAATAAGTACACATACTGTTCTTCATAATACATGCAGGTACCACCGGGTACAAACGATGGGAAACCAACACAGACTCATGGAAATCTTTTATAGAGAAAAATGGTTGTTAGGGTCGAAAACTATAGGTCTGATGAGTTTTTCTCGCACAACAATGAGGGTACAAACGAAATTTTCAGCGGTACAAACAAGAACACATACTGTTCTTCGGAAAACAAGTGGACACTAACGGGTACAAATGATGGGGAACTAACAACGACACGTGCAATTCTTTCATAGTGTAAAATGGCTGTTAGGGCAGAAAACTACAAGTCCAACGGTTTTTCTCGAACAACCATGGGGGTACAAACGAAATTTTTAAAAGTATAAACAAGTACACATACTGTTCTACATAATACATGAAGGTACCACCGGGTACATACGATGGGAAACCAACACAGACTCATGGAAATCTTTTATAGAGAAAAATGATTGTTAGGGTCGAAAACTATAGGTCTGATGAGTTTTTCTCGCACAAAAATGAGGGTACAAACGAAATTTTAAACGGTAAAAACATCAACACATACAGTTCTTCGGAAAACAAGTGGGCACTAACGGGTACAAACGATGGGGAACTAACAACGACACGTGCAATTCTTTCATAGTGTAAAAGGGCTGTTAGGGCAGAAAACTACAAGTCCGAACGGTTTTTCTCGAACAACCATGGGGGTACAAACGAAATTTTCAAAAGTATAAACAAGTACACATACTGTTCTTCATAATACATGTAGGTACCACCGGGTACAAACGATGGGAAACCAACACAGACTCATGGAAATCTTTTATAGAGAAAAATGGTTGTTAGGGTCGAAAACTATAGGTCTGATGAGTTTTTCTCGCACAACAATGAGGGTACAAACGAAATTTTCAGCGGTACAAACAAGAACACATACTGTTCTTCGGAAAACAAGTGGGCACTAACGGGTACAAACGATGGGGAACTAACAACGACACGTGCAATTCTTGCATAGTGTAAAATGGCTGTTAGGGCCGAAAACTACAAGTCCGAACGGTTTTTCTCGAACAACCATGGGGGTACAAACAAAATTTTCAAAAGTATAAACAAGTACAAATACTGTTCTTCATAATACATGTAGGTACCACTGGGTACAAACGATGGGAAACCAACACAGACTCATGGAAATCTTTTATAGAGAAAAATGGTTGTTAGGGTCGAAAACTATAGGTCTGATGAGTTTTTCTCGCACAACAATGAGGGTAGAAACGAAATTTTCAGCGGTACAAACAAGAACACATACTGTTCTTCGGAAAACAAGTGGACACTAACGGGTACAAACGATGGGGAACTAACAACGACACGTGCAATTCTTTCATAGTGTAAAATGGCTGTTAGGGCAGAAAACTACAAGTCCGAACGGTTTTTCTCGAACAACCATGGGGGTACAAACAAAATTTTCAAAAGTATAAATAAGTACACATACTGTTCTTCATAATACATGCAGGTACCACCGGGTACAAACGATGGGAAACCAACACAGACTCATGGAAATCTTTTATAGAGAAAAATGGTTGTTAGGGTCGAAAACTATAGGTCTGATGAGTTTTTCTCGCACAACAATGAGGGTACAAACGAAATTTTCAGCGGTACAAACAAGAACACATACTGTTCTTCGGAAAACAAGTGGACACTAACGGGTACAAATGATGGGGAACTAACAACGACACGTGCAATTCTTTCATAGTGTAAAATGGCTGTTAGGGCAGAAAACTACAAGTCCAACGGTTTTTCTCGAACAACCATGGGGGTACAAACGAAATTTTTAAAAGTATAAACAAGTACACATACTGTTCTACATAATACATGAAGGTACCACCGGGTACATACGATGGGAAACCAACACAGACTCATGGAAATCTTTTATAGAGAAAAATGATTGTTAGGGTCGAAAACTATAGGTCTGATGAGTTTTTCTCGCACAAAAATGAGGGTACAAACGAAATTTTAAACGGTAAAAACATCAACACATACAGTTCTTCGGAAAACAAGTGGGCACTAACGGGTACAAACGATGGGGAACTAACAACGACACGTGCAATTCTTTCATAGTGTAAAAGGGCTGTTAGGGCAGAAAACTACAAGTCCGAACGGTTTTTCTCGAACAACCATGGGGGTACAAACAAAATTTTCAAAAGTATAAACAAGTACACATACTGTTCTTCATAATACATGTAGGTACCACCGGGTACAAACGATGGGAAACCAACACAGACTCATGGAAATCTTTTATAGAGAAAAATGGTTGTTAGGGTCGAAAACTATAGGTCTGATGAGTTTTTCTCGCACAACAATGAGGGTACAAACGAAATTTTCAGCGGTACAAACAAGAACACATACTGTTCTTCGGAAAACAAGTGGGCACTAACGGGTACAAACGATGGGGAACTAACAACGACACGTGCAATTCTTGCATAGTGTAAAATGGCTGTTAGGGCCGAAAACTACAAGTCCGAACGGTTTTTCTCGAACAACCATGGGGGTACAAACAAAATTTTCAAAAGTATAAACAAGTACACATACTGTTTTTCATAATACATGTAGGTACCATCGGGTACAAACTATGGGAAACCAACACAGACTCATGGAAATCTTTTATAGAGAAAAATGGTTGTTAGGGTCGAAAACTATAGGTCTGATGAGTTTTTCTCGCACAACAATGAGGGTACAAACGAAATTTTCAGCGGTACAAACAAGAACACATACTGTTCTTCGGAAAACAAGTGGACACTAACGGGTACAAACGATGGGGAACTAACAACGACACGTGCAATTCTTTCATAGTGTAAAATGGCTGTTAGGGCAGAAAACTACAAGTCCAACGGTTTTTCTCAAACAACCATGGGGGTACAAACGAAATTTTTAAAAGTATAAACAAGTACACATACTGTTCTACATAATACATGAAGGTACCACCGGGTACGAACGATGGGAAACCAACACAGACTCATGGAAATCTTTTATAGAGAAAAATGATTGTTAGGGTCGAAAACTATAGGTCTGATGAGTTTTTCTCGCACAACAATGAGGGTACAAACGAAATTTTAAACGGTAAAAACATCAACACATACAGTTCTTCGGAAAACAAGTGGGCACTAACGGGTACAAACGATGGGGAACTAACAGCGACACGTGCAATTCTTTCATAGTGTAAAAGGGCTGTTAGGGCAGAAAACTACAAGTCCGAACGGTTTTTCTCGAACAACCATGGGGGTACAAACGAAATTTTCAAAAGTATAAACAAGTACACATACTGTTCTTCATAATACATGTAGGTACCATCGGGTAAAAACGATGGGAAACCAACATAGACTCATGGAAATCTTTTATAGAGAAAAATGGTTGTTAGGATCGAAAACTATAGGTCTGATGAGTTTTTCTCGCACAACAATGAGGGTACAAACGAAATTTTCAGCGGTACAAACAAGAACACATACTGTTCTTCGGAAAACAAGTGGACACTAACGGGTACAAACGATGGGGAACTAACAACGACACGTGCAATTCTTTCATAGTGTAAAATGGCTGTTAGGGCAGAAAACTACAAGTCCAACGGTTTTTCTCGAACAACCATGGGGGTACAAACAAAATTTTCAAAAGTATAAACAAGTACACATACTGTTTTTCATAATACATGTAGGTACCATCGGGTACAAACTATGGGAAACCAACACAGACTCATGGAAATCTTTTATAGAGAAAAATGGTTGTTAGGGTCGAAAACTATAGGTCTGATGAGTTTTTCTCGCACAACAATGAGGGTACAAACGAAATTTTCAGCGGTACAAACAAGAACACATACTGTTCTTCGGAAAACAAGTGGACACTAACGGGTACAAACGATGGGGAACTAACAACGACACGTGCAATTCTTTCATAGTGTAAAATGGCTGTTAGGGCAGAAAACTACAAGTCCAACGGTTTTTCTCAAACAACCATGGGGGTACAAACGAAATTTTTAAAAGTATAAACAAGTACACATACTGTTCTACATAATACATGAAGGTACCACCGGGTACGAACGATGGGAAACCAACACAGACTCATGGAAATCTTTTATAGAGAAAAATGATTGTTAGGGTCGAAAACTATAGGTCTGATGAGTTTTTCTCGCACAACAATGAGGGTACAAACGAAATTTTAAACGGTAAAAACATCAACACATACAGTTCTTCGGAAAACAAGTGGGCACTAACGGGTACAAACGATGGGGAACTAACAGCGACACGTGCAATTCTTTCATAGTGTAAAAGGGCTGTTAGGGCAGAAAACTACAAGTCCGAACGGTTTTTCTCGAACAACCATGGGGGTACAAACGAAATTTTCAAAAGTATAAACAAGTACACATACTGTTCTTCATAATACATGTAGGTACCACCGGGTACAAACGATGGGAAACCAACATAGACTCATGGAAATCTTTTATAGAGAAAAATGGTTGTTAGGATCGAAAACTATAGGTCTGATGAGTTTTTCTCGCACAACAATGAGGGTACAAACGAAATTTTCAGCGGTACAAACAAGAACACATACTGTTCTTCGGAAAACAAGTGGACACTAACGGGTACAAACGATGGGGAACTAACAACGACACGTGCAATTCTTTCATAGTGTAAAATGGCTGTTAGGGCAGAAAACTACAAGTCCAACGGTTTTTCTCGAACAACCATGGGGGTACAAACGAAATTTTTAAAAGTATAAACAAGTACACATACTGTTCTTCATAATACATGTAGGTATTACCGGGTACAAACGATGGGAAACCAACACAGACTCATGGAAATCTTTTATAGAGAAAAATGATTGTTAGGGTCGAAAACTATAGGTCTGATGAGTTTTTCTCGCACAACAATGAGGGTACAAACGAAATTTTAAACGGTAAAAACATCAACACATACAGTTCTTCGGAAAACAAGTGGGCACTAACGGGTACAAACGATGGGGAACTAACAACGACACGTGCAATTCTTTCATAGTGTAAAATGGCTGTTAGGGCAGAAAACTACAAGTCCAACGGTTTTTCTCGAACAACCATGGGGGTACAAACGAAATTTTTAAAAGTATAAACAAGTACACATACTGTTCTTCATAATACATGTAGGTATTACCGGGTACAAACGATGGGAAACCAACACAGACTCATGGAAATCTTTTATAGAGAAAAATGATTGTTAGGGTCGAAAACTATAGGTCTGATGAGTTTTTCTCGCACAACAATGAGGGTACAAACGAAATTTTAAACGGTAAAAACATCAACGCATACAGTTCTTCGGAAAACAAGTGGGCACTAACGGGTACAAACGATGGGGAACTAACAACGACACGTGAAATTCTTTCATAGTGTAAAATGGCTGTTAGGGCCGAAAACTACAAGTCCGAACGGTTTTTCTCGAACAACCATAGGGGTACAAACGAAATTTTCAAAGGTATAAAGAAGTACACATACTGTTCTTCATAATACATGTAGGTACCACCGGGTACAAACGATGGGAAACCAACACAGACTCATGGAAATCTTTTATAGAGAAAAATGGTTGTTAGAGTCGAAAACTATAGGTCTGATGAGTTTTTCTCGCACAACAATTAGGGTACAAACGAAATTTTCAGCGGTACAAACAAGAACACATACTGTTCTTCGGAAAACAAGTGGGCACTAACAGGTACAAACGATGGGGAACTAACAACGACACGTGCAATTCTTTCATAGTGTAAAATGGCTGTTAGGGCCGAAAACTACAAGTCCGAACGGTTTTTCTCGAACAACCATGGGGGTACAAACGAAATTTTCAAAAGTATAAACAAGTACACATACTGTTCTTCATAATACATGTAGGTACCACCGGGTACAAACGATGGGAAACCAACACAGACTCATGGAAATCTTTTATAGAGAAAAATGGTTGTTAGGGTCGAAAACTATAGGTCTGATGAGTTTTTCTCGCACAACAATGAGGGTACAAACGAAATTTTCAGCGGTACAAACAACACTACATACAGTTCTTCGGAAAACAAGTGGGCACTAACGGGTACAAACGATGGGGAACTAACAACGACAAAACTCATCAGACCTATAGTTTTCGACCCTAACAACCATTTTTCTCTATAAAAGATTTCCATGAGTCTGTGTTGGTTTCCCATCGTTTGTACCCGGTGGTACCTATATGTATTGTGAAGAACAGTATGTGTTCTTGTTTGTACCACTGAAAATTTCGTTTTTACCCCCATAGTTGTTCGAGAAAAACCGATCAGACTTGTAGTTTTCGGCCCTTACAGCCATTTTACACTATGAAGGAATTGCACGTATCGTTGTTGGTTCTCCATCGTTTGTACCCATTAGTACCCACTTGTTTCCCAAAAAACTGTATGTGGTGTTGTTTGCACCGCTGAAAATTTCGTTTGTACCCCCATGGTTGTACGAGAAAAACCGTTCGGACTTGTAGTTTTCGGCCCTAACAACCATTTTTCTCTATAAAAGATTTCCATGAGTCTGTGTTGGTTTCCCATCGTTTGTACCCGGTGGTACCTACATGTATTATGAAGAACAGTATGTGTACTTGTTTATACCTTTGAAAATTTCGTTTGTACCCCTATGGTTGTTCGAGAAAAACCGTTCGGACTTGTAGTTTTCGGCCCTAACAGCCATTTAACACTATGAAAGAATTGCACGTGTCGTTGTTAGTTCCCCATCGTTTGTACCCGTTAGTGCCCACTTGTTTTCCGAAGAACTGTATGTGTTGATGTTTTTACCGTTTAAAATTTCGTTTGTACCCTCATTGTTGTGCGAGAAAAACTCATCAGACCTATAGTTTTCGACCCTAACAATCATTTTTCTCTATAAAAGATTTCCATGAGTCTGTGTTGGTTTCCCATCGTTTGTACCCGGTGGTACCTACATGTATTATGAAGAACAGTATGTGTACTTGTTTATACTTTTGAAAATTTCGTTTGTACCCCCATGGTTGTTCGAGAAAAACCGATCAGACATGTAGTTTTCTGCCCTAACAGCCATTTTACACTATGAAAGAATTGCACGTGTCGTTGTTAGTTCCCCATCGTTTGTACCCGTTAGTGCCAACTTGTTTTCCGAAGAAGTTTATGTGGTGTTGTTTGTACTGCTGACAAATTTGTTTGTACCTCCTTTTTGTGTGAGAAAAACCTTGTAGTTTTCGATCTTAACAGCCATTTTACTCTATGAAAAACTTCCACGATTCGGTGTTAGTTTTCCATTGTTTGTACCCGTTGGTACCCACTGTTATTGCAAAATAAATTGTATGTACTTTTTTGTATTGTTAGATATTTCGCTTTTACTCCCAGTTTTGTGCGAGAAAAACCGAACAGACCTGTAATTTTCAGCCCACTCAGCTATTTTACTTTATGAAAAAATGTATAAAAAAATTTTTTTTCATCATTTTTGAAGTTTTTATGCCGGTACAATCCGGTACAAACGAAATCCTTCACGTTTGTATCAATTTAAATCTCGAGTTTTCAAGTTGGTTTTGGAGCCAATTCTACTACCCTTATATATTTCACCCCTTTGAGGTACAAACGATTTTATTTACGGTACAATCCGGTACACTCCTGGTACAATCGAATGAACATTATTAAATTCATTTTTTTTAAACTCAGTTTTCAGCTTCACATAGGTGTTGTGGACGGCGCTGCTCTCGAAGTTGTAGACGAATACAATTACCTGGGACAATTGATCCAGATGGGTAAGTCCAACTTCGAGAAAGAAGTCACTCGTAGAATCCAACTCGGATGGGCTGCGTTCGGGAAACTGCGTCATATCTTGTCGTCCAAATCACTACCTCAGTGCCTGAAGTCGAAGGTGTTCGAGCAGTGTGTGTTGCCAGTGATGACATATGAATCCGAGACGTGGTGTTTTACTATTGGCCTAATCCAAAAGCTCAGAGTAGCACAGCGGGCTATGGAGAGGGCTATGCTCGGTATTTCTCTACGTGATCGCATCAGAAACGAGGAGATCCGTAGACGAACAAGGGTAACCCACATAGTTCAAAGAATTAGCTGGCAGAAGTGGCAATGGGCTGGCCACATAGTGCGAAGGACAGATAACCGTTGGGGAGGAAAGGTCCTCGAATGGCGCCCACGTCTCGGAAAACGGAGTATAGGACGCCCCCCGACCAGGTGGACTGACGACCTGAAGAAGACAGCGGGCATCCAGAAGGCTTAGGACCGGTCAGAGTGGCGCAAGTTAGGGAAGGCTTATGTCCAGCAGTGGACCTCCAAGGGCTGATGGATGTATGGATGGTACAAAAATCTAGAACCCCGAGATACCGTCACAAAAATACTTACGTCATTTTTCCACTTTCACAGATATATGTTTTGCATATAAATAAAGATAAAATTTCTAAATAATGGATACTGTCTAGGATATGACGGTACAAAGATGTCAGAGCGCCGGGAATACGCGGTGAAAATAGTTTCTGGAAAATTAGCATTAAATATGAGACACTAGCGCAAATGTAGCCTCTAGTTTATTGTTACAACAGTCAAAACGGAATACTCTTGGGTCTTCTGCGCTTCAGAAATAAGGTTCCGCTAAGGAAACTGGATATTTATATTAGAAGTTAATGTTTTCTGATTTAGGAAATGGATTTTAATAAGATCTTCATTTTCTATAATTCTTTCACAGGTCTCACTGTTTCAAAATTATCGCCTTGATTGATACTTATTAAGTTAATATTCGTACAATGACGAGTATGAAATTAGTAAATCCGGTCATGTGCCATATTTTTTTTCGAATGGATTTTTTTCGAATAGACACGCAGCCAGGTCAATTGTTATTCCTATCCTAAACTACGGTTGCCAATATGCTATACTCTTCATATGGTGTACCCACGTTGTTTTACGAACTCGGCAACATCAGTTTAGATCCGTTTCTATCTCCGTAACGTACACACATTCAATTAACACTTTTTCATAGCGGAAGCGACGAGACCGCCGGAAATTAAAACCGTATACTCTAACAATTTCCACGCTCTCTGACATGCGCAAATTACAATATCTATCCCGGTATTATGGGCAGGTGAAATATACATAAATCATCAATAGTTTTAAAATTCAAATAGAAATACTGTTGCACCTAACCATTATCCATTACCAAAATAAGATCAAATACAAACTTAAACTAAAAGGCATTTAAAAATAAATACAAAAGGCTAATGAGTGCTCTCTTTCTAGCAGCCTTTCGTTCCCTTTAGTAAGATGAGATTTTACGTAGGTATACTCCGACGTTATTGAATAATATAAAATTTATAGTCCACACTAGCTGTGCCTCGCGGTTTCCCACGCGTTAATTTGTGGAAAAAACTAACTGCTAAAATAGGTATATGATGTTATAAACGATATGCCTTCCTCGATAAATAGACTATCAAACACAAAAATATTTTTTCAATTCGAACGAGTACTTCCTGAGATTAGCGCGTTCATCCAAACAAACGCTTCATCATATTACCTGAGGCACGGTACCCGCACCGTTACCATGCATCTACCGACGGGCGACGGCCGACGGGATAATAAAATTGGGTGTTTCAGGTCCCAGTGACTTTCAACAGGAGGGACCATTCGTCATAGGCTTTACCGTTTAGCAGAGATTAGGGCACATCGCGAGTGGGACAGGTTGGCTTAGACTCAAGTATAGATGGACCCACTCGCATATTAAAAAATAGCTATTACTGTGCTATTCATACTGGCATTTACTAGGTTTGATTATTATTACAATTTTATAAGACATTAAGCATTATAGCTTCAACCCATTAATGGCCCACTACTGGGCACGGGTCTCTCGTCTTGACGAGGCATCGATCATACCACCACACTGCTCCAGTGCGGATTGGTGGAGACATTAAGCATTAAGAAACACAAACCACTAGCATTAAAATGAAATCTTCTGTAAAACAAAGCAGGTAGCTAGGAGTCAGTATCGATAGCCTACATCAACCCGATGTCCACCTCGAAGACACTTCCTAAGCCGTGGTCCAATCCCAGAGGACGTTTGTATCCCCATTTCTCGAAAAGGCCGAACTATTCCTCTCTCATCGCAAAAGCCAAGAAGACATTCTTGGCTGTGTCTCTCCAAGCTCGCCCTTATGTCCGCGTGAAGCTGTAAAGGCCGCATGTCCAACAGCAACTGCCCATTCGAAAAAAAGATGCCTTCATAAAATTAAACACATACTTTTTTATGGCAGATTGCATCATGTTATTCAGTATTCAGCGAACGGGTTTCGACTGCATGTTAAACAACAAGTATCAACATAATACAGTTCTTTGTTACTTTTATGCGATTCTGCACTGAAAATTAATGAAGAGCTTTCAACCTGCAAATAAAATAATATAATACTTTGTAATTTACGAACGTAATACGTAGCAGTTATGTACTTTATTATTTTGTTACTATTACTTAGTAAGTAATACTTACCCTCCGTTACTCTCAGCTTTCGAAGTGGAAATAATAAGTGGGTGCGCCACGCTCTTTTTTTAACTAAAAAAGATCTCTCTTTTTTTGTAGTGATCTTCTTTGTAGAGTTAAAGTTGTAGAGTTAGGAGCTTGGATGAGTTTACGTCGCGTTTTCGGTTTATCGCTCTAGAAACATAACGAAAGGATGGACAACACACAAAGACAAGAAGACAGACCGACAAGACCTAGAACAGAAATTTAAACTCATCATTCAAATTTCTGCCTCGCTGGGAATCGAACTCAGGACCAGGCTAAGGCAAGGCGGTCAAGCACGCTAATCATTATGCAACATGGGTCGAAATGTAGTGATTGTCGTCGGTCGGTTATAGTGCTAAGCGAAATACTTTCATCATTGTGCTGGACTATTTCAAATTATAGTTGTCTGCTACATTGTTACTCCGCAAATTGGATAGGCGTGATTATTGCTAAAGTTAGATTAAACCTCAGCGAAAGTGTAACCTTGATTATAGTAAGGTGTGTGAATCGACTATGAAGGAAACTTGTCAATAATGTCTTTATCATGTATGTTGTATGCTTCATAACTGGTATAGATATAGATAGATATAGAGATATTTACATATCAATTATACGATTTGATGTTTCGATTCCATAAACTCGTACCTTTTTCCAAATACACCTACATACATAAAAGTTCTAAAAATTATGTAAAATATTAAAACAAAAAACATTTAAGTAATACCTACGATGTACCTACCTACAAACTTGAGTTGCAATAAAAAAGTATTTCACGAACTCAGCCTTTGTCCCAAACTTTACAGGCTTAAAAATTGGTTAATTCCAAAGTCTTAGTTGCAAGTTTCGACCATAAATTATAATAATTATAACCAGACTTTGAAAGTTTTCTTTCAATGGTACCTTAAAATCTTTTATTATATTTACTTAATATTATCTCGTATTGTGGCGAAACTGCGCCAAAAGTAAGCAAGAACGTGAACGTAATGAACATTTCTGTCGTAAGTACATTTATTTTTCGAATCTCACACCAAAGGTCAAATGCCGAAAATTTGGCGACCATAGCAAAACTATGGTTTAGTAATTGTTAGGCGCATAGTCGAGTGTAGTGTCGCCATTAAGTGCAATGAGTGCCGGCGAAGTGGCGAGACGCGTCGCGTTACTGTGAACCCTAAGTTTCCTAAAAGAACTATGAGTATATAATGGGGACCTGAAATTTGGCTTGTATACACGACTGTATTTTCTAGTTTCACATTTAGGGCGTCCGCGTCGTGTCAAAGCGCTTTAAAGAGATCCTTCACGTGAGATTTTAATGTACGTAATATTACTTGTCGCCACTTGTGGTAACCCTTTCTTTTAATAAGAGTTAATTATTATACAATATCTATATGTATAATAATTAACTCTTCTATAAAATTCTATATGTATTTGTATGTATTGAATAGGAATGGGTAGGTGCTATTTATTAATTACGTAAGGACAATTTTGGCTATTTTTGACCTCCGCATACTCCCATGTAAGGACACAAAACATTTCACAGACCCCCTCCCCCTTTTTACATAAGATTTTATCTGGTTTTAGAAAAGGATAAACAGGGGGCTTACCATGACATCTTAAAACAGGCCAATATTAGCCAATAATTGAGCTGTCCTGCTATATCCTACCATGACCTAGCTAAAGCACAGGTCAGCCAGCGATCACGTGACCGTAACAGGACAGCGGTCACGTGACTTCGATAATCTTCTTCTGCCCTGCGATTTGTGTACCATGAAGCGATTGTTGACGTATTGATGTCGGAAAGCGGCCTATGTCAACGTCAAAATATTACAGCCTACCGAAAGTAACTTTAATTGTCCTGTTTTAGCGGTTTCGTTTATAATTTCTTTATACCGTAAGTTATTGTTATATAAAGCAGTTTGAATATAAATTTATGATATTGAAGAACATTAGGTATTTGGTAAATATTAGCTATCGACCAATCTGCCTTGCCTACAATCTAATCTCTACAAGCTGTTTCCAGCTGTTGTTTGTTGTTGTTGTCTCGAGAAACGCCTTGCTAAATACACCGAAGAGCATCGTCCAATAGAGCAAGCAGGATTTATAAGTACGTATTCAACTATAGACCACATTCAAAAAGATTACATCATGGAAGGCAGCTATAGGCAAGAGAACCAGAGGCAGAACGGCCGGGTGGCCGCGGCGGAGAGATGGCTCGATGAAATTTTGTAAGCAGCGGGAAAAGAATGGATTGATAAAGCGAGTGACAGAATTATGTGGAGAAAAATGGAGGAGCCTTTACTCTACAAAGAGAGTATAATATAAAAAAGGAATATAAACAAAGAAATATATAACTAATAATGATTATTGAATAAAATTTAGTCAAGAATTAAGATAAAGGAAAGGTTAACGAACCCTAAAAACTTTAAGTTGAAGACTTTTTATTTATTTAAATCATTTATTTCGAAATCACAGATAGATTCTTCAGTTTTATTATTTGTATAGAATATAGATTGCATTGCATGCTTTTTAGTCGTTATGAAATTGTAAATTGAATTTTCTATTTAAGAAATAAAAAGGTCTAATTATTATTTATATTACTATAGTATATTTTTATAAACATATACCATATATTTTTATAAATGTGGAAGAAAAGGTATTATATGATAATGGTTATTCAATAATATTCCGTTTGCTTTGCACCAAGATAAGTATATTTTCAGTTATCCTAACGTTTACATCGATAACAATCTCTACTACTCCGTGATCAATGATAGAATTAGAATATCCTATGTACGTATTAGGTATAATGTTCTAAATAAAGTAACATATTCCATATTCTAAATATTTAGTTTTTCTTCATAACTCTTCTCGTATGACATCATCAGCATCTGTATCAATCGATCGTTGTAGAACCAAAGAGGTCGCTCGCCGGCACGGCTATCCTGACGTGCGCTCGTCCTCGAGCGCCTCCGCCCTCATGTCTCCAGTGGACCCCTTTGATCGCTGGGTGCTCGTCATCGAACGCATTTACTTCTGATGTAGCCGTACACTGACACGGCTTCAACAACTTTCTTACTCAAGTTCCCATCTCCAACCCAATTCAACATAAATTACATATTATCACAGTAGGTAAATATCCGCCTCGACTTGTACATGACCTACAGGCATTCATGAAAATGAAAATGCACCACCATCACAAAATAAATATCTTTCATTTCTTTGAAAATACGTTAAAAAATTCAAAATTGCACTTAACAATTTTAAATTATCGCTCCTAAATCACAAATTTTATTAGACATTTGGACATGGATTTGGAAAAGGGCGATAGAGCCCTTTTGAAGAACTACAGACCAATCGCACTTCTGAGCCACGTTTATAAGCTGTTTTCGAGGGTGCTCACGAATCGCATTTCACGCAGGCTTGACGACTTCCAGCCTCCCGAACAAGCAGGATTCCGGAAAGGCTACAGCACCATAGACCACATACACACACTGCAGCAGATTATACAGAAGACCGAGGAGTATAATCTGCCGTTATGTGTCGCCTATGTGGACTATGAGAAAGCCTTCGATTCTATCGAGACCTGGGCAGTACTAAATTCTCTTCAGCGGTGCCGGATCGACTACCGGTATATCGAGGTGTTGAAGTATTTATACTCATCAGCCACCATGTCCGTCAAAGTACACGACACAGCCACGAACCCCATCCAATTGCAGAGAGGTGTCAGGCAAGGGGACGTTATATCCCCAAAACTGTTCACCGCTGCATTGGAAGATGTGTTCAAGCTGATGGAGTGGAAACGACGTGGCATTAACATCAATGGCGAATACATCACACACCTGCGATATGCCGATGATATAGTCATCCTGGCAGGATCCCTGGAGGAACTAGGTACAATGCTCGGGGACTTGAACAGCGCCTCACAACGGGTGGGTCTTAAGATGAACATGGAAAAGACGAAAATCATGTCGAATGTCCATGTTACACCCGTACCGGTTGTTGTTGACGGCGCTGCTCTCGAAGTTGTAGACGAATACAATTACCTGGGACAAGTGATCCAGATGGGTAAGTCCAACTTCGAGAAAGAAGTCACTCGTAGAATCCAACTCGGATGGGCTGCGTTCGGGAAACTGCGTCATATCTTGTCGTCCAGAACACTACCTCAGTGCCTGAAGTCGAAGGTGTTCGAGCAGTGTGTGTTGCCAGTGATGACATACGGATCCGAGACGTGGTGCTTCACTATTGGCCTAATCCACAAGCTCAGGGTAGCACAGCGGGCTATGGAGAGGGCTATGCTCGGTATTTCTCTACGTGATCGTATCAGAAACGAGGAGATCCGTAGACGAACAAGGGTGACCGACATAGCTCAAAGAATTAGCCGGCTGAAGTGGCAATGGGCTGGCCATATAGTGCGAAGGACCGATAACCGTTGGGGAAGAAAGGTCCTCGAATGGCGCCCGCGTCTCGGAAAGCGAAGTACAGGACGCCCCCCGACAAGATGGACTGACGACCTGAAGAAGACAGCGGGCATCCGCTGGATTCAGAAGGCTCAGGACCGGTCAGAGTGGCGCAAGTTAGGGGAGGCCTATGTCCAGCAGTGGACCTCCAAGGGCTGATGGATGGATGGATGGATTTGGACATGTCACTGTGTCAAGTGTCAAGTGTTGTAAGATTACGTTCAAAAATGAAGGCATCACATAGCGATAATTTTTTTGGTAATCTTAGAGAACGAACGGTTTTTAAGTTTAATAAATAACGACCGTTAAGTTTCTATAACAAATCTCAAAATCTTCGATTGAGATTGTTATTTTAAATTTTTAAAAACATCAATATTACGCATTGATTTGAAAACCGGTAAACCGATAAAACGCTCTATTTCCGAACTAAGTAAAACAAATTTTGTACCGTGCACAGAGTACTTAAATACTACGTTGTACCGCGCAGGTCATAGACTAAGATGCCGGACAGAAGTAGAGGCATTGCAGGCCATCAGGTGAACGTTCATGGTACGAAATACACCCCTGTCAGGTTTTAGCTACAAGCTGACCTGTCCTGAACATGTCACGTTTTATTAGAGTTCATGGTAAGGCACCAGTACTAAAACTCATTTGACGTAAATAAATTTTTGTCTGTATTATTAATATTTGTAAAATATTACGTAAGAACTACGTAATGACTTAAAGATATGAAGCCGCTTACAACCCTTTAATCAGAAATTCGGAGCTAGCGATAACGAAAAGATTAGTTACGTAAATATGTATTCAAGCTGTAAGCCTCGTTCAAGCTGTAGATAAGAGTATATTTATTAAAGTGAAGCTAACAGTAAACATGTTATGAAATAAACATCCGTGTTTTCCTACACATCATAATGTTATGCTCGGCGAACTTCCGACGGTGGGCTAAATCGGAATTACTTTGTTTTTCTGTTGCCGAGAGTGAATACAAAATGTTACACTCGGCAAATATCTGTCTTCAAGATTGATCTGGCTTTTGGTATATTATTATATTCACAATTAATTAATTAACAAACAAATCTACCTTTAATGTAGTTACCTGTAATTTAATAACGTGTTTAAATGTTTAAAGTTCACTAAAGGTAAAGGTGAAGCAAAAAGGTGAAGCAAATCTACTTTACGTCACAGAAAATTGCTATAATTTTCTTTCAATGCATTGTGTGGAAATTTATTTTAAATGTTATTGCTCGGATCCTGAAACCCACTTTTTTAAGCTACACAGCAAAGCGCCACACTACACTCCCTGTGTCACGGGCGCGATGGTAAATGTACAAATTACAAAGGCAAGAATAGACCCTTCGGAGCATAATGTACAAAACGCAAAATGAACACAACACGCAAAATGTACAAATCGCAAAATGTACAAAACGCTAAATGTGCAAAACGCAGAATTATTCAGACCAAACACAGAAATTCAAACTTGAATGATGAATTCTTTCTTACTTACTAGGAATCGAACTGAGAAACTTACGGACGGCGGACCGGCATGGTTACCATTACGTCAGAGATAGAGATGATATTATAAAGTGTACGTTATATGTTACACTCGTTACGATCCATTAAAAGTTTAAGAAAATCCATCGAATATCTTCGAAGTCAAATCGGAACAAAACACCTTACGGAACATATTACCTACACCACAGAAGACATAATACAGTGCAACCTCTGTATAAAGAACCTGAAGGGGATTAGAAAAAATCGTTATATCAAGGTAATGTGATATGATGATGTTTGCTATATTTATTTATTTATTATTTATTTAATCTTTTTTGCAAGACCTAAAACAGGTTTTTACAAAGGGCGGACTTAATGCCTTGAGGCATTCTCTACCAGTCAACCCAGGGTGATGGTGAGAAATTGCGGTAGGTGGCAATACTAAACTGTCATTGGGGGATAACAAATAAGGATTTTAAAATTTCCTATAATAATCAAATACATTACAAATAAATATACATCGTATGATAATACTATAATAATATACATATCATATACAATACATATTATACTATTATAATAAATACATATATAATAATACATAATAAATATACATACACCCAGATACATTACGTGTTTAATGATATGGTAATTATTAAAAAGATAAAACAGAAAAAACAGGGCTTTTAAAATTACACAGAAGCCTTCAGAAAATGCTTACGAACGAGTCTCTTGAAAGAGCTTTTGGAGGAAGCTTGTTTGATATCAACCGGCAGGGCGTTCCAGAGTCGTGTTGCCTGAAAAGTAAAGGAGTATTCATAGAAACAGGTGTTGAGAGATGGAATGTCCATATTGAGATTTGCAGAAGATCTAAGTACTCTATCATGGGCAGTGCAGCGATAACGAAATTTCTCTTTGAGGTAGGAGGGAGAGGTGGGATCATTCAAAATAGAGTACAATTGGAGGAGAATCCTAGAATCACGCCTTTGACGTATAGTAAGCCATTTTAGCTTGTGGCGGTATTCGGAAATATGGTCAAATTTACGTAACCCGAAGATGTAGCGGATACAGTTGTTTAATAGGCGTTCTAGTTTATTGAGAAATTCTTCTGCAATATCTGGGTAGCATACATCGGCGTAATCAATAATGGGTAAGACTAAGGTATTGATAAGCATAAGCTTTGTTTTCATTGGAAGAAAGTGTTTAAGGCGACTAAGCGATTGTAACGCGGCAACGACCTTACGGCTCAGTTCAGCTACGTGTTTTCGCCAACTTAATGAACTGTCAATGAACAAGCCAAGATTCCTCACAGAGTCATTTAAAGGAATACTAGTCCCATTGTATGTAACATTTGGCAGATTTTGCGTGTCAATCCTGGCAAGTAGGCGAGGACTCCCAGCAAGTAATGCCTGACATTTTTTAGGGTTTACAGCTACTCCGTACCTACAAGACCAGTCATAAAGCCGATTTAAGTTATCGTTAATCATAATGAAAGCAGCGTCAAGGTCACTCATGCTGGCTTGTACATACAGTTGCAGATCATCAGCATACAGGTGATACGAACAGCTGAAGACTGACGTGAGAGAGTTTATAAAAACGGAAAAAAGGATGGGAGAGAGAATACCGCCTTGCGGCACACCAGTTTCCGGATCAGCCCAGTCCGAGTGAGTTTGCCCAAAGTGAACTGACTGCTGGCGGCCGCGAAGATAGGAAGAGAACCAGTCTAATGTAGTAGGTGAAAAATTCAATCGAGACATGATACCCAGGAGGATGTCGTGGTCGACTGTGTTGAATGCATTGGAAAAGTCAACAAGCACTACCAGCGTGACCAGTTTTTCGTCCATACCAAGTCTTATATCGTCTGTCACTTTAATGAGTGCGGTGGTAGTGCTGTGACCGGGGCGAAAACCTGACTGATATTCACACAGTAGGTTATTATCATACAGAAAACGGGAGAGTTGTTTATGCACACAGGCTTCCAGAACTTTTGATATGAAGGGAAGAATAGAAATTGGGCGGAAGTGGCTTGGTAATGTGGGATTTTGAATAGGTTATATAGGTTAGGTTAGTCTGCGATTCGTTTTAAAAAGGTAAAAAAATAATAATTAGTGATTGCAAACTTTTAAAATGACGAACGGCAG
Source organism: Thymelicus lineola (assembly GCA_963932265.1). NCBI lineage: Eukaryota > Metazoa > Arthropoda > Insecta > Lepidoptera > Hesperiidae > Thymelicus > Thymelicus lineola. Next base: position 8,946,394 of record OZ010687.1, on the reverse strand, counting down.
TGTTTACATTACTTTATATCAAACAACAATTATTTTCGTACAAAAAATTTTACATTTCTGAATCTATCGAGACACGAATTATTGTGAAATTTTATGTGATTAATTGATAGGATACGTTATCTGAAGGTTATAAGTTGCCAAAAATCCTTAACTAGAGGTAAATAATACTTTCTGTTTGTATTCTGCATTTTGATGAATGCTTTTGATAAATTAAATGTTTTTGATAAAGTTCGTAATGTAAAGGTATATTTTGTCAATACAAGAGTCATTAATGCTCTTACGGGCAGTTCTAGAGGAGTTGACAAAATGACGTGCATAAGTGTATCAATGATACCTATATGAATAAAATATTTTGACTTTGACTTTGACTTTGACTTTGTTGAAAAAAAACGCTAAATCTTCCATGATCGTTATATTGAGGCTGGTCACATTTAACTAAGGTTGCACTGTAGTACATAATCGCCTACACTAAATAATCGACCTTCACCTCAGAGGTTGTGAGTGATACTCCAATTTCATTTTATTGATAAGATAAAATAAGATAAAATGTGTTGTACCTAATATTTACAACAAATGCGTTTGGGATGGTTCGATGTGAGCGGTATGACTGGTGTGAGCCGGCCGGGCTACGCTGGGTGCCAAGAGATAATCTGTTATGGTGACGTTATCTGAGGCTACCCGACCTCTGCCAAGTCCCGATCCGGCCAAAACTTAGGACGCTGTCGCTTTAGTTTTACTTTTTTGTTGGTATTTAATTTATGTCTCGTTAATGTCTCGGATGCAAAGTGTCAAGACAAAACATGCACCAACTGACCAATCAGTCTTTAAGTTAAACTTTCAGTAATACAATTATAACAATTACATCCAATTACATCCAATTCCATCCAGTATTTTTGCGTGATATTTGTCCAAACATACAGACAGCTAAACAAAAATCCTGAGAGGTTTTGGTTTTGGATTAGTTTTGGAACCACCTCTCCACCTATTGGTATTAATTTTTTTACCAATAATAATTTTGTTACATTGATAGATGCATGTCTTATTACCTATTTTCAAAAGACTACAGAAACAACTATCAAAAAGCTTCATTTACATCCTTAAAAATTGTTTTAAGCATTATATTATAACCAAAAGAGTGACAGACGGGGCCACCTGATAGTAACTGCTCAACTTCGGCCTAGAAGGAGTTTCATTTTTAGGGTTCCGTAATGTTTTACGGGGTCTGGGTTTAGTCTTTTAAAAAAATGATTGTACCTGTGAGTACATTGAACATTCACAAGAAATAGTAGAAACAGTGATAAAACAGAGAAACAGCGATTGCGGGAGAAGAGGCGTGGCTCTCGCGTAGTAAATTAAAATGTATACAGAGTGTTTGGTAACGTGTTGGCAATCCGTTAAGGGGATGTAAGGGAGGTCGTTTGTAACCAAAATACCTACTACGAGTATGACCTCTATCCAAATATCAAACATTTTCGAGTAATTTAATACTTTGTTTTTTTCGAGAATGTGCGATATTCAACTTTGAAAATTGGATAAAAATCAGTAATGCATAAAATATGATTTATTTATTTTTATTTTGTTGCTAACATTTTAATACATAATAATCAACCATTAAACGGTGAATTTTTCAACAATTCTTAAATGAGAGCTAAATCTTAAAAAAATTCATAGTTCAACAAGGTTTCTTCAACTTTGACAGGTGTTTTCTGAAAAAAAACCAGAAGAACTTTCTGTCTTGTAGTATAAATGCCTGAGCATGCAAGGATAGATATACTTCAAGACAGAGTTCAACAATAGACTTCCAGAAATTTCCATTTACAGTCCTGCACTATACATTATTATTTTTAATTACCAATAACAAATTTGGATCAGATTTAAAACCTCGGGACGTACGGAACCCTCTTCACGCGAGTTTAACTCGCACTTGATAGGTTTATTTAAAATATACAGACAATGAAGGTAATTTATACAAATTAAATGTATAAAATATACATTACAGGATTTGCCTGTAAATAAACACCATTTGGTGTTTATTTACCGGTTCGTACAATAGTTCCCGTTGATATTTTTTAATTAATTTTGTATTGTGGTTCTCCACGTCTGTGACTAAAAATCGCTCAGCTTTTTAATTTAGATTGGACGTGTGACTCGTTTACGGCGAAATATTGCAACTAGCCGGATTCCATTCATACGGTATTAACTCGATTAAACTGTCCATTGTTACTTTCATCATTATTAAACGCTTTTATTTAGCTTCACTTCGGAGCATCAACGCATCAAATCTTCAATATTATGATCAAAATGCTACTCTATTTACACGGCAATAAGGTTATTAATCGCTTTTATATTTAGCTTCACTTCGGAGGATCAAAGGATCAAATCTTGTAACGTTAATTTGAATGACTTCCCTTTAATGAAAATTGATGAAATTTGGCAGACATGTGTATTTCCGATGACAATACACGAAAATCATATTTTAAACTAATTTTCATTGTTTATTTGTTGTTAAATTAAAAAAAAACGATTTTCAGACTTTAGACGCATAATTCTCTATGTTCTATTTTACGTAGAGACTTGAAATTTTCACAACTTGTAGCTAATTTTATAAACTAAACATTGAAATAAAAGCGTTTAAAAAAAAAATTTTTTTTGGATTCAACTTATTGTGATACTGTTGTTATAAAACGCCTTCTGTTGACTACCAAACAACAGACGGCCTGTGTATTCAAATTGTACTCAATTTGCTATTATTGCGCATAAAACAAGAACATTCAATGTGACCCTCTAAGGTTCTCGTCCCTCTTCATTGTTATCCGAGAGATTCAATAGTCCTGATTATTGCTTAACTTTGATTAATCAAATCCATCGTTTCTCGAAATAACCTCTTAATTTTTTGGTTATCATGTCTTTATCTGAATATTCTGGTTTGTACACCAGTCCAGTAAAAATAATAATTTACATAGATAGGTTTATTAATGATTTTAAAATTATTTTTGCACTAATTTTATGACCAAAATAAAAAAGTTCCTTCTAAGGGTTCCGAAGTTAAAGTTTCGTAATGTCCGTATGTTCATCTGTCCGTCTGTCCGAAGCAAAGCGCCGAGACCCCTAGTGCTAGAAAGCTGTAATTTGGCATGGATATACAAAATTATTAAAATTCCAAAATCGTAGAGTAAAATATCGAAAAACATTTTTTTTTCAGGTTTTCTTACAGGTGGGTCACGTGAAGATAATTTTTTTATTCGTCGTGTATGTGTTTGTAGTATGGGGTATAGCCCCATAATAAAGGGACAACGATATTGAAAAGTCTTTCAAAAATATTATGGGTCTTCTAAGATATTTTATAGTTTTACAGATCTGTTCGCGAAATATGTATTTGGCTTTCAACACAGACGTGAAAATAACCCAGACGTCACCTTGTCTTATCGAGAGTGACGCCGCCTGCTTACCATGTGTGCATAATTTTTAGTGCAGTCCGACGCGGTAATGGCGGCCGATTAATAACTGCATGGTGTCAATGTGTGCGTGTGATGTTTGTATGAATAGAGGAGTTAGTATTACTATGGGTGCCTCACTGAATTTGTTGTTGATAATCCGTCTGTTCTTTTTTTAACTCTGTGACTTTAAAGTGCTAATTTTGTTTACAGTCAAGTATGCTGGCTAAACAGTATTAGTTGAACAAGTGAAAAAATTCTCAAAAATAGGTTATACATATTGTGATGGGCTTACAAGGAAAACTATCATGGCTATGTTAGCATAAGTACTTAATGAGTAATCTCCGTTTTTTTCCACATAATATTGATGAAATTCTTTGATAATTATAGTATTATTAAATAATGATAATATTATTATCACATCTACATGTAAGTATTTATTTTAAGTTTTTTATCGGTTTGAGTGGTAATACGGATGTTCTGATTCATACTGAAAGCTGTGATCTATAATATAATTTGTGGTTGATCTGATTCAAATTTCAAAGTCTGCCTCCGGCGATCAGACAGTGCTCAGTCAGCCTACTGAACAATACGGCAGATTCAAATTCAAAATTCAAATTCAGAATAACTTATTCATTTTGCTGGCAGTTGGCACTGATACACGGGTAAAGTACGCGACAAATCGAGATTGCAATTTTTAGTGACGTGAAGTAGGGTACTTCAAGTAGTTGATGGAACATATCGGTATCGAATTTTGGTATGCAATGAAATTAACAGGCAAAATACCTTTTTAGGTAATGTATTTTATTCGCCTGAATCAAATGAATTTACATTAGGTAATATCGCTACAGTACAAATACTCAAAGAATAGATGAAGAATACTTACTTAGTTACTTTAAGCTGCAGGATTTGAACTCAGAGTGCACCAAAGATCAAACCGTCGTTCAAACAATACTACACTGCAAGGTGAAATTACTTGTCATTCGATAACAATTCTGGCAGCATCAGAGCATAGTGTATGCGTCTACAAACTTTAATACGGGCTGATTTTCAACATGGATATCTATCAATTTTTAAATAAGTATTCAAGACATTAAAGCTTAATAGACTCACAAACACAATGTCACCTTTAAATACTATAATATTACACAAAAGCAATCAATAATAACATGCAAAAATGTATAATTGTATATAATAAAATAAAATCGACAAAGAACAATGCCCAAAAATTATTTTTTATTTTTGTTAGCGTCTTAAAACGTCAGTTATACCGAAGCAATTCAATAATTTTTTTACGTATTTTAAAATTAATCCCTATACCCGTATTACCCAGCGTAAAATAATTTTATTAATAAGTGATGAATTGACTATAATAACAATGATGTCAACAATGTCAATTTTCATTCGGGCACTCACTTCGATACATAGCTTGTATCAAGCAACATAAACGGAGACTTCTGGCCAATATTACAGACAGAATTTCGTTATAAATGTTGGTATGACAAATGTAATGATGTCAAATTTCCATATCCGGTTGTCAATCAAAAAAAAGTCAGAATAAAATAATGGTAAAAATTACAGGCGGCCATAAGTCTCCCCTACTCTATGACTCAATGGTTATAAGAATTCAATCTCAAAATACTTTGGTTCTGGGGTGTGTCTGCTGAAAATTCTCATATATTTAAGCTCAGTATATTTAAGCTCAGAAATTAAAGCGGCGATTTCTAGAATTTTTTTTATTTTAAGACGCTAAAGTTGAAAATGAAATAAAACGATGTATGGCAGTTGGGCATTGTTCTTTAACGCAATAATAAACGCAATAAAATAAAAGACAATCACTTAACTCGTTCCGTGATTCCGGATTGAAATCACGACATAAAATCGAAAAAGGGATTCCGTTCAATTGTATAAAGCAGAAGTGGAGAGAAATCCGGGAGTCGGCGCCGTGACGCCCCGCGCCAACTTTGACAGTGTATATGACCCGTGTAATGGCGCCTTAAACTAAATAAAGCTTTGCATTTGGCGAACGTATCTCGCCCCAGCTTTGTCTCGACGCCGAGATTAGAACTTCCTTGGCTGATATGTGAATGTAGAAGAAAGTTCCCGAAGAAAACGCTACAGCATTCCATTTTTATCTGAAGTGATATATTGTTCTTACTAAGTAGTACTGAAAGTGATGCAATATATTTGGTATAGTTCAAGTAATTTGAGATGTTACAGTACAGTATAATACAAGTTGGTGTAGAAATAATGTTTTGAATTTTTCCATATCGTAAATTTAAAGGTAAAATTATGAGGATACATTTACGGCGCACGGCAAATGTCTGGGTCTGAGAGTATTAATAATATATCATATTCAAAAACATTATGATAATGAAAAATCTGTAACTAACACTGCCAACAAGTATGCATACGTACTATCAAATAATTACTCTACGATACACATTCCATTAGAAAGTAAGTTACCTAATGTATGGTGGTCCGCTATCTTGGTTTAACTCTAAAGTAGTAGTTACTACGTAGCTACTATGAGAAATACAAGATATAATTTATATTTAATCAGCCTTCTTACTCACGACTGCTCGTGAACAATTTGTCTTTATTTATCAAAAATGTCATGCTGCAATGTAGAGCGCATTTGTTATCTGTTTTTCAATTAAATTAATTATATCTTTGTAGCAACATAGTGTATCGTTCTTCTAATAATATTTCTTTATTTTTTTTACTAGCTGTGTGGCCCGCAGCTTCGCACGCGGAAATTATGCTAATCATATTTGTACCCCTTACAGAAGAAAATTTAAAAACAGGTTAATTTATATTGAACTACTTATATTTGGGAATTTATATACTGAAACCTACGATACAATAACAAATCATTCCTCCGGGCGGGAGCGGGTTTTGAAAAAAATACAACATTAATATTATATAATTTGTTTTTTCTTTTTCATGAAAAATATCAAAAAACTCGAAAATGATTTCCTTCAATTAAAGGAGGAACGTTTTCTGCAAATTTATAGGAAATATTAATTAAATAATAATTAAATATTAATTAATAATTTTCCATACAAAGTTTCATCTTGTTTCCGGGGAAAACTTTTATTTTTTTCGGGAAGAAAGGTTTCTAAAATATGACCCAAAGTATAAGGAACAACTTAACTAATTTCCGTCGAATACAGTTTAAAGGTTTTCATGTGATGCCGATATCAGAGAAACAGATAGACAGACAAACAAATTAAAACAAAATTTTGTTGGTGCTCTAACACGTTATTAAAGTGCCCTCCCCCTCTCCCGCTCCGGTCCCTCTCCCTCCCCCTCCCCTTCCCCTCTCCTCCATTAGCCCTCCCCTCCACTCCCCTCCCCCCATCCCTTCCACTCCTCTCCCCCTCCGACCCCTCCGTTAGCCCTCCCCCTCCCCCTCCCCTCCATTAGCCCTCCCCCTCTCACGCTATCCCTTCCCTCCGCTCCTCCCCTCCCCTCCCCTTCACCTTCACCCTCCCCCTCCCCCTCCTCTCCGCTCCCCTCCCCTCCCCTCCCCTCCCCCTACCCCCTCACGCTACCCCTCCCCTCAGTCTCCCCTCCCCTCCCACTCCGCTCCCCTAAAAAACCTAAACCTAAAACTATAAGTTAAAAGTACCAACAAAGTACATTCACTGATTATTAGGCGATACGAAGTTCGCCAAGACAGCTAGTGTTAAATATTTATTTAATGATGCCAAAGAAGTATAACTTCTCAAGCGCGTACATAAGTATACGTTTCTTTTTTTTTGTGAAAGCTATAAATTACTATATTTTTTTAGCTTACACAAAAAAAGATTGTGTAGTTTTATGAAACCACGGTATAAGTGAAACTTTTTTTCGTATTGTAGACATTTAACTAAAAATTTTTGGATAAATATTCGATTTAGGGTATATTAAAATGGCATCATCCTCGTTGATCAGTTTTTCGGACTGATTAACTGTGTCCTTGTTTATCAAAAGCAAGAAATAGCAACATAAGTATATACCTGGGCATCATCAGACCTTCAGAATGTATCATGTAGTAGCACCCGTACTCAATCAGATAAATGTTGAAAGCTAGATCATCCTAAGTATTTCCGATACTGAGAACCGATAAATATATACCTGGTCATCATCAGACATTCAGAATGTATCATGTAGTAGCACCCGTACTCAATCAGGTAAATGTTGAAAGCTAGGTCATCCTAAGTACTTCCGTTACTGAGAACCGATAAGTATATACCTGGTCATCATCAGACCTTCAGAATGTATCATGTAGTAGCATCCGTACTCAATCAGATAAATGTTGAAAGCTAGGTCATCCTAAGTACTTTCGTTACTGAGAACCGATAAGTATATACCTGGTCATCATCAGACCTTCAGAATGTATCATGTAGTAGCACCCGTACTCAATCAGATAAATGTTGAAAGCTAGGTCATCCTAAGTACTTCCGTTACTGAGAACCGATAAGTATATACCTGGTCATCATCAAACCTTCAGAATGTATCATGTAGTAGCACCCGTACTCAATCAGATAAATGTTGAAAGCTAGGTCATCCTAAGTACTTCCGTTACTGAGAACCGATAAGTACATACCTGGTCATCATCAGACCTTCAGAATGTATCATGTAGTAGCACCCGTACTCAATCAGATAAATGTTGAAAGCTAGGTCATCCTAAGTACTTCCGTTACTGAGAACCGATAAGTACATACCTGGTCATCATCAGACCTTCAGAATGTATCATGTAGTAGCACCCGTACTCAATCAGATAAATGTTGAAAGCTAGGTCATCCTAAGTACTTCCGTTACTGAGAACCGATAAGTATATACCTGGTCATCATCAGACCTTCAGAATGTATCATGTAGTAGCACCCGTACTCAATCAGATAAATGTTGAAAGCTATGTCATCCTAAGTACTTCCGTTACTGAGAACCGATAAGTATATACCTGGTCATCATCAGACCTTCAGAATGTATCATGTAGTAGCACCCGTACTCAATCAGATAAATGTTGAAAGCTAGGTCATCCTAAGTACTTCCGTTACTGAGAACCGATAAGTACATACCTGGTCATCATCAGACCTTCAGAATGTATCTTGTAGTAGCACCCGTACTCAATCAGATTTAATGTTGAAAGCTTGGTCATCCTAAGTACTTCCGTTACTGAGAACCGATAAGTATATACCTGGTCATCATCAGACCTTCAGAATGTATCATGTAGTAGCACCCGTACTCAATCAGATGAATGTTGAAAGCTAGGTCATCCTAAGTACTTCCGTTACTGAGAACCGATAAGTACATACCTGGTCATCATCAGACCTTCAGAATGTATCATGTAGTAGCACCCGTACTCAATCAGATATGTTGAAAGCTAGGTCATCCTAAGTACTTTCGTTACCTAGAACCGATAAGTTAAGAACCGACCGTCACGCAACATGCGACACACATACCAAAAAGTTTGAGACGATGTAATAAAAGTTTCACTTTAAAAAGACCTCTTAACTTCAAAACTTTAAGGGATGAAATTCCAAAAAAACTTAATACTTCCAAATTTTGTTTCTAATCTGGACCTAATATATAAATGTTCATGTTTTTAACTTAAAAAATGACGAAAATGCGTAATAAGTTATATTACCTAATTTTGGAGTTTTCTAGATTATTGGAGGAATTTCTAGAACATTTTATATTGATCAGAAAATTGGCATACAATCTAGATCATTTAAGAAATTTCTAGGTCATTCTAAAATCTAGAACAGTTAAAATGTTTTTATATTAATGATAATCACACATTTCTAGAAATCACACGCTGTTAATTCTTTAGAGGAATAACTGGTTGTTGCAGCGAATAATTAAAACTTTTTCGAGAGCACACATTTTATTATTGTAAAAAAAGTACAGAGAGGATGAATGCATTCAAGCGACAGTCGACAGATAACAAATAATTTTGCGTGGATAGCTTCCTAATCATGTACCAGCAATGCGCGTCTCTACAAAACATTGCTCCCACGAAAAAGTAGGCGTTTCAATTCAACACGTTTCAACCCCGTATCTTCAACACCCTTATAGGTATCAACTTGCAACCACCCTTATCTGAGAATTGAGCCTCGTACTTATTGCGGCATATACACACTATGCGCTTGCAACGTGCAGTATTGGCTGCAAAGTGAAATATAGGGACACACACGTCCTCTTTTATATATATAATAGATATCATCCATTTGCATAGGGATGTGACACTAATTATAAATTAATATTTTATGTCTATTTTATTTTTAGTATTAGTGGTAACATTTAAAGGCCTAAAATATGATTCTTCTATAATGAATTACAATAAATTAAATATCATTAATTTAAAATGTTAAAAATTGTAGGTACTCACTGTCACGCGACCTCAAACGCCATTTTGCGAATATGACGTCAATGTTCCTATTTTATATGGAAATTCAACAAACTTCAGTCGACATAGTATTGAATACCGGATATTGACGTCACGTGACGTTTTGGTCGGAAATTTGATAATAATTTTGAATATGAAGTAAAATATCTTTTATTACTGAAATATTTTAGTAAACATTTAATTAGTATCTTATAACACTTGTAATACTCTCGTTTAAGGAAATTTTATTTCTTGGAGCCAAGTAAGTACATAAATAGGAGTGCAAACATGTTCTCTTCTTTTGATTTTCCTTTCCCTGTTTGTTCTTTCTTTCAATTCCGTAATCAAGTTTACAGCTTGTCTATATCTTTGGTTGCCTTTTCAGTTTATTCAATATAAAAGACTGAGCACGATTCTCTAAATTGAATGTATACAGTTCGCTACTCCAATTTAGCAACTACAAAATATATACTACGACAACAATTCATTGTTAGCAAAGTTTTAAAAGGTAAAGCTCATTTAATAATATGATATAAAAGATTAAAATAATTATTTTCTAATTAATATTGCCAAGTTTGTGGGGTCACAAAATATTATGGTATATGATGGGTAATGAATCATGCCACCCCTTTCTCATTTTAAGGGTATTGCGTGATTCTGATCAGCCATACGTAAAATTTAATATTACCACGAAAATGTATTGCGGAAGCTCTGAAGACAGAAACAATTTCTCGGCTACAAATCTTAGATGACATATATTTCGTAGCATCTTCGATATGTCGCTATTATTTGTCGTGAGAAAAATATTTTTGTCTTTTATTATCGTTCTGTTTGAAGCATCAATTATTTTTATTGATACGAGGAGTACAGGTAAGAATATGTTGTACTTCTTCATTCTTGTTATGAAAGTCCTACGCAGGTACTTACCTACATCGTAACAGCTTTGCAAATAATTGTCAGTATCTACTACTGATGCCTATCTAGGCATCTATTCAAAAATGGCTAAAGGTTAAAGGATGTTACAGATTTATAAAATAAAAGTAATACACTACAGACCTTCATTAAATACTGTTCAGTATTAATCTTGTAACTCAATTAATTAATATTTTTATTACTTCATTCTTTTAATCCCCGCCACACCATCTCCCCGGATTCGCGATGCATCTGTTGAGAATAAAAAAAAAACAAGAAAATGGTATACAGTATTATCTATCACTTATATAAATTATCCTTAAAATTATGATCTGGCCATTTATTAAAGTATAATATAATAAAAGTGATCAATCCACTTTGTTTAGGTATGTCGGTTAGTTGGTTGTCACACTCAGAGGGGTGAATAACAATAAGACCCTTTAGTTCCGGCTTGCCTCCAATGTATTCAATCCGCACAAGATGAAGACATTACACAAACTTGCCACGACAAACTTTTGCTATAGAAATCTTCTCCCTTTTTCGCTAATGGAAGATGAACATTTTCTACGGTTTTATTTCGACAGTCATTGTCTCGACGTAATTCATCGATGTATGTTTGTGTCAAAGAAAGTTCTAGCAATATTGTCTACTTCTTTCTAAGTAAGACATATTTTTCTTTGTTAAGTTTTGTTGAGTGTTGTTGCTCAAAGAGGCAGGTAATAGTTAATTAGTGCAAGATAACGATCTCTAAGCAACCAGGTGCAGGTAGTTAGTTGAAATAAACTTGAACCTGCTACACCTAGTGACGCATTGTATAAGAAGACAAGGCTCTCTCATATGTTTTTAAAGTAATCTGATAATAAATAAAATATGTATGTATCTTAATATAATCATGTATAAGCAAACCAACCCGCCGCGACAACCTAAGCGTAACTCGATCAGTAACTCAGCTGCCCGCTGTTTTACTCTGTTACTCAGTGGAATAAGTCGTAGAAATCCACACCAAAAAGTTTATAAAATAATAAATAATCAATCTAATCGTGCAATTGTATTCATAAACACAAAAATGAGCTACACAAATTCCCATCAGAGAGTTATGGTAATTAACAGCACTGGAGCGAAGACCGCAAGCATCCATTTGGAAATGATTGGCATCGGTCGTGAGTGATCCAAATGGGTGGCTTAAATACTCATTTGATATTCACATTTGCTCCGAAACGACCGATACGAACCGGCGCAAATTACCACTCATTTGTCCATATTCAACCTGCTCTAGGATGTGACGCGATATAAGCAGCTTTTTGGTTTTGCCGTAGTTTGGTTTGGAAAATTGTGTGGGGTGTACGGATTTATCGTACGTGAATGTAATCTGCAACCTTCGGTCTGAACTCGAATTGCAAATAAGTACGAATAATTTTCTTAATTTCCTCCTGAACGAACAGAATCGTGCATTCATTTGTTTTTCCATTTGTCTGCACGTAATTATATTACAATTTACTGTGCACCCTAAAGTTGAGACGAAACTTCAGTTATTCATTTGCAATTATTTAATCTTTGGTGTTACTAATGTCCATGGGCGACGCTGGCACTTACCATGAGGTGAATCAATTCTTTTGTCGGCTGTTACATAACTGTATCAAGATAATCAAGCAATAAATTTGTTATTTGAGCTTCGAATACATCCATGATAATTATATTATAATATTTAATTTTGTTATCAAAATCAAAGTTACAATTTAATAAATTATGATATTATTAATAAAAACAACATTTCAAACATTTCACAAAAAGTTCTTAACTTATTACTTAATTAAAACTTGTTAGACGCTTAATTTTCAGTAATTTTCGGTAATTAAGAAGATTCACGATCTATGGACTGTATTATGTTTACAATTAGTATGAAGAAAGTCAAGATTTAATTATAATACTGATTTAAGTTAGGTCGGAATAATAATAATAGAGATTCGTAGTCCCGTAGCAGGTTCCCTCGGCCTCGTAATTACCTACATGTCACGGACAAGCGGTGATTGATAGTAACGCTAATATCGCACAATATCTACAATCACATGTGACACTTGTCCTTGTGACTCTTGTCATTGTCTGCAGGCTTATTGTCGGTATAATTGTCGGTATATTATATAATTGTAGGTATATAATCGATTGTCGGATAGCTTAAAGGTTAGCGCTCGATCGATCGAGAAAGAATTTATGTATTGAAGAGTCATTACCTACTGGAAAAGTTTATATAGTTTAATAAAATAAAATATTTTTTTAATTAACAGATTTAAAGCATGGGTGCGCAGATAATTTATACGACTTAACTAGTTAAAACAAGAAATAAAATCGTGTGGGTGTGTTACCCTTACCCTTTAGTAACTTATTATACGTGTATGATATTTCGTCGATAAGTATAAATTTTTTTTCATCTCAGTATACACATACAAAATAAGTGTTGAAATAAGCACGTTTCTTAGTAACAAATTACTATTTACAGCGTACACTAAGTCTGAAGGCTTTACCTTAATGCTGATTAAAGCGATCGGGAAGAAAAGGTATTATGGCAAAACGCAATCTGTGTTTCGTTAATTTCCCATGCTGAGGGCTCAGATTGAGTTAATCAGGTTTTCCGCAATTGACTTCGTCTACAGGGGATCACATATAGCCATCGTATAAATATGTGTACCAAACGATCGTCAAAAATTCTTCATTCATACACAAGTAGCTGGTTATCATTAGTGCATAGCGGTAGGGCTACGGGTAAATTCACCAAGAAGGCGAGTAGAATAATCCTTCCTTAATACATTCGTACTTCCAGAATAAACTGAAAGATTAAGTACCCAAGCATTTAAAAACGTGGAAAATTTGACAGCCGAAGTTGGAGCGGGGGCCCTCAAATAATATTTAAACAGGGCCTGCTTAGAGCTAGATCTATGCCAATGGCAAATGATCACAATTTGTATTACGCATGCAAGATCACACTCAGACTTAAGGGAGTCTGTTCGCGAGACCAACGTTCAAACATTGTAACCAATTTTATATAAACTTCAACTCTGCGATAATTAGACGTCGGGAGTACAAAATTATCTTAACTTGTTAGTATGTTATAACTTATAAACATCTCGAACTATGAACATTAAATTATAATGTCGTCATTTTGTAAGTGGAGGTGTAAAGTTTTCCACTTTAGATATTGGTTTGCGCATCGAATATGCTCCACGTACCGAAAAGCGATGGATCCACGATGTGTTCCTATAAATAAAATAATATGGATCCCGGTAGGTACCTATAATTTTTAGTCGAAGCACAAAATTTAGCGCAGGAACGAGTATTTACAATAATGAGGAAGGTTATTTATTGTTAAGACACAGTAATTTATATAATATGATTAATGTAAATGTTGAATAATAAATAATAAATTAGAGTATTATTAACAACGACCCTGTAGTGTAGTACATAACGGCTATACTTGCCGGCCGAGGGTTTTCGGGTTTGATTCCCGACTGCTGCAGACATAATGTGAAAGATAAATGCTTTTATTATTAAGCTGGTGGGGATTTTAGGAATAAGTCTATAAATCGCTACATTGTAGGTACATATCTGCATCTGTATACATATCATAACTACATTCAGATTTAACTATAGTTTATCAACCAACTACATGCGTGATATTTTGTTGGAATGGAAAAATGCAATATTTTAATCCATTTTTGTAAAAGTGTCTATCCACTTTTAGTGTAGATAAAATATCCTTTAACTTCAAGGCCAAAAACATATTTTAATTAACCGTACTTTCGGTTAATTTATTAGTTAAAGGGAAGTCAAACAATAATGATTTAGATACTAACTTACTGAATCCGCAAGAGCATTTAGGTCATGTAGTTAACCCACGCTCTGTAATATCCATTCTTAAACCCATTCACTGTATATTAAAAGCGCCTCAATATATTTTTCACAATTTATGTTTCCAATATTTATGGGCCGTAGAATATAAATTTTCTTAAACTGATCCAAATGAATTCTGTTGGTTTAAGCTAAGCTTTGATCGAGAGCCTTCAGAGGCAAAATGGAGGATGCGTAGAACGCTATTAATTTGAAGTGAACGGGCGCACCGCAATGCTCATAGTGCAGAAACAATACATAACAGTAGAAGAACGCTATTGATATTGGCAGGATTAAGTTATTAACATGGTACTGATAGTATTATTTTTCAGTGAAGCCTTTATGGCTAGCTACAGATCCTAGAGTCAGTCGACTTGACTCGACTCGTGGTATTCCGGCTGAGGCTTGGAAGACAGTTCCTTCTCTATTTCTCTCTCTTCTTTCGCATCGGCATCGGTGAAGCCTTTGGTATTCGGTTTTGACTACTGAACCCTAAAAATATCATGCCAATAAGTACCTACTGAACTGAAATAGTGAGTGCAACTATGCAACTGCTGTACTGAGTTGCTGTTGGCCCTTACAGCTTCAGGCGGACAGAAGCTAGGGCCAACAGCAACTCAGTCAGTAGGTATAGCCGCTGTACCCCTCTCGCCATCCACACCCCGCATGATTCCCCTGTCTAGGCAACTCGGTTGATAGACTGTAGATATATAGACTGTGGCTGCAGTGGTTTGACGTATTATCATCACGTCGAACCGGACCACTTAGCGCTGTCTCTCGACAGTTCTGGCTATCCCATACTGCCCTCACCACATCGTATACTCATTCCTGTAATTAAGTTCTCATTTGGTTACGTCATTAAACTGTGATTTTACTAATAAAAAACATGAGTAAGTGTTCACTTCTATCGGTATCCAATATTTTATTTATTTTTATTTACAGCAAGTTTTCCTTCCCTAAGCGACTTGAAAAGTATCTTTAAGTGGCCTCGACCAACTACTTGTCCAGACTGGTAGAATGACATCATGTCATTACTCCCCTCTTATATTCAGAGAAAAGGGGGACTCTTATATTCAAATATATAGCCAAAGCTACTAGTAGCTTTGAAACAAAAAGAAAGTTGTATTTGACAAACGCTTTATTACTCGTAAATTAATTAATGATATATACCTAAACGTTGAAAAATTATAGTCTAAAATTGTGTCACACATATTATTTGCCATTGTTATGTAGGTACTGTACAATGCAAATTCACCTTTATAGATATAATATACTAGTAAAGAATCGACAAAGTAGTAGGGCACGGGCAACTGCCCGCTGAAAGTGCCAACCCACAATTTGAAAGTTGGCCAAGTTGTATCGACAGGGGGTGTTTGCGGTCACCGCCCGCCGCCCGCTCCGCTTATCGCTCCGCAAACCACTATGGTCAGCGTCAGCCTTGGCTGTCATTTTATTAATTTGTTCTAGTTTTTCAAATAAAAATACTCATCCAATGCTATATTCACGATACATGTATTAAGTATGATTTTTTTATGTTACTAGCTGATGGTAAGTGATTATCATCACTCCATAGTAACGATGTCCATTGTCCATATATCAGCGACACCAAAGGAACTGCTGATATGCCAGCCAAGAAGGAGAAAAAGTAGAGGAAAAGAGGAGAAGAAAGAAGGAAAAGAATTGGCTCACAAACCCCCAGCCGGAAAACGACGAGCCGTTTGACGTACTCGTAGTTGCGAGCCAGGAAGACTTCAGGAAGAGATAATAAGCCCAGTTATACCTGATATTAATGACTGCCTTACCAGTAAGCCTAAGAAGTAATGGTCATGTGAAATCAGTAATTTCATTTTTTAAAGGTAAGTAAATAGCTAAAAAGGAAGGAGAGATAAAATTAAAGATGTACCTTATCAGGATTAGGAAAATTTTCTAAATCGTCTCAAAAATTCGACAAAGGCAACAAATAATGTTTTTAATGACAGCAACTAAAATAGCAGATACCTACCTACACAAAATTGATTTGTTAGTGTTTCCTAAGTAAACGCTCTTAGCAGAGTAAGATAACGAAATTAAACTAATGAATCAAGCTGCGTGCTCCATACTCGAAGGATCTAATAAGCCGAGTAAGGTGTTCCATCCATAGATCTACACGCGTCTAAGCAGCAATGGCCTTTCAAATAAAAGCAGTATTTGTAGTCAATAGATTAGATTCGATTAATATGCGAAACTCGTTCTGAGTTTGCATAGTTCGGGAGTCAAATTTTTTGCCAACGTCTTTATTTCTATACTTATATTTATGTCATCTTCCTTCTATAATAATATCTTTTTATTTTACCTATCTTTATTTTATTTTTTTGTAATATTATTTATTTTATTTCATTTTTTTATTTTATTACTTCTCCAGGGGTTCGCCTGGATAGCTACCACCCTCGAGCATGTCAGCCGTCAAACGACTCGTCGTGTTCCGGCTGGGGGCTTGAGAGCCAGTTCTTTCTTTCTTTTTCTTCTTTCTTTCTTGGTCGGCAACGCATCAGTGATGCCTTTGGTGTTGCTGATGTTCATGGGCGGCGATAGCCACTTACCATCGGGTGGATCGTCAGCTCGTTTGCCGGCTATTTCCATAAAAAATATGCCTATTAATTCTTGAATTTGTACTAATCTAACCTACCTAACCTTTTCGTTGACAAACACCCTAAGATCAATTTGAAACAATGGATCCCGATATGCAAATAGAGGTAAACACTTAGGTACGTAAACCGCACTGAATGTGGTCTTTGATGCATTTCAGGTCTATACTTGTAGGTTAGAGAAATCCGCACACAGAAGTGGAGAATTTATATGTATAGGGTGAGTCAAGAGCTGGCCGCGCATTATTAAAAATATTTTGTTAGCTTATCAGGGGAGCTAGTTATATTGATCTAATACATCTAACGTAATAGCTACCTACTGCTACTTTTCGAATCCAACTGGAATTGATAGAATTGCTTCCAACACTACTTGTTTAGTATTACGATTTAAATTAAAAATTAGCTTACTAAGTACTTTTAAATATATTTTAAACTGCAATTTTTTGTAACAGCAAGTAAATTTTAAAATAAAATACATATTATCATGTATAGCGTAAAACTTTAATTTAAAAGTAGTAGAAAATATTTCATACTCTAATCATATGCATTTTGTAACAACTTCGTCTGATCAACATTCAACATGGACCTACCGAGTTTTCTATCGGAATAAAAAGGGAATGACCAAATATAAAAGTGGAATAATTACCGAGAAAGTAAGTATATAATATAGCGTACAACCTGAACTAAATTGACTTGTTGGCGTCGCTCAAGTAAGCGCGGTAGCTCGGAGCGAGACAGGGTAGCCAGGGTAATTGAACTAATAAATCTAGCCATGTTACTGCGCCACGACTCGCGTAAGATCAAAGCACAACCTTCCTTCTGATTTCTCTCTGAATTTACTTGTGTGTACTTCGAGACGGTTTTAGGATATCGAAGTCAGGGGAGTAAAATCAAAATAATGTATCCACAATGGTAAAGGTGACGCAGTCATATTGCTGGGATAAGAATGTTGGGAGTTTATTGGTGGTCATACTAGCATGTCATACTGATATGAACAACAAGAATATTTTGTATTGTTACGGGGTAACACTGAAGTATTATTACGACTTACGAGCGTATAGAACCGACACCGCGAACACGATTGTCGTGGAACTCATTGCAGCCCATTGGCTTCATTTGATTCAGTCGCTAGCCTGCGCTCATTGCAACCGCATCCCAAAATTGTGAAAAAATAACATAAAAAAAATGCTTTAATACGTTTTAAGAAGCTGTAAAAATCAGTCCACTACGAAAAAAAAGATATTTGAGTTAGTTATCATCGTCAAGGAAACAAAACATAAACTTAAATCAACTAAAACATTTTTTTTATTATTATGTTTCCGCCATTTTCAAATGAAAAAATCATCTTTGCAAGTCGCAAGCGTGTTAATGGACTAATAGGCTTGCTTAAGTTTGCTGAGCTTTGTGACTAATTTAAGTGGTGTTGGTTTTTTGACACAAATCAATGTAAACGTTTGAAAATCGTTCAAACGATTTTGCACGTTAAATAAAGTTGGAGTAATGACCGCAGAAAGACGTATCTGTCAATTTGTAGTGAATGTATGTGTATGTGAAATGTGATCAATTAGATTGCTTTTAATCAATTTTCGTTCAATTATTACTATTATGTGAAACGATTATTTTCATCCACATTATTTTAATTTTATTTTCATTTTTCATTTGATTATAGAAATACCGGTATTATTTAAATTAATATCGGAAGAAAACCGGCCTTAGAAAAGGTTCTAATATTTTTAATAGGTAGTATCTAATTATGTACATAAAAAATAATAATAAATAAAACAGAAACCCAATTGCGTAAAAAACTAAATAAATAAACCCAGTAGTTTAGAATTTTGTTAAAAGTAATACTGAACAACTACACCATAGAAGGATTAACAGTTGGCGGATCGATGCATTAAGGAGGATCGGATCGAAATATGGAGATAAGTAGTAGTTTAAAGTAAGTGGTAAACAAAATAAATGTAGCGAAAAAATTGGCTCCATTGGCGGATCGATGCTTAAAGGTGAATCGAATCGAAACCGAAATTTTGAGTCCGAATGAGGTAAAAAATACAAAATCTTTTTTATGTTCAAATATTTGACTTAACTCGATCTGGATTGCTCCAAAAAATCGTATCAAAGCACTTGGATCTTAATATACTTAAGTATTATTGTATTATAATTAAATTCCAAATTGCAGTCACTAGAAATGCATGTGTTGCGCCGCTCGCCGTTCTACGCGCGACTACGGGCGCACTGAAAAATCAGAGGACGTAGAAAGTACCTGCTACTTGCTACGCCGTATTCTGATTGCGACTCTTTTCCGGCACCTTGGTAGCTGCAACTCCAAACGCGATTGTAAATTGTTGTATACATGATTTTAAACTTAACTCATAGCGGATTGAAAACATTTTTAGTATCATACGGGTACTCACGATATATATTTTTACATTGAGTCACACAGTGTACTCCTAAGAAACTCAGAAAGTGTACTCAGAAAGCCGACTCATACTGATAGATACTTACACGGCACATCACATCATCATCCAATACATCTAGCTTCG
This sequence comes from Thymelicus lineola, assembly GCA_963932265.1. NCBI lineage: Eukaryota > Metazoa > Arthropoda > Insecta > Lepidoptera > Hesperiidae > Thymelicus > Thymelicus lineola. The sequence goes on along the minus strand of OZ010687.1, from coordinate 8,926,623 downwards.
GTTGCGACATCGCTTACTAACCGAGCCTATGACATATGTGATGATGATGATGAACATGTGACGCAAGAATTACAACATGTAAGTAATGTCACAGTATTAATAATTATACTGTGGTAATGTATTGCGTCGCAAGGCCACACACCAAAATTAAGGAAACCGGCACATGGTAAAAAACACCAACACACCAGCACAGTTGATCGTCTGCCAGAATTTTTTCCCTATGTTAAAGGCGTTACAATAAAATAGGATTATAAATAGAAAATACGGCATAAGATCAATTTTTACGCCTTACAAGAAAGTCACCGCCTTTTTACGTTCCCGCAAGGATAGAATTCCTTACCAGTGCCCAGGGTTGTATAAAATTGACTGCAGCTGCGGAAACATCTACATCGGACAAACAAAACTATCGATATCGCAGCGCATAAAAGAACACATCGCAGCAGTCAAAAAGAACGACGGCAATAAATCAGCTGTTGCAGAACAACTTCTCGAAACGGGTACTAACCATTGGATCGAGCTTCACAACCCTCAGGTGATTGCCACGGAACGCCACCACGGCTAGTACGTGAAGCCATAAAAATCAAAAAACTCTCCAAAAATTTTAATAGGGAGGACAGTTTTAAGTTGGCACCGACGTGGAATCCAGTGGTTAGTTTATGTAAATCTCGAAAAGTGTCGAGTGTTGTGCGGCAAGATGTGGTCAGTGTAGTATGTCGTGATATGGTTCACAAAGCTCAAAAACGATCGAGACATAAGGTAGACAGACTGATGTATTAGTGTCAAACTGTTAAGAGATTCTCCGCGCCACGCCACCGCAGTCTAACCGTGACCACGATCCCTGTAACTGGGTCGAAATATCGGCGTATAAAATATATATCGTGAGTACCCGTATGATACAAAAAATTGTTGTATAAATAATATATCACCAATTTTTAAACATTGTTGCAATGCCTATGTTTTTTTTTACACAAATAAGTTAATGCTTGACCACAATCCCACCTGATGGTAAGTGGAGATGTGGTCCAAGCTGGTGAGCACATTAACTTAGTAAAAGCCGCACTGTATGTCGGGACAAATGTTTTTTTCTTTCTTTCTTTTCTTTCACTTCAAAAGTTTATAGTTTATAGTACAGCAAAAGGGTAGTTAATGCCCCATGCCGTTAAAAAAAATTGTGGTAAGTGGTCAACTGCCTTTTCAGACAGCCGTCACGTTGCAATTGAAACGTTCACGTCCACGATACTTAAATGAATTCCAAAATAGCTTCGTTACCGTGATGTAGAAACTCGAACAACGCCATCTATTTTCAACAATTCTCACTACTTAGAACATGCCGAGAGTGTTAGTGAACCCCTGGCATTTAAAGTGTTAGCTTTGTGTTCCGTCATTTTGTAGCAATAAACGAAAAGACAATATAAATCGAATTCACTGTAGTTGCAGGAATGTGTAACGGATAAATGTCTCCATTTTGTTTTTACAAATTTTCTAGAAGATAAGCGCTCATTGGCACTTGTTCAACGGCGTGGAGCAAAAGGCACTCTCGGGGACAACTCCAACTGCTCTAAGTACTATCTATCAGCCGTGCACCAGATTTTACTAAATGTTATTTTAAATGAAACCTTTGGGACTAATCGTTCTCTGAATTATAATATTGAGTAGTGAACCTTGAATGGTAAGTTTTAAATTTTCCTCTACATTAAATTTATTTTAGAGCCTTTTTTACCTTTTTATATTTTTAGTAGTAGGTACTATAATATAGTTGCTACCTTTTATTGGAAGAAAAATAATACTTTTGGAAAATCTATTAGTAAAAATACAGTAGGTACACACCGATTTATTTTTATCATTCAGAGTGTTCATGAGGCCATTCCAGTCACAGTTAAAAATTATACAATAAAATAGATCAATCTATATAAATAAATGTAGATCTCGCAACAGTCGCAACTCCTAAACGGCTGGACGAAATTTTATTGTTTATTTTTGTGTGAAGTGAAGTGAAAACAAATAAAAAAATCCAGGCACGCAATGCACGCGCAATGTAGGGTTAGGTAGTTTATCGACTATTATCCATTTACTAATTAGGGTAAGGTAGCATAGCCGTGATAGTTTAGGTCTTTTCCGTGGTTTAGATAGCTCTATTTTAAGCTTACATGAATTTTATCTCAATTTTTACTAAACTTTACCCATTTCTTCAAACGACATAAAATATCTACTGCGGATTTAATTGAATCTAGGGAGGTATGTAGATCTGGTAATGACATCTTACAAAATATTTAATAAAAATACGCTATTCAGAACTTCGTCTACAAATTATATTTACCTTCCTCCGAATCTTAGGTACTTCGTTCTTAGATACTCTTGTAATATGCTCAATTAAATAAACTTCAAAAGTAATTTTATCTTAGAGGTTTATGAAATGTTTGTTTTGATAAATTTTAATCATCTTTCTTCTTCTATAATAACTGAAAAATATATTTTGCTAAAATTGTTTCATAAATATAATCCCGGGAAAGTTTACTTGTGCGCAATAACCCTTCTTGAGTTTGCGCTGTAAACGCTGCGTGAGTGTCATAAATGTCGGAGTCGCGTGTTTGACCGAGAGGGCATCGTAAAATGCATCATAAACCATGGGCCATGAATTCGAAAATCCAAATAACTGGCAATTTCATTGAATTGTGCGTTTGATAAACGTCTTAACCGAGGTGTTTAGTTTCAGTTAGTCTGTTCTGTTCAGTCTTGAAATATATCTGGCAAAAGAATGAGCTAACTTTTGTAGGTAATAATCATGTTGCAACTAGCAATGTTCTGGCAATGTGCCGGCGATGTAATAAGTCAAATCTCAGCGGGAAATAGGCGGCCCGCGCCCGGCCGGTCGGGAAATAAGACGGCGAGGTTGTATGCGTTCGGTGGCTGTGCGAGAACAATTTCACTCTCATTACACCTTACATCTCAAATTGTACTGGTGACTCAGCGTTAAACTACAAATATTTTCAAGAATATAGCCAAAGAAAAGTCATGTTTAGAGAAGTGTATGTGTGTATTATTAGTGATAATGGCATAGTTGGCTAGTAACGTGATTTATAACGTGATAATAACGAGGACAGCAGTTAAAAATGTTTTTATTTCACGGTTTGGCCGAAAGGTATCCGTAGAAGTACCTATTTTTTCAAGTTCCATCATTTTTTTTATGTAATGAGGAGCAAACGAACTTGCACTGCCACCATCCTCTTCCGTCCAAGGGCTTCTATGATGTTAATAATAATTATAGTAACCACGTACTTATTATAAAATAACGTATTACTGTCAGTGCTGGATTTAGGCCTAGGCCCGTGAGGCCCGGGCCTAGGGGCGCCATGATTTTGGGGGCGGCAAAATTTTCAGAACCCCAAAAACTTACGAGCGGTAAAATATCAGAATTATTTGTATTAAAAATATTTTTGTGGATTATTATCACTTCAAAACAATAAAAATTTATAAATTATTTTAAATGTTGATTTTACCTTTTAATTTGTCGGTGCAATATGAATTAATTTTAGATATGACTTTGAAAACAATAATATTAATTTTTATAGTGGATGCAAATTATGGATGAGTGGATTTAACCCATTAATAGCGCCATTCTGGGCTCGGGTCTCTCTCATGAGAAGGCCTAGAGTTTACTCCACCACGCTGCTCCAGTGCGGATTGGTAGCGGACAGTTAGACTTTCATTTCAAAAGTGTAACTATCCGCTTTTTTTATTGTCCACCTACCCGAGATTGGTCTTGTTTTCGGCTAATATTGGGATAGGTGTTACGATAAAATTGTAAAAAAATTAAAGAATAAGGTGGCCGCCGAGATATTTTAATTTAAAATTTTTCAATTTAAGAGGTGACTTTGAGGGGTCGGATTACATTGGGGTTTTAACTTTTTTCGATTTTTTTTCTTTATTTCCTCGGGTCAATCCCCAATTTTGACGTTTGGGGTATATTTTTTTTTGATAAGATGGCAGACCCCGTGGCGGACATTTTATAAAATGTACGAAAAATTGCATTTTTTGAAGGATTTTTTTTAAGTTGGCAACATTTGAGGGGATTAATTACTTTGTATGGTTGTGGTGCTTGGTCTGAAGTGTTGGCAGGTTACGTTGATTTTTGATTAAAAAAAATAGTGCGTGGAGTCCCTCTGCGCGGAAGAAGTGAAACTTCGTAATGTGGAATGAAAATAGAGAGGGATAGAAATTGATTTTTAGTAAACTCATATTGTTTCTTTAAGACAAACTTGCTTACAATTCACTACTCGTTGCTAACGCTCGCGCTGGCCTGTAGTATACCTGATACTACGCGCATGAGTTCGAGTGCCACGCATTCACTCTCGCTCTGTCTTTTTATTTCCCCTCCCCAGGAACGTTTGTGTAATTTGATTTACAGCATTGTCAGGTTTGGTTTTTTTCGTTTTTCATACAATTTTTTGGACTTTCTATTCAAAAATGTACAAAGTAGAAGGAAAATTAATTTTTAATACAATTTGATAAAATTTTTCGTTGTTTTCGTAATGACATTTGAACATTTTCATCTAAATCACCTGGCAACACTGAGCCAGAAAGTATTTAACTTTTCGAGAATTTGAGCAAAATCTATAGATCAGGGTTACGAAAATGTATGAAAGATATTTCTGCATTAAAATAGTCATTTTCAAAAAACTATAAAATTTCAGCCTTGCCATTGCTATACAAAAAATAACATTTTTCGTAAATATTATTTTTGAATCAAAAAAATTAAAAGGTGTCAAGGGACACCCGGATGGAACGAAGTTCCTTTCGATTTAAGTATTGTTTTACGCGCTCAGCAGTGCGCCATCTAGTTTCATATTACTGAATCACTTCAAAAAGTGTCGTGACAACTTTTCGTAAGAATTTTTGAAGTTATACTTCTTTTGGCGCGATGGTGAAAAATGATGAGAATGAATTTCTACGATGCGCGCGCACACCGACACCTAAATTCTGCATCGTGAAGTTAGCTCAATTCTGTATTTTTTCTGTATGCAAAAAAGTTTTCACACCTCATTACAAACGATTTTATAATCGATTGAATTGATTCATAATAATCGATTGATGGAATATAATAATATATTTTATGTATTATTTGTTAATTATAATTATAATATTAATTTATTTCTTACATGTTTTCGTATTCCATACATATTAAAACTATGTAATATATTTAGAATTACCATTCAATCGTTACACTAATTTTATTAAATTACATTTCGAATATTTTGACATCGATTAATCGATTGACAACAAAGATGATGTAATCCCTAATAATGTCATTTTGGTAACCATAGTATTTATAAATAACACCACTGTACTGTCATATTTGTCATCGATTTTTCATGTTTCTACGCGTGGTTTTTTGTATTTTTCTATTAAATATTTTCAGCGTACCTATTTGGAGTCCTATTTACTATTGAAACTCATCGACACGCACACAGTTATTTTAATTTACTGTTGTATTCGATTTCGTACTTGTGTTTTGGTGAATGTGTTTTCGCAGTTTCGCTACAATTTCTGGCAAACCAATACTATATGAATATGGACTACTTAATCGCCTGTTTTGAGACTAACAAAGGTTCAGAATAAGTCCTGAACACTGGATAACGTACCCTATACATCTTTAGAAGATCAGTAGTTTGCTGTGGCCATACTTACAATGAGTATGTTATGGTATCTTGATTGGGCAAGGTACCAACGAAATATAGCGCCTCCTGCACAACTAGACGAACTATTAATATAAATGATAACTAATAAAATCTCTTGAAATATGCAATAGCTTTTATTATACAACCTTTTTATGACATTTGTTTTGGGTAAAAACCATTTAAGTAGTAGATAGTATAATAGACACCCGCCAACTTAGTTTTAACCATTAAACTCGTAGATTCTATTGGCAAGTCACGTATTAATTTTGGGATTTCATTATAGAAATGTACACCAAGCCCTATGAAAGATCGTTGCACTTTACTTTGGCGGAACGAAGGCATAATTAATTGATACATTCTTTTTGTTTGGCGATTATTAATATCAAAATTTTGTTTATACGCGTTTATATTCTTCCTCATAAAAACTAAATTATTAATTTATTAAGTTGGTTAACCTTAGCTGTGTGTTGTAATGTTTAGTTTGTACGATTCCCTAACATGAAATATTACATGTTTCTTCTGATGTATATAAATATTATTTACTAGGTTGATCCAAAAGTAACGATAGTAAAAATGATACACGTTCAAATAAAATAATGTATTATTTTACAGTCTCCTAACTAATCAGTTCACATTCTCGGTAGTTATATTAAAATTACAACAAATTGAATTGCTTTAAATTGGGTTGGCATACGAATGATCCAAACGCACGCCTAATGATAAATAATCACTATCGGACGAACATGAATCATCAAAACTGCTCTCAGATTCCGTATCACACTCGTCTTTCAATTCTATAATAAATTTATCAATTTCCGCGTCTAAGCTTCCATCCATTTTACAAAACTTATCCTCAATATGTCGCACATGTTTTATACGCAGTCGGGTTTTTTGTATTTTTTAATTTTTTTGTGTGTAATAGACCTATAATTGATTCAGTTGGAAAAAATATTAGAACACGATTTCGTGAGCCATGACCACGTTTTATGCTATAATATGTACCTACATTTGCCCAAAATTCTTCTGTATTTTCATTGAGCGACTCAGTTTCTTTTGTTTTTTGTATTTATAACACTATTTTCTATTTTAATTTTCAATATTATATTACATTGGTAGAAAATGCAAAAAATCGGGAGAAACGGTCGCTAAAACGGGATATCGGGAGACGATAACCAAAATCAGTAGATCTCCCGATAAATCGGGAATTTCTACAACACTCGTCACTTGACAGCAAGTAATGCTAATCTAATGGGAAGGTAATGACAGCTTGTCAGAGGTAAAATAACTGTGAACGGACTGTAGTAGTAAATAGTAATCGATACTTGTCTTTGGGACTAGGAGCACATTCTTTTTCTCTCCTTAATCTGTATTAAAGTTTAATGCCTGTCGGAAAATAAATTATTCTTCAACTGAACTGAATAAAATCTTTCATTCCCTCTTCCCACAAAAACTGGTTTTACAGCATGGTAATGATGGCATGGTGATGCAGCATGGTGATGGTGTTTTTACAATTGTAAAAACACCATCTATGTTCTATTACGAGAACTATTACGATACGTAGCAAAGTAATATTAGAATATACTACAAAATTAATCACAGATGGCGCTTAACACATATAGTTGGCTATAGAGATTCGTAAATTAAATTATTTCAAAATATTATTTCATTTTTATTTTTAGTATTGCTGTTTTTGAATATTATTGTATTTTGAACAATGTTTTTTTAATATTGTTTTTTGATTTTTTTTTCATGTCAAAGAAGTATAACTTCTCAAGCGCGTACAAAAGTACACGCACCCTTTTTTTTCCGTCTAGCCCCCTTTCACAACACGCGATAAGGAACTTCGTTCCAATATTTCCTCATTATAATGTATAGGACGTTTGTAGGTACTGATAATTTGTGAATTTTGGTGAAAAAAAAAGTTGTAGGTATTGCCATATTTGCCATACAAAAAATAATAATTTTCATACAAATATATTCGTTTTTCGAATTTTTAGGCTGTTGTGACTTGTGTCCATTTGGTGTCTTCATAATGTATGAGGTGTTTGTAGGAACTGATAGTTTGTTAATGATGGTGAAAAAATATTTTGATGTTCACATACGAAAAATAATATTTTTCATACAAATGTATTTTAGTATGTTGTATTTCAGGCCGTGTTGTCTCCTTTTGACGTCAGTTCAATGTAAGCGGCGTTTGTTGGTACTAACTGATCATACACATTGGAGGAAAAATGTTTCAGTGTTTCCAAAAATATTAATTTTCATATCTTTGGTTTTATCTTCATATTTATAGTTTACATATGTATTTTGCGTCGAATATTTCAAACTGTTCCCATTGAATGGCATTACAATGTATGAGGCGTTTGTTAGTATTAACAGTTATTACAATATATCGATGAAAAATTTTTCAGTGTTGCCCTACAAAACAAATAAACCAAAAGTACCTTGAAGCCGAATATATTGCAAACAGACCCCTGAATCGAAAAACAAATTTCACAGACCAATGGTATTTTTGAAAGAAATATTTATATATTTATTCTGCAGTTCGCGCCCCACGAAAACGTAATGCAGTATTCAAATCAATAATTTTAATTTAAAACTATAAACTATTATTATATAAACTAATAAAACGTTGTATTTTAGTTAGTAAAATTTGATACATAATAATTTAAATTTTAAAAAATTGCATGTTTTTTTCGATAGTCACCTCCTCATAGAGCAAAAAGAGCGGCATATCTTATGGGGCCTAGGGCGACATCAAACATAAATCCGCCACTGATTACTGTTATTTTAAGTAATAACAAAAGCACTTCATTTACTCTGTTACCGTTATGTAGCACTGTACCTAACTACCTACGTCTAAAATTTAACCCCTTAAAAGATAAATGGGCGCAAAATGAAATATCAGTCGGACCCTCCCGGTACAGTCGCACACACTTTGCTCCAATCGCATTTCCCTTTGGAACGATCTCACGGCGGAAATTAATCCATCCGGTCAATGAATGGACTGCACTTGTGCGTGACGGCGTCACCCTATGACAGATTATTTTTGAACTCTGTAAATATTGTGATTGATTTTATTTGCTATTTTTCAATTATTTTTTTATTTCATTTCGAACGAATAGCTTTTCAACTCGTGAGAATTGATGACTGAAGTTTGATTAGTGTTATGTTTGTATTACAATAAATTAATGGTAAGTATTTTATAACTGGAACGCACATACTAGATACACTAAAGATAACCTAACTAAGCAATATAGTAAGCAGTAATTATTTTAAGTAACGAAAACCTCAATTTCATTATTATTGAGGGTTCTAATGGTATTTTGCTTCTTCTTTACAGTCATCAGGTATAGTATGCTATTGCAAAACCATTTTTTTTATATACGAAAATAATATATGAGTCAAATATAACACCATCAGGTGGGATTGCAGTCAAGCATTAACTTATAAGATATAAAAAAATATATATTCAGATACCTATTTGAGATCGAGCTGTTGATTGACTAAGTTATTTAATTGTAGGTATAAATAACTCAGCTACACAAAGAACTCCGATGATGGAAAGCTGAACAATTAGCTAGTGAGAACAAAATGCCTTAGTAAATGCATTGCTAATCAATTTTCTAAACTGAAGCCGCAAGTTTGTCGGTGCATTAGCGGAATTAGCAATCTCACATCCGCTCAGCTCATACTTTTGGTGTCCGACTTCTGCGCAAAATTAATTGGTATAACCCCTATGCCCGCTAAACGAAAAGGTCATTTTATGTTTTTTTGTAATCATAGTTAAGTGATAATACTGCATTTTATGGGTAAAAAGCTTACGGGTTACCGTTAGTGCCAAAAAAATACAATGAGTTGTTCGCGAGTCGTTGAAGTGAAGCAGTCGTCTTAAAAACTTTGGACGCTTGGGTTGGCCCTTAACCAATGCGCAATGTAGCAGCGTAGTGGAAATATCTTAGCCTTCTTATTCATGAAGACTATCAAATGAAAATAAATAGTAAACGTTGTTGAAAATATTCTCGCTAAACCCGCGAAACAAAACGGCAAAATCGAATTAATTGATTAATTTTTCCTGCAAGAAGTTCTAATTCTAAATGATCGAGAAATCTGTTTGTGGCTACTAATTTAACCAAGGATTTCTTGAAATATAGGGAGTGTGTTAAAACAGGAAAAATATTGTGTATAAGTTTGGATCAAAAAAAGTTCCAACTTTCCTTTACAGCTCAAACGCCGTATAAAATAGTTTTGCGAAATGATGCCAGTGCAACTTTGCTGAGGCAGCTGCCAGTAGCACCAGTAGTGATATTTGTCGGTGCATTAGCGGAATTAGCAATCTCACATCCGCTCAGCTAATATTTCTAGTGTCCGTTTGCCGCGAAAATTAATCAGTTTGCATAGCCGGGTGCCCGCCAAATGAACTTAAATATTCGGCATTGCTTTTCTGAATACCAAATGTTAGCTCATAAGGAATTTATTTAAAATGAAATTATTTAGTTTTTTTTTTGTGGCTAAGATTTTAAGTATTTTGTATTCGTATATTATTCTGTAGAAAGTTAATGGAAAGCATATTTCGTAGATAGAAATTCAGTTGTGTTGTAGCTAAGTAGGTATTGGTGGAAATTATGAAAACACACTTTTATTTCAGGTATAATAATTAGTTTAAATTCATCATAAATTCTATGATTTTCTAGCACATAGAAAGACACAATAATTTTATTTTACATTACGTATTTTCAAAACTTGCTTAGTATCCAACTGCGAAGAATTTCCATGATTACTTTTTCAATAAATCACTGCGAATATATTTGCTCCCATATTATTGAGTTCGCAGGCGTTTTTACCAATTATGATAATGAAGCTTAATCCCACGCGTAAACAAAGTTATTGATCATGACGTAAACGAGGCACGACGTGATCTGATATTCGGATACCATCGGATACTAAATCATGAACTCATTTGTTCCCATTGAGTTAACGAACGATGTTCAGTGACGTTGCGCGGTGCCCGATGGATTTTAACGGCTTACGTACATTTTGGTTAGGTATCTATTATTTTTGCTCATTGCTAATCGACATATTCAGCAATTGTATATTCATCAATAGTAATTTAGTTTCATAGTTAATGAATTTTGCTACTTTTATGTAAGTAGCAAAATTATTATAATTTTTAATATTTAATATTATTAGCAAATTTTGTAGATCTTTTGAATAAATGCTCTGTTCGTAGCAAGCGTTTTATTATCGCCATAAAATAGAAGTTTCAACTGTAATTAAAAATTAAAATAAAACACACTTAAGAAGGACTCAACTAGTAATTATGACGAGTCATCGCTGCGCCAGAGTTTCAGTTTACAGCGGTTTTAAAAGCAAGAACACTAAAAGCACAATTTTAAAGAATATCTTCAAATCGCCAGTAAAAACCGTCTGTAATCCCCCAAGTTCCCAATTATTTTTGTCGAGGGCAGTAATTAAGCAGCATAAAGTGCTTGGCTGCCGTAATCCAACCACTTTTGTGATATTTAAACGAGTTTCATTACGCTTCGGTTATAAAAGCAACGCTATTACGAGAAATGGACTGGAAACATCACGCTCGACTTCGAATGACCATAATAATTATTATTGTCGACGCTGAAAACAAATATACTGACATGGCCATACGAACGTTGTTTGATGTATCGAAAGGGAATTACGAGTCGTTATAATTGAATTTATTTACATATCATGCATGTGACAAAATCAATCAAATTGTTAGTTTAGTTAATTGATATCTATGTAGATATACTGTTAAGTCAAGACCTAGTAGATAATATTTTAAAGGGCAGTCTTATGGGTCACTAGCGAAATCCCCCAGACAACATTAAGATGGTGGTAGGTACCTACTACCTACCCACAAAGAATTACGCAGGCAGGTACAAATGAAAAATATATTTAAAGAAGTACATGAGTGTAAAATTATTAATTTTTTTTTAAATAAAACTTGAGCAGGAGAGTAAATATCTTCTTAAAGGTATTTTTGAAAATTGTTCAGGTGATGTTTTATGTAATTTGTGGAGGTAAATAAACAGTATTATTATTATTATATTATTATTTAATGAGTAGTAGAGCAACGGCACACAATTTAAAAAGCTGAATGGAGGAACAAACTGAAGAAATGAACTTCGATTTGGTTCTTAATGAACGTTCTTACTGGTCGAAGTTTATCTATCTATCTATCTATATATATATATATATATATATATATATATATATATATATATATAAAAGGCAAAAGGTATTGACTGATGTATCAACACTTAGGGCTAGAAACTTAAAATTTTTCGCACATGACGTATGTAATTCCTCTTATGACGTAGGCATCCACTAAGGAAGGATTTTTTAAAATTCAACCCCCAAGGAGGTGAAATAAGGGATAAATATGATAAACATAATTTCCGTGTGCGAAGCTGCGGGCAACAGCTACTTACTAAATATAAAGACTAAAACTGCTTGATAAGCGGAATATTACAGACGTCTACGCAAGTAAGGCCACAGAGCATTAGCTCGACAATAAACATAAATATTTTTGCGTCGTTACGGTTGCCGCTCTCCCTGTAATTAAATTCCATTGAATCACACAAATCTACGCCCCATGCCCGTTTGGCTGCGTATATTTAGTACGAATCACTCTGACTAAGTATAAAATAAAAACTGGCTAAGACAGAGTCAGTCCATCTGGTATATGGTTCTGTATCGTAATACGTCGTGTACAGAAATATTTTTGTCGGAGAGTTAAAATTTTTGTTAACATATTTATTAGAAATACCGTAGTTATAAAAATCCGTGAGTAATCTAGGCGATCCAGTAAGAATTCAATTTTTCGTTGTACAGAACCTATGAATGAATCAATACTATATAAGTACCAATATATTTCTAATTTTTGTAGACATATTGATATACCTAATGAGAAGTTTCTTATAATATGACACGGTGGCATTAAAACCTTATCGTCGGATACGACATTAACATAACAGTTACATAGATTAGATATGCAAAGTCAGATAAAACTAAAATCTAATTTAATATAAATAAAAATTACTGGAATTTATTTAGTAGACATTTCATTTTCTCTATAGTAATTACCGATCCATGTACAGCTTACGAGTACTTAACTGTTTAGTCGAAATAAAAAAATCAATAAATAATTTCCTACATGTTTAACACATGTAATATATGTAAATCGCATATCTACCTAATGTATAAACCAATTCACTTTCTTTAATCAGTGCGGAGTAGCGTCAGTTCCCCGCACACGTATTCTTTTCTAAAAGTTATCGTCTCTCGCTCGTTAGCGGGGTCTTCGTTATTATTTCCTTCACGACTGTAATCTGGCCTTTCAGCTACTTCAAACGACTTGTTCTTTTTCTTACGTGTAATTGAAATATATTGCCGTAATATCCGCCGGACCGGAACTCCACCTCTTGAGTACATCAGCTTGAGATTTCATTACTTGGCGAAGTGATTTTTTTCATGAGACAGAATAATTATTCATTTTCGTACTCCTGCTGAAACGAAGCTCTTGAAAAGTTTCCAGCGAAGAATTGAGGGTCTGGCATTTTTATTTTGAATACCTGTGGCTTATATTGTATGGTTGGTCTCGTCACCGCTCACTGCAAGATTTATTTTGTTTAACAACTTCGTTACGTAGATGATATAGCTCATAAAATTTGTTTTGAACAGAATGTGAATACTTTCTTACACCTGGTGCGTTGAATATTTTAACTATATTGAAGTTGAACGAGAAATTCATAATAAATAAACTGAGGAACACATGTTTCTTAGACGGGTAGTAAAATACGAATGTAAACATCTACATAGGAGACTAATTACAAGTCATAAATAAATACAAAACGAAATGTAGCAAACGAGCAGCGTGGTTTGAAATTGCATAATATTAAAGCTTGGATAATATTGTGGTGGTTGGCAAATGGCATCCACTTGCCGCGGCAGAAATTACTTAGTTGTAAACAAAAAAAATGCTAAATAATATAGAGATTTGCCTCAGCATATTTATATTTTTCTTAGAACCCGATTACAGCAAGGTAAATATGGGGTATGACTTTAGTAGTCATTACTGTATTTCAGTAATTATGTTCCACTCTGATGACTGATTTTAATGACCGACATATAAATCAATTCGGCAATATGGCTCAGGTGATATAGGATGTGATGTAACACTTATGTCTAAGCAATCTACCTGCTGTTAATTGACCACTGCAACTCATGCACATCTCTGATCGATTGGTTCCGAGGTCAGGTAAAATATCAAAAAAAGTTCGTCTTTTTAATTTGACTCTATTTACAAGGTAAGTAAGGTAAAGTGTAAAACTCAAAAAATCAAGTATCTTTTAGTCAAATTGTTAGATATTTGACGATCCATGTGGCGCAATGGTTATCATACCGGACCGTTATTTAACACGTTAAGTGCGAAGCGAGGCCTAAATCACCCCTGATGCAACTTCCCTGTGGTGCGGCAAGCAAAAAAGTGAATTTCTCTGTCGTGCGAATGGCATAGCTTTGGTTTGGTCCAGTGTAGGAAAGAGATAAATATATATTTGAGATCACTAATGGTTCCGGACTCGGTGGTGTACCTACCTTGGTACCGGATGTCTTAGGCCTCGTGCCGCACTGAATTAATATAATTTTAATGCAGTGCGGAACGAGGCTAAAACGTCCCATATCCCCCCTGACCTCGTACCGCACTCAACGCGAGCTTCCCGCGACCAGTGTTGTGCATCACGTCGATTGGAGAGCACGTCCTTTTACAGCGCCGAACATGTCTAAACGATGTCGGAAGAAGTTAATTAAAAAAAACCCAGAAACAGAGCCAATTAATTCAAGTTCTAATAATTGTATTTTTAAAGCCCGAGGCAGAATAAATAGGACAGTTTCTTTTCTACTTCTGGTTGCCTTTTTTTTCTATTCTGTGAACCGCATTAAGATTTTCATATACAAATAGAAAGATAAACCTTATGCATAAACCGTAATCCATTATTTTCCAATAATAAGTCTGTAATAGGTGCCTCTTAATGGTATAGAATGGAACGCTTCGTGCGCGAGTCCGACTCGCACTTGGCCGGTTTTTTTTTCTTTATGGCGCCTTCAAGCACAATTTAGATTATTTAAAAAAAAATGTATCCTTTGATAGCTTTGTGTTGTTTTGCCAGGTTTTGCCCTTAAAACGATCTAATGAGATATAATTGATCAAAATCGGTCAAGTCGTTGCGTAGTTAAGACAGTTTAAAAACGTCGATATTATTTTTCCCATCACTAATCGCAGCGAAAATTTGCCCTATTTCAGTGCGTTACGAGGTGTATAAGATCCCATATTTTGTTTTGCTAATAATTCCTAAACTAGCCATCAGATCCCGGGGCGACGGTGGATTAGGGTTCATCAATTCACTGTCTATATCAATAAGGACCAAAATTCTCATTTATCTTTGATTTCGCGCCAGAAAATGGATTTTAGTCTGTAAAAGGAGGTGGGGTCTAATAGACCGCGTGTCGCCCTAACGTCTGGTCACGGTACGGGCCGATTATACCTCGTGCCGCAGGAACGGAAAGTATGCAAAAATTGGTGCCGCAGCTAACGTGTTAAAGAGTCCTAGATTCGGTTTATCAGCAAGAGTGAAATTTGAAGCATGAGGTATTTCTGTTCTCGGTCTGGGTGTGTATATGTCCATATTGTCCATGGCACCCACCTCACAGGGAATCCTAGCGAGGGGCTATGACTGTGTAGCGTTTATTACTATAATCATATTTATACAATGTCATACTAATTATTGATGACGACCCTGTAGCCTAGTTAGTAGCGACCCTGCCTGCGAAGCGAGGGGTCCCGGATTCGATCTCAGGCCGGGGCAGATATTTATGTGATAGATAAATATTTGTGCTCGGGTCATGGGTGTGATCACAGAACATCTGATAATTATTAGATTATAATAATTATTTGATAATGATAATGAAGCGCTTGTAGCCCTGCGGCTTGCGTCTATCCCAAGTGATCGACAAAGTTAAGCAACAGCGGGCGCGGTCGGTAGTTGGATGGGTGATCGCTAGTGGCAAAAAAATTCTTGAGCGTTTCCGTGCTTCGGAGGGCACGTAAAGCCTCCGGTCCCGGTTGTTATCATTAGATAACAGTCGTTAAGCCATGTTGGAGGCCCTCGGGCGGTTTGAAAACTTCCGACACTCGGGTTGGCCACTAACCCCTCCACCAATCAGCACTGGAGCAGCGTGGTGGAGTATGCTCTATGCCTCCTCAAGAGGAGAGACTCGTGCCCAGTAGTGGGCCATTAATGGGTTGAAGCCAATAATTATTTGATGTTCTGTGGGTGTGATTAATGATGTGTCGTCCATGCCACCCGCGACACAGGTAATAACCTACTGCGGGGGTATGAGAGTGTTAGCGTTTAGCGTAACTATTAAATAACATTACATACAATACAATGCCTACCAAAACATAACAAATAGGTAGTAACTGTATAAAAATTCTGCTTATTCGGCTAAGAAAAGCAAAAAGTAAGTAAAGTAAGAGTATAAAAGATCAGCAGCGAGTCTTTTTCAACATTTACATTGTGCTTCCCATAATAAAAATTGAGGTGACTTGCATAAAACTTTATTTTCCAAGCAGAGAGGGTGGCTGGTTAGGCCAAAATATAGTGCTGATGCGATTTACAGACCACATCTCTTTCTAGCATTTGCGAGTCTGATTTATGGCGCCAAGCAGTATCGAAATTGAGCACATTTCCTACAATAGTACTCCCAAGCTGTATTTATTTAAATTTTTGTCAAATATTTTTCACTGGAAATATAATTTCTTCATAACTCGTTCTACACGATTTTGTCTACATTTCCGATCGAAATTCACAGAAATATCGTGTTTCAGCGAGTTCACTAGTTCACTATTAATGGGACCTAATTATAGTGAAAGGGGTTATTTAAATAACTGCAAGTCTAGTTCAACGCAGTCAGCAAAACAGACTAGGTATGTAAGAACGACGGCGGCAAATAAAGTAAGTATTATTGGCAGTTATCCATGGGCGACTGCACGGAATATCACGTGACTCCACCTTACGTGGCAGCCACCCACCCAGGGCAATCATCTAATAACACATTTTTTGGCCGGCTAATACTATGTTTCAGTTAGTAAACTCCAACTGCAATTTGTTCTGTGTAACGGACTGGTTATTACTGAGATTGGGAGCCTATTTGAACGAGAAACTAGGGATTTGTGATTAGACATGAATTTTCGTAACGAGCAAGAGTTGATAAATATCATGGTAAATTAAAAAAAAAACTGCTCTACAACAATTTATAATTAGGATTTTATCTATACTAATATTATAAAAAGGAAAGATTTGATTGTTTGTTTGCTTTGAATAGGCTCCGAAACTACCGAACCGATTTGAAAAATTCTTTCACTATTGGGAAGCTACGCTATCCCCGGGTAACATAGGCTATATTATTAAATATATTTTTTTACTATTTTTCCCGAAGCGAAGCGAGGGCGATTTCCTAGTTTCCTAATAAGTTAGATTATTTACGATTAACATTAATTTTTCCTTAATACTGTCAATTTCATTCGGATACAGCGATAGTCTAGGGTGAATCTTGTGGTAGAACATTTGGAAGGGGTTGATGGATGAGTGCGGCCGTGACAGCTGTTCCCAACTAGCCACGACACGCGTAATGCTGACGCAAACATATAGATTGGGGGGCATGTCTGTGGGGTCGTCGATGCTGACAATCTCATACGTCACTTGGACTTTTTTCGTGCGAACAAAGCTATTAGTAGTTTCGGTGACCAAGATTTTCCTTCTTGTTCGCGTTACAAAGTATTATGGAGCAACTGAATTACATTCATAATATTTATTTTAAGAAATTTTAACATTAATGTGTTACAAGTTAACCTTTGTTTTGCTATGTGTATAAAAGAAAGAAAATATAAAGTGCGCTACCAAATTGATAATTAATTAATTAAAATAAGGTATATTGACAGTAGGTACTCAGTCATAGTATTTAGTCATAGTATTGAACATTTTTTTAAATTTCATTTCGTTAAAGGGTGATAATGAAATTGGGTACAGGGTGTTTGTAGGAGTACTCTTTATCTGTAATTAAAATTAAAAACCCCCGACTGTTTAATTTACACTAAACATAGCTAAGAACACTCTCGATGTCACCTTTCAAAAAAATTTGATGAAAATTGGTTCATCCGTTTGGGAGCTACGATTCCACAGACAGACATACAGATACACAGACACACAGATACACAGACATGTCAAACTTATATCATCCCTCTTTTTTTCGTCGGAGGTTAATAAAACGTTTAAATGTAAGCTGGGGTCAGAACTCCGCGGAACGAGGGTTTTCAAATAAACATCAATAAGCTATTAAACTCTCTTATGGGAGGAAACTGTATCGTCCTGTATCGTAGTAACTTTTGTGTAAAATCTAGCCGTTACAGGTTTCATTGTTTTTTGTCAATCGATCAATGACATTTTTTATTGGTTAGGTACAATGAGAAATCGTTAATAAAGGACTTTTTTAAACATTTTTGTAATTCACAAAAACGCAGAATCAAAAACGGTTTAATTGAAGAAAAATTGGTTACACTTATCTATCAACCATTGCAAACGCGCCTTCGGTATTAGTGGTGATTTTACCAACCGAATAAGTCATTGAAATGATGGCTCGAATGCCGCGCCATTTCTTGTCAACGAATACGGACTATTACGGACGCGCTATTTTTATGAATCGTAATTAATGGTACAGTTGGAAACTTTCCTTCAAAAATTTTCGGTTACATAAAAAATAATTATTTTAACCCTTTTAAAATTAATATATGCCTAGTAATTATACAGCATAACTAAGGACTACAAGTGAAAGAAGTATTGTGAAATGTCGACAGCAATCTCGATGCATAATTTGAGCCAGGTAGCGGACCGGGACCTCGCTGACATTATTCTTGTCCAACTCGAAAGTTCGCCCGCAAGCGAACATTTGACTTGTAAAATAAGTCTTCATTACACAAAACAAAACAAAGCTACTCAAAAGTAAAACCTCCGCCAAGTTTTATTGTCTTCACAACTCTGAAAGTAAATTACCCGAACAAATTCGCTCAGCGCTAAATCTGACTTATCAGAGGGCTTGGCCGAGATCCTTAAATTGAGAAAGAGCTATCTGGATGAGACCGAGTGGCCTCGAGCCGTCGACACCGTGCTCGGACTGCTCAGATTAAAAAAGTTTAATTAGTACGTACTGCCGGACTTATCTATTAGGTTTTTCTTTCGGGAGGTGTGCTCGTGTTCGTAGTCGATGAAATAAATTGGACTGTAGCTCGTATCTACGCAAGTTTCGTAGCGGGTTCTTTGCATTACTTAGAGTATATTCATGTAAGTTACGTCTGCAGATGTTATTTTGCAATAACTTTGAATATGAATAAAGTTGAAATTATAAAAAAAAATCTTTAAAAATTGTTTTTCATTTGATAAGTGTATTAAAAATACTCGATCATTTTTTGTGACGTGAAGTCATTTTCTTATTTATTAATGTAAACAGAATTATTTTTATTGTATTATGTTTATAGCCGTTAAAGGAGGGGACTGACATCATAATGGCAAGTGTTTATCGACGCTTATGAACGTCCGCCAGTGCCGCACATCACATAACTACATAGCTTACCAAGAAACAAGTGATGCGCCTGCTAATAAACTTTCTTGTAACAAATGAAACACGTAAAACCACAGAACATAAAAATAGGTAGAAAGGAGTTGTGGGCGGGGCAGACGCGTCAAGAATCTGATCAATTTGAAATAAATAAATGGGGATCTAAATATCCATATTATAATTATGTATAGCGCACGTCCGAGAAATTTCTACTTTGTATTGTATTTAAAGATATAATAGTTATGTATGTAGTTACATAGAAAGATTAATCACAGTGTAATCTCTGAAATTAATAATCGGTATTAATTTGAGTGATCAATGGCATTAAAAAAGCTAATTAAATTATCAGATTATCTCGTATTCAGTGAGTCTTAATAAGGTTAATTAATAAATTTAGCAGATGTATTTGCGTTATTAGAATTTTTGGGATATTCGTTTATGAATCAACTTTCTTCTTTGGTTATCATACTTGAGCTCTGTTCGATTCCCAGAAAGACAGTTTAATGATGTGTTTCTGTTGTCGGTCTGGGTGTGCGTGTTTATATGTTGTCCATGGTATCCACAACCATGACACAGCGTGTGGAAATACCAGTGTGGGACTACGAGTAGGTGGTGTTATGATTCTGTGTAGTTTCTGTGTGTAATTCACCTAGTAGCACTAATATGTAGGTAAAATTCAAAATTCAAAATAATTTATTCATACAGGTATCACTGATACACTTATGCACGTCTTTTTTTGGCTTTACGGAAAGGTGCTTTGTCATGGAGGAGAAGAAAAGCCTAAAGAAATTCCTCAGCACATCTTTTAAAAATAAAAATACATAGGTATTATATTATTACAAAAAAAATATCATTAACTTGAACGGAACTGGTGGCAGAGCTGGTCATTTCCATGCGTCTTTGTCATTTAAGTAAGGGAAGGGGGGGCATAACGGGGTCGCGGGGCACAACGGGGTCACCCAAAAAAACAAGTAACGATGCACACTAGACGTTTGTTGTTTTCACTAATAAATGACCATTTTGTATCAGTATTTAATCCGACAGTGACCGGCGACTAGTCTGCAGTCGTTTGGTTTTTACGAAAATAAATATCTAATTTTGAATGAATACGGAAACACATGTAAAAAGGTAAGTGTTTTCATTACTATTATTGTTTATTTGTTGTGTTTTTGTAGAGATATTATTTATTGATATGTTTTAAACAAAATCACTCTAACTGTAGATTTGTTTTTTTTGTTAATTATTTCACATAATGTTACCAGTAGGGGCATAACGGGGTCATGGCTATGGGGCATGACGGGGTACCCCATTATGTAAGGTAGCCTAAAGGAATGATGTGAATATTTGATATTGGAATTTTAATTTTGTTTTAGGTATTACATATGGTACGAACGTACAAAAAGAAAAGTTCGAGAGGCAATACATACATTATACAAAACTTAGACGAGGATACTTTATGCCTGTATTGCCTTGATGAGAAACATACATATTTAAAGTCTGTGGAGGGTTGGGTGGCCTGCCAGCTATGCAGACGATGGCGTCATACAGCCTGTGCTCGTGTTGACGACGAGAACCCAGAAGAAATTCACATCTGCACTTATTGTGAATAAAATAACCATGTACCCCATACTGCTCTTACCACGGGGCACAATGGGGTTTTCATAAGGGTTTCGTAAAATTAAAATTTAAGCATTATTTGATTAGTTACTTCGCCAAATTCTGTGCCAAATGATAACCCTAATATGTAACCAAAGTGTTATGATTATAATAATTACTTAATATATTTTGTTTATTCTGTTATTGGCTATTTCCCTTAACGTCCCCGTTATGCCCCCCCTTCCCCTACTCATCTACAGTATAGTAACATTTGCCTAAGAATTGAGATTTTACAGCAAGTCACCTATTAACTTTGGGATTTTATTATAGAATTGTACACCAAGCCCCAGAGCCAAGCCCCATAAAATATCGCTGCACTTGACAAAGACGGTAAGATGACGTTACTAATTGGTGCATTCTTCTTGTTTGGCGATTATGAATATCACAATTTCGTTTATACGCGCTTATATTATTTCGTATAAAAACTACATTACTGTAAATATACCACAGGTAGGTACTATTATATTATTTCTTCTGTGATAACACTCTAATTCTAAAAGTCGCAAGTAAACGTATATTTCGACGTAAATGCTTACAATGTCTGTATACAGACACACAACTGTAACATTTGGTATACCAAATGTTATATCGTATATCTGCAAATGAAAATCTTAAAAAAACACTAATTAATTTACTGTGACCTAAATTACTTCTCGAAACGCCTCCACATATTGAACATATTTCGGAAAGGAATGAAAGCTGCAAGTTAGTTAATCTCGATCCATTTGTATGATTGGAAAATTAAAAAGCTTACTATGTAATATTAAATCCATTTATTACTTCACTAGAAACAAAAGTCCTACTTATAAATAGCAATGACTAATTTTCAGCAAAGACATACCTTATATATCAAATGGTTTTAAGTTAATGCTTCTAATATAATTGTCATTTACGCCATTTATAACTTAATTGTTATGTACGAGTATGACATTAATTATTATGTAGAATGTTAGTATGTGGTACCAATAGAAACGATTAATTAATGAGTTTTACTTAATTAATAGTTCTTAGTGCTTACCTACTTTGTAAATTTCGTAATATTCTTATCGTAAAGGTATTAATTCTTACCTCTGGTAAATTATTGTAGTGCTTATAGTAACAACTACTTTTTACCCGCGGCTTTGCCCGCGGTAGAGTAGTTTCGAAACTAAATTTTTAATTAATTTACATTTATATTATGTCCGTGGCATGGCGCTCATGTGTATCGATTTTTTAGAAATCCCTCGCAGTGGGCGTTTGCTGCGACACAGACAAACGAAAATGTATAAAAAGCTTTGGCCTCTAGATCGATAAAAAGGCCTAAAATAAGTAGGATTTTTATTGCCTAACTCGTATGAAAATAATAAACTATAATAGTGTTAGTATACTATAGAGTGTTCATATCAAAGAGAATTTACATAGACGCACACAGTTAACGTTAACGCCGAAATTATCGAATGAAACAAAGTCTTGTACTATTAAGCCATAGATTAATATAATTATGTATACTAGAGATATTAAACGTGCGACAAAGCTACGGGGCGGGCGCATTTACCGCTGGGATTATTAACAGTTATTGGGATCAGATCGGATTAAATCTGTGTCAATTTGCATTTTATTATGATGAAACGACCCTTCAGCCTTAACTACTAATACGGCTTTGTGAGAGCTTAATTCGCACTCGTTGCGAGAACAATGACTTCCCATTTCGTGATGAAATAATCCAAAACGAGCCTCGGTTTTATGTTCCACTGCTCTAGAAATGGAGCTTGAGTTAAGAAAAAACAGAAAGTGCATTCAACAATTTGCACAATAGTTGTAATTTTCGCTGCGAACGAAATAAGAAAATAAAATTTTTACGTAAACGTTTTGACAGGGGTGTACGGTAAAAATGGAGAATATATTCATGGAGCGTTTCCCTTATTTTTTATTTAGTGTGCCGTGCGCTATCACGGGTCTTTGAAGATTGTTTCACCGAAAGCAACATGCGTTAGAGCGTGTGATTGATCGTCCGCCTCGTGTTTTGCGTCGGCTTAAACGACCCATCGTTCGCTTCATTGCTCACCTGACTCGGAGGTACTTTACAGTTCTATTCCTTGATTTGATTGCAGTAAACATTGCCGTATTCGAGCATTAGGGACGACGCACAGTGGGACGAAAATCAGCTTTCATAGACATAGGAATGTTAATTCTTAAATATCGCTGTTTCTGTTGGATATGGCTTTTGTTTACAGTAACTAAGCCTACATATGTAAAAAAAAGTAATTGGGCATTTATGCGAATGATTTATATTGTTTTCGAGAAAAAATTGTATAGAGCTTTCTTGAAAAATCCGATTTTCTACGGACCTGCAAGTCAAACCGTAATATCCTTCTAGGGAGTGTTACTACTAATTATTTGTAATTTTTTGACATATCACATACAACGGTTACAGCTGCAGAATTTTTTTTAAAAATCGTTAAGTATAATGTACATTTTTTATTTAGTTTAAAGCTTAATTTTTCGGCATCCACTCTAAATATTCTCTAAATGAGTGATAAAAATTGTGTATTATCATTTTGTAAGAGCATGCAACCCAGACACGTTGTAGAGTTAATAAGTTATGAGAAGTGAGGGCAGTAAATAATTATACTTTTGTTCATTTATAAATATCATATATTTATTGTTGCTAGCTTATTAAATTATTTAAATGAGCTTAAATATCAAATACTATGACAAAAAATATCAAAAACACTTGATTAAAAAAATGAAAAAATGTATACTATATAACATTTTCCTATATAATATTCAAATAAAAATAAAGAACTATTAATAAAAAATTAAACTCTCCTACTACACACTACTTATGTATGATAATACTATACAAAACAATACAAGAAATAAATAAATAAAAATGTCTATTTATCTCTACAAACAAGGCCTCTTAAAGACTAGAGTTACAAAAGAAAAAAATAACATTACTAACTAAAGTTTGTGGGAGGGGAGCTGATGCAAGTCAACAGACCCCATGTTTTGTGATCAGAAAAATTTGTACAGGGCAATAAAAAATTTCCTTAAATGATAAAAAAATGTATAAAAAATAAAATAAAAATACAACAAGCACTTATCTACTAATTAATCAAAATCGCTTTCATCTGATCCCAATTCAGAATCAGGTTCCAAATTGGACATATCTACAACTTCAAATGGAGATTCTGGAAACTTGATCAATTCTAAAGTTTCAGCGAAGAAATCCTTACCTTTCTTAGTTTCCAATTTCGGTCTTTGAGAAGAGATTAATGGATCAGACGAAAGAATCAGCATATTTAATATATCGGCATTTGAAGCTTGCCTGGACATTTTTCGCGAATTATGTTCCCGAAATCTCCTAAAGTCTTTGTTGCGGGCCTCTGAGGCTTCTTCTGAAAGCTTACCTATCGGAACAATGTTATTATTGGCGATTATGTCTGCACCATGTATCAGCAGCTTATGAACGGTCGATGACATATGGTACCAATCATATAACTCCACGTATCTTTCTGCAGTTTTACGTGCATATTCTTTAAATTTCATTAGCTCAATTACCTCTCCAGATGTTATTGCTTGAAGAATAACAGCAAATCTTCTGACTAGCTCTTCATCCAACCCAGTGATGGCTGCAGTTATATCGGGGAACTCGAAGAACCTTCTTGCTGTATTCCCGTCATTTGTTGTCCCTGAGCCTTGTTTCACAATATCAATCAATAGATTGAGTTCATCTTTGAATTTATTTTGAATTATTCTTTTTCGATTCTCTAGCAAATCCTTGTGCTCTTGTCCTCGTGCAGCCCACTTTTTGAAGTCCAGTCTGTATGCAATATGTAAAAGGCATTCCATCGTATTTATACGAGCGTGTAACGATGATAGTCCAAATTCGTATACATCACTGTTCACTGTTTTTGACGTTGCAATATCCAAGCGGTTCATCTCTGTAGGCTTAGCTAAGCAGAGATAACACGATGCATTCGATCTGGCTTCCGAAAGATACGTACAAATTTTAGCATCAATCATTGTCATCTTAAGTTGATGGCTCACCTTGTTTCTGTTGCAATCAGTGGGGATAAGCAACTTAATTTCGTCGTCCATTTGCTTTTTGTGACTGATGACCACTTCTTCACTTTCCTTAATAAATGTGAACTGCACTGGACGACAATATAACGCTGAGCATGGCTTGGGATTCAACCACAAAATTTCGTCTCCATCAGTCAGGCTTAATGGCACCAAGGACGTCATAAATATGCTTGAATCTTCTTGTTGTCCATCCATTTTCTGTTTATAACGACTTTGGTTCGAAGCACCATCAAAGCCCCACTTGGATATTAACTTTAAGTCCTTATTTTGCACACTTTCAGGAAGACTTTCCAGGATCCTCTTCACTGTGATGTCAAGCAATGCTTGAAGCGTAATTCTTGCTGATGAATCCGTTACAGTCACTGATTGCTTACTAGGGTAACACTGTTTTTTTACTTGCTGTACTTTATAATATGACGGATAAATGTCAGTTGCACCCTCTCGGATGGTAGTCTCTCTCAGCGTCATATATTGCCACTTTGACAATTTCAGCGAAAGAAGCTATCCTAGTGCTTTTTCTGGAGTAAAGATAACTTTTTTAACTGGTTTGTTAATCATTTCGTTAAATTTTGTTGCTGCTTCTGGATTCTTCAACATATATTCGATAACAGATGCGATATCTTCACGACCTTCTTCCTTTAAAAGAACTGCAGCGGAATATGCCAATTCATTTGGATTTTCATTTTTGTGATCATCAGACCTTCTCTTCTTTTGTTTGCTTCCAAGATCTTCAAATGCTTTCCTTGATGTTTTTGTCATTGTCCCAATAGATGATGTCGATGGTCCTGGACAGATTGAAAGTGCACTAGGTCCTGGCTGTTCTTCTTCACTGGATTGTGGCATGACCATACTGATTGGCACGCAACTTGGCCAATCGACATTAGACTGAAGCCAATTTTCGTACTGCTTTCTGAATGTATCCAGAATGCGGTGAGATTTCTGCCATCTTTGTGATGCAGCACGTGTGAATCTTCGACAAAATTCCTTAAGTGTCACCCGATCTTCGTCCGAAATGCTATCACCAAGTCGATTTACAACTGCACTAAACAATACTTCATAATCGAATGAAGTACCTTCCCTTCTCAGCACAACAAACAAGTCTAAATTGGTACGCAGACTTTCCATTTTAAATATTTCACAGTTCGGGATTACGATTTAATGTTAACAGCACAAAAGTTTGAAATAAACTGAATTATGTGTTAAAAATATTGTTCATTTATAGTTGTTATAGGACTGATTTTAAATGATTAGCAAATTGACGATTTCTTAATTACTCTCTTTAATAATAGTTAATTAGTGCTCATATCTTTACTTCTTTATTATTACTAGAATTCATTCCTAATTAGCCAATCACTTTTCAGAATAACCTACCTAATTACCTAATCACTTTTCAGAATAAAATAACAATAACAATTTTTTTTGGTATGTTCTATTAGAAAATATAATTGTTTACTTAGTTAATATCACTTATTCACACCAGAAAGGTAATAAAATGTAATTAGTACTTAGTGTTTAAAAAACTCAATGCAATAAAATTAAATAAAAAAAGGATCACACATATCGATTTTTAAAAAAAATTCTGCAGAAGTAACCGTTGTATGTGATATGTCAAAAAATTACAAATAATTAGTAGTAACACTCCCTAGAAGGATATTACGGTTTGACTTGCAGGTCCGTAGAAAATCGGATTTTTCAAGAAAGCTCCATACAATTTTTTCTCGAAAACAATATAAATCATTCGCATAAATGCCCAATTACTTTTTTTTACATATGTAGGCTTAGTTACTGTAAACAAAAGCCATATCCAACAAAAACAGCGATATTTATGAATTAACATTCCTATGTCTATGAAAGCTGATTTTCGTCCCACT
Source organism: Thymelicus lineola (assembly GCA_963932265.1). NCBI lineage: Eukaryota > Metazoa > Arthropoda > Insecta > Lepidoptera > Hesperiidae > Thymelicus > Thymelicus lineola. The sequence continues at coordinate 8,899,646 of OZ010687.1, read as the reverse complement.
GTGCGACGTCAAAAATCAGAGGATAATTCGTGATAACCTTATCAAATTATATGACTGTCGTAATCCTTATAACAATATAATTTCACAAAATATTTTTGGCAGGGCTCTTAATCTTATATAACAAATTATGTATATTTTTCCTTAGTGATGAGCTTTACTATTTTTATGAGGCAAATTTTCATTTTTAAGGTCCATGACATAATCACCTACTTCACACTTCAATACTATTGACCTAACTACTATATCTAAGTTCATCTACCTTTGCCCCATCGATTTTATATCAACCTTCGTGCCCTTGTCCTTCGGTCTTGCCCTTGCTAATGAATTGACAATATAATGATTTACGCCAATGTAGATCGTATCTACCTGTATAGTGTTGCTGAAAGTTATTGGATAATTAATTTCGGCTTTTAGGCCTCGATTTCAATGAACTTATTCCAATAAGTAGGTATGTATTTAGAAGGACCTCTTTATATTGGATAGGTAATACATATTTCTTCACGTGGCCTACGATTGATTTTAGGTGACCCACTACTGGGCACGAGTCTCTCCTCTTGAGACGCTGCTCTCCACCACGCTGCTCCAGTACGGATTGTTGGGGGAGTTAGTGATCAACCCAAGTGTCGGTAGTTTCCACCCGAGGGCCTTTCGACGTGGCTTAACGACTGTTATCTTATGATAACAACCGGAACCCACTGCTTTACGTGCCCTCCAAAGCACGGAAACTCTCAAGAAGTTTTTAACATTAGCGGTCATCCATCCAACTTATTCAACTACCGACCGCGTCCGCTGTTACTTAACTTTGTAGATCGCTTGGGATTGACGCAAGCCGCCGGACTCTTGAGCGCTTCCTAGTTTTTAGGTCTTAAATTGATAGGTTTTAAAAAACTATTACGACAAGAAAGAAAATAATTATTTTTATGACTTTTTGGTTAGCCTGTTAGCCACTAGTTTTTAGTAATGTGTACGCACTGGTTCAGCGTGATGATCTTCGTTCCACTAGTTTGCAATTACACGAAGAAATTCTCTGCTGGGTTGAAGCCAATACATTACATTTGTGGTAGTAAAACCTACCTACCCCTGACATCTACATTATCATGTTGGGGTGTAACTTACGGTAACTCGATAGTACTCATGTGCCACGTCAAATTACCTTCTTCATTTTTACCGTCACGATTCTGACAGCTCAGCTAACATGCTTGCGGAGTTCAGATAATGGGTTTATGCAGAGGGAAACCAAAATTCTGACATCTAGAGCGAATGTGAAATAAAGAAATAGGATTAATGAAATTGATATTTCACTGTTATATAAATTTACATTAGCGAACTAAGTGATACTATATTAGGCAACTAATTAAAATCAGAATGATTTGGGTTGCGGTTGAGCAGCGCCTGCAGCCAGAATCTATTAATTTGCCCGTAAAGCTCGGCCATTACAGGCGACTCGCCAATTATTCCTCTCTCCCTCGGTAATTAAATCCTATGATGTTCGCCAATCTAAGACAGACGCCGTTTACGATACTCGAATTACGGTTTCATTGCTCCTAAAAGATGTACTAGAAAACCTCCGCAACGACCCCACTATTTAATGGAAATTTAATTTTCGTTAACTGTGGAAAAATTAATAACGAAATGGCAGCGACTTTAAGAGTTATGACAATTTTATTGCGCACTTACGAAAGGGCATTAAGAAATGACACGAACAGGAATAGACCTAAAATAATTTATTTGTTGTGTTATAAAACAATCGCTTATATTAACTTAGTCATACATTTTTACAATTGCACCTATCGAGTAGTAATCTTTCTACCAAAAGTTATAATTTATTTACAATATCTGTTTTAATGTAGATAGGTACTTAAGGCTACAAGAAATAACTGCAAAATCAGCAACGCTTTGATTTTATACACATTCACAAACAGAATGAAGGAAAACTTCCTGCACTTTGCTTCATGGCAAACAATAAAATATAGGATGGAGATTTAAATTTTCACGAACTCGCCTACAGCTTACAGCTACATTTAGTTATAGGTAGGTACTCTGTGCCAGTTATCACACAGCCTATTTAGGTACGTTTAATACACAAAAAATATTAAAAGACAAACTAAATGTCTTAATAACATAAGTATTTACGAAAAAAAATCGGTTGAAAATGTTCAAATAATACAAATTACTTTTAAAAACAAATTAATGCTAATACCATTCACAATCATACAATTTTAACAATTTCTTAAGTACAAAGCTTAATTCATAGCAAACAATTACAATAATACTGGCAATTTTTACTTCAGTGGAAGATTATTGCTTCTTTTTCGAACAACTAGATAACCTTATATGATTTATTTTTAATTTACTTAATTCAGTTACCTATCTATAGATACATAATACATAAAAATATTATTCTATTTGTTAAGGTTTATAATATTTTAAGCATGCGTCACAAGGCACTATTCTAGCGAGATTTCCTAATAACTTAATTGAAAACAATGTAAACAGTACCTACTAAATTCGGTTTAACATTCCGAAATGGGCCTAAAATTATATTTTATGGCAAAATAATTTTAAATTTTCTCGACAAAACATACTTAACATAAAAGTGTTCGTTAATAGGCGAATTACTTCAAATGTATTGGAATTGGGTACAACTAATCTATTTAAATGCTCTTACTCTTTATAACTTACAATTCATGGTAAATATAATAAGTATGGTATATTTATATAATATAATTAATCATTCATAAGTCTAAATTGGCGCTATTATTGCTCTTTAAAATCTCAAAACTCTGAATGGACGCGAATTAATTCAATAAATGTTTCCATTTAAATATAGTATAAAGCTATTATAGTTGTTACTCCGGGTGTGATCGAAACTGGTTCAATTCCGGTTTCAGTAATTGATTTCTCATCTTACCTTTGTCATCGTCGTTCAGGACCACGAATAATATATTTTATGTACCTACCTAAGTTATTTATGAAGAGCGCAAACTGATATCACAGCATTTTGTATTTTGTGTATTAGGTATAACCATCTTCATCCCTTGAAATATTTACAATACATTCTTAACTCAGAGGCGTATTTTATAACACTTTTTGCTTTCATACGCAATAACTGAATACAAAGAAAAATCTTAGTTAACTTAAGTAACATTAACTTTCAGTCGCTTTCATCAACAATAGTAGATACTATTCAACGTCAACTTTTATTTTATACGCATAACATGAACTATTGGGTTGTATCCATAGACATAGATAGTAAATATCTGAGATTGTAACAACTCGTAGTTTGGTTGCCAAGTGATCTATCAATCAGAAGCGATAGACTCTTAAAGTAGTGAATCTGTTAGCCGATTCTCTCACCATAACTTTTCCCGTCAGTAATTCGAATTCACATGTTTTCGAACATTTGAATCACTCGTCCCATACGGTTTATGTAACTCTGTTAATATGGTTCCCGTAAGTTAAAAAAAACCATTTATTTGTCAATCACTATTTTTTAATATTAATTATAATCATATCTTTTATACTTTGTTTTATCTATACCTACCTAAGTATTAATTGCAATACGTGGATAAATAATAAGATTTTACGAGTGAGTCACAGGAAAATGTACCAAATACTAGACCACGAGTTGCCATGTAAACGCTTATATCAAGAATGGCAGAGGGGCCCGCTAGTTCATGTTAGGCGGTTGTTGTATTCATTAATCATAGCTCTGTTCTGTGCCCTATCACCGGAGTGAGGCCACGATCTCGTTCCCCATACTGTTCTGCTGGCTCGATGCGTTCATGTTTTTCGAGCATTGCTGAAACGGAACGTCTTAATAAATAACATGACTAGTAAAAACATGATTTATTGCTACATTATTCATGCCTATTCTCTAACTCAATCTGATGAGAATGAATGTGGTTTGATGGAACCAATCATTGCTGTTTTTATTGATTTTGATAACTGAGTGTTCATTCGCTTAAAGGTTTCAGTTTCTCTAAAACGAAATGTAAAATAAAGCTGTTATAAATCCGCTAAGTGGTGGCAAAATTCACAATATTATAAATGTAAACAGTTCTTTAACTACAAATTTTAGCGGCACCAGTAATGGATCTTTTAGAATAAATTAATTTCATTTTTCGACAAGGTCCCTGACATGACTTACAACTTACAATATTCAATAATAAGTATCCAAGTAACTACCTATCTACGTAATAGTGTATGTTTCATTGGTTTAAATAGGGCCGGCTGGGCAAATTACAGAGTAATTAAAGTATCTAGTAAAAAGTTAAGTAATTGACTACATAGACATGTTTCAAGGATCTTTAAAATTGTTAGTTACAGTGTGTTATTATTTAAATTGGTTGGTTTAGTTCTTTAATGTAGATAATTAAAATAATTATAAATAGGCATATTTTTGGAAGACCAGAATAAAATAATATCATGCAACCTATGTGTATTGCAAACATGTAACATACTTCAAGATTTAGCTTAGCCATAGCCTTCGTGACTCACTAAGGCTTCGTGAAACTCGATTTAGGTCATGATATGGAAGGGATTTGTAAAGTGTTAAGATTTGTCCAACTTGCCCAGTTACGAGTCTTATTAGTACCAAAAATTGTCTTATTCTAGAACCCAGATAAATAATGAGGTTTTGTATAATTACCAATATTCTACCAAAAATAATATACTCTATTAAACGTTATAAAATAATAAACGAATTTTCGGCCGTATTCAAAATATGAATTTTCCGGACTAAGGAATTTAAATACAGGTAGATAAGTAGACGATTTATAGTAACAACCTTAGAGAAAGAGAGATAAAATACCTCTTTTTGGTGACGCGTACCTTTCATCCCTTCTTGCCCGGTCCTGTAAAGGGTAGGGCGAGCGTAACGGTATTTTATTAAAATATATTTTCTCACCATTTGTCGCGACTCCCACGCTTTCATAGCACTCTTGTACTTCTCAAACTCATGACACCAGTCTGAATACACTTGTTTGTACTCTTGAGATTTGTTTGGCTGCGTACATCTATAACAATTGTATTATTTTATAAACTGTAACAGCTAAGTACTCAACTTATGTTTTACCGGAATAAGTAAAATTTCAAGAATTTTCTGACTACATATTTTTATTTTCAGATGGCAAATATTCAAGCTTTGAATGTTATATGTATTTTTAATCAATCTTAATTTAAATATAGTAGAAGTTCTATAAATAACCAACAAAACTTGCGAGTTTTCTTCGACGTTACAAGCCTCAGAAAGTAAAAAAACAAATTTCAACCGCATTCTGTTGTGAAAAACGTAAAAAATATGGTAATTCACCTGTGCATATCTATGTCTAGGTTATAAGAGGCAATTAGTGTGGGGCCGAAGTAGCACTCGTATCGGCCGCGATCGGCCTCCGTCACCGATAGCAGCACTAAGCCACGCTCCGACGTCTGAAGCACCCGCTCCCAGCTACAACAATCACCAAAGTATAAAAGTAAGCTACTTACGCCTTTGTTCGACATGTTATTGGACACGGACACTAGTGACACTACACGTGACATACTTCTATTAAAATCTTATGTACCTAACCGATGCATTGTAACGTGAGTTTATTTTTTATTTATTTACTAGCTGGTTGCCCGCAGCTTTGCATACGGAAATTATGTTTTAACTTATTCAAACTTTTATCCTGTTTTCCCGAGAAATATTTTGATTTTGCGGGATGAAAAGTTGTCTAAAATATGACCCAGTGTATCAGTAACAACTTTACCAATTTTCATTGAAATGCGTTTTAGGGTTTTTATGTGATGCCCGGACAGACAAACAGACACTTTGAGTTTTATTATAGTACTAGCTGATGCCCGCAGCTTTGCATACGGAAATTATGTTTTAAGTTACAGATACTAGAGTTTTATTATAGTATAGATAGATTAAACCTTTATAGCAACATCCTAAATATAGGCATACAAAGGGCGGACTTAATACCTATTGGCATTCTCTACCAGTCAACCCAGGGTGATGGTGAGAATACGTGGCAGGTGACAGTAAATTGATCAGTAAAAATTTTGTTCAATTCCGCATTAATTTCAAATAAGTAATTAAAAACAAAGAGAAATAAAAATAGGTTATCTATCATAAGGCTTATATAAACATAAATAAATATGAATACCATACTTAAATAAATTATCAAATAAATAAAAATAATATATAATATAATACTATTCGGTTTTAACACCTATGTTGCGAAAAAACACATTTTATTTTGAACACTAGTAGTAGATCGATCGGCCCTTCCACCAATCCGCACTGGAGCAGCGTGGTGGAGTACTCTAGGCCTCCTCAAGAGGAGAGACCCGTGATTAGTAGTGCTAGTGGGACATGTGTATCTCGAGTTAATACTCGAGATACATAATTAACATTATAACGATAATTCGTTATAATGTAAATTATGATTGTATAAGAAATAAACGAATGTCAATTTCGTTCTGCATTTATAACAATTATAACTTTACTGTCGATCGGCGAACCTATGTAGAGCTTTCGCTTTGGAAAACAATTGAGAAAATTGATATACATATTTCATACGCTTAAACAACATTGGCAAAAACATTAAAATACCAATCACATAAAAATATCACATGATTTGTCTACTTAACATCAGCTATTACTTTGATTATTTGATTAATAGAGATCACAATTTAAAATTTTCTTAAGTCTATCTTAAACTGAAATGTGGCGGCTTTAAAGTATCAAAGAAGAAATACCTACAACAACTTAGAATATAAAAGTTTGCCATTTTAATTACCGAGCGACAAAATGAATCTCTCTCAACAACAAACCAATCAACTTAGGATTTTAATCCTGGTAATTAATACCTAAGAACTTACTCGAAAATAAATTTTGAAGCCTTTATAAAGAATACCATTAACGACGCCAAGAAACGCTCTGTAAGTGTTAAATTCTACTAAACTGCAAAACCAAAACAAGTTCAACGAACTTAAAAACCCAATCCGACGACATTGTTGGGAAATAAAAAATAAGTTATTTTAAACAAACTTAAATTAATTTCAATCGTCCCGTCTCTGTGATAGTAATTAACGATACGATTGTTTCTTTTATTGCCTCCAGGGAATCTCACATGAACGGTTGGCAGCGGAATATAATCCTATATTTATTATTTTTCAGTTTGATAGCGTAGTGAAACGTAATATAAAAAGTTTTATGCATACATTTTATTGTATTAGATGCATACTTACAATGACTGCCTCTTTCATATTAAAATGTATGTCCATAAACTTTTAAATTTAAAATGTTTCAATTTACTATAAAGCAAGAATTAAACTTACTTATAACTTATTTTATATCGTCCTTTCTCTCTTGAGTGGTGGTACCATGATACAATTTGATCTTTCAGTGCTTCGGGTGTTTTTCCGAAGGCGGCTAGATGTACGCTCTGACCGTACCCGGCGCGTACGGTCCGCAGCGGCGCGCTCGCTTCACAAATGGTCGGTGTGGAGTTGGTAGCGTCGTGTAGTAGGCCGGGAGTGTACGGTCGGCAGCCACCCACTTCCTTGTCCCAGCCGCAGTACGGGTCTAATACGCACCGTACGCAACTGTCGTATCTGTTTGAGTTTAATTAGCAAATAATTAGGATTGCTATTTGCTCGTACGAAATCAGATTAAAAATAATATTGTACCTACTGTTACAGAAAATAATTTAGTGCAAAAAATACGTACATATTATTAAACTGTCCTGCTTTTTGCAGATTATTTTGTACGAACGATTAACAATTGATTTCTACCGTATTTTTCCTGAATTTTCCAAAATACTTCAAATGTTACATGATTTTCTGTAACTGAAATTGGACTCAAGCCTTAACGAAATTTTCAGTTCTATCGGAGTCAATAACAACATAACAGTCGCGCGTTGAACATACGTGGTACACTTTCGAGTACAACTTGAAATTTCAACATTATAAAGCTTATACCTATTTAAATGTTCGTGGTTTATGCCCTAAAAATCTAGACAGTAGTAACCTATGACTGCAGGCTCGTATCGGTAGCTGTCGTATTCTGTGGTCTGTGGCGAGGTATAGCGCGTGTGCGTGGCGCGACACAGCCAACGCACGCACAGGCTCTGTGCCCGCCGCATGCCACACGTCCGCCACACGCGAGCCACCGCCGGCCCATTGCACTATCTTGTACACTTCGCCTGTACCTAAAGATAATATATAAACAATGATATTATATACAAGATATGCCAAGATGGCGCTGAAATTATGTCAGTCGAATTTATACAAGTGTAGCGATTTTAATTCAGACAGTTGATAGCTGCCTCTGAGTGAGGCCGTCTAGCTATCTTTTTCACTATTATGGTTTTAGTAGTGCCATCCCTTTTACATAATTTACCAATGTAATAGTGATTGATGTAGTGAAACAAAAGATAAACGTGTGTGTGTTGTAGCTCGGTCGGAACAGATTTTTTGGTTGATTTGTAAGGGCATAACGTATCTATAGTTTATTATCATTGTATTTAAATATATTAATACAGAATAGATATAGTACCTACTACATCATATTAGCTCAGGCATGCCAGTGCGACATTCAATTGAGCGGTCAAGCCTCGGCTTATGTCAGTTGTTGTGTTGTGTGAGTATGAGTAAGCAACTTCGATCGCGGTTGGCAGTTGAATGGTTGTCCGCTAGTAGAAAAATTAAGCGCAAGGAGAACGCAAGGAGAACACTAGGCTCTTGTCGTAAGAGGACATGAATCGCTCTTGTACGCTAAAATGTCATATTAAAAATAGATTCATGGATCCAAAACTTTTCCAATAATGCACATCAATTCGTAAGCATGGTACAGTACGTTGTAGACTTCCTTACAAGGAGAGAAAAGTCTGGATGCTGTGCTTTTAATTTAAGAAAACTCCTTATTGAATGAAATATTTCTCCAAAGATTTTGAAACCTATTATGCCTAATACTACATGTTGTTGGATCATTGATTTTATCTTCTATTTAGGTACATATAACGACTTACTTGTGCCAGCATAAAACACAGTGTAGGTGATCTCGTCTGCAAGCATATCAACGAACTGTCGGTCCACCACCAGAGTGGTGAGGACCAGGTCCCGCTTGTAGAACGCCGGCGCATCACCTTCGTGCCGCACGGCTGAGTCCATCAGTGGATGAGACCTGGGGACAAGAGTAAGCATGACACACGTTGCTTTATGAAGTGAAGAACAAAGTGATGCAACGCTATGTGACTTATTTAGGTAAACAAAAACTGAAAGTTATTGTCCATGTTTTTTAGACCAGTCCTATTTGGTAAACAATCTTGTTTATTTATTTATTTATTCTGCACAGGTATTAAAACACGACAATATGAGAGATAGTACAAAGGCGAGCTTATCTCTAAAATAAATCTCTTCTAGCCAACCCAATTGATGTGAGAAAATTTAATGTGGGAGGGATATTTATTTACACATACATGTCTGTGGATATTTACATGTATTTTTATCTTACCACTCACATATTCAGGACTATGGATACATTTTACTACTCAATAAGTTGCTGTTGACTGTGTTGCCAGTGTTAATACACGCAGGCTCAGAATACAGACTTTATTCTGAGCACGCAGGTGTTTTAATTCTACTTTTAGACTTTTTCATCTATACCTAATATTGGTGAGATTGCACTTCAGATTCAATCCAATCTTCATTACTTAAATCCTTTAAATACGTTGCACTGAAAACTGAATGTAATCCTAATACCGACTACATAATGATAATAATTTAGAATCAGTGACGTACCTAATATTATGTAATTATTATATTTGACGTTATTAAACGCAACCGACACACGTAATGCAATAACGGAACATAATCAAGTCAGATTTGCTGTGACGCGGCGTCTGAATTAGTACTAAATTAGTTTCAATTTTGAACTGTTTCGTCAATTAACGTAGATACGTGTGCGACCCAATTACCTGAAACGTCACGAAATAATGTAACTTAAGCGGTACGGGTGTCTTGAGGGAACCGGCTAAAATGTTATCGTTATCAACAAATCTACTAACCTCATTTTCTTAAGGGATTTTGCCAAATACATTCTCGTGCTTAATTCCTTTTGCCTAATATAAACATACAATTATTTAAGATGTGATTTGTAATGTAAATAAATGTTACTCGTAATAAATGTGGAAAAACAACAAAGTAAAAATTTACAAAACATCATTTTACAATTTCAACGTAATAGTCTGTAGGGGAGTCAAACAAGTTAATACATTATATTGTTAAACTAACCTGGGTTTTACTACTTAGTGTAAAAGATTAAATAGAAATAGGTACTCAAGTACCTCCATAAAAATGAGTTTGTATAGAGGCTATTAATATTGTATTTTTAATACGGGGTAATGGCAGCAATTCGTCGTAAATACATCAGACGTAGGTAATATAAGTTTTAAATATCTATAAAATTTAAGTCTTGGTGATTTTTAGGGTTCCGTACAACAAATGAAAAACGGAACCCTTAGGATCACGCGTGCGTCTGGGCGACCACAGTTCACAGCCAATTTACTCCGAATCTATTGGACCATAACTATAATCTGTAAATCTGTTCAGGCATTTTTAAGGTTATAAGTTTTCTTTGGTGAATATAAATGGTGTTCAAATGTTTAAAATTTACAGTTACTTTAATGATGTGTTTGCCAAGAAAGAAGGGAAAAGAAAGAAAGTAAAATCCAAAGTGAGAGCGAGTAATAGAAAGAGAGAAAGAGCAAATCACACTTACCTTATAAAATTGAGCACATTGTCTGGAAGCGCCTCGGTACTGTTAACACAAGTGCCGGGCCGCGGCTCGGGTACCCGCGCGCGAAGTACTGGCAGCCATGCTGAGCTAGAGGTGGCCTAGACATAAAAAAATAAACAACTTAAATTAAATTAAAATATCGAAACGGACTTTGAAAAACATACTATACCATGCTCCCATAGCTATGTAAGCAACTCAGATAATATAAAATTAAACATGTTTGGATTTTAATTTACCTATCCAAAGATATCATGAATGTACAACGGAAATCATTAATAATAAAATTAAAAACTACTACACCTCTGAGTACTAGCATTGTTATTGGCATTAATTAAAGGACCACCAAGTATTTTAAAAAAGAAGAAAGAAAGAAAGAAAATATTTATTTTGCTAAGCACTGCAACAAGTTATAAAATTTGCACTAAATAAACCATTTACAAAATATTATAAGTTATAAAATCGACATAACCTGCTGCAGCACTGCTCAACAAAAAACATGTAGAAATGCATTTAAGCATGTACATAGATATCTATAAAATACTAAGTCTATATACAAATCCTACTTAGACTTAATATGCACTAAATATATTACCCTCCTCGACCCGTGCCGTGGTAAAAAGCAATTTAAGATCTTTTTGACAAACTTATGCAAACTCTTTCAATGTGGAGTTTTAAACTAAGTGAACAGTAAAGTTAATATACAGCGCGTACGAATAAAAACTTTTTGCAAAGCAAACGTTTGCTCACTGATTTAGCTCAGTCATATTGAAATTAGGAATGTTGATCTATTCATGTATGAAACATTATGAAAAACTTTACTTTATGAAGCCAATATCTATTACCCTAACGTTTCTTAAATAGACATAAGTATTTTAATTTTGTAAAACATTCGAAATGTCTTTTCGGTAATGATTATTTTGTTAATGTGGAATAATCCACAAATTTAATTGTATTAATTATGGCGAAAAAGCATCTGATAAAATAATTTTCATGCATTCAGTAAATTTAATTAATTACACTTAATTATATTATAATATCTACGTATGATGGTTCAGCTCCGGGGTTAAGTAATATTAATTATAAAATTGTGGGAAAAGTAAACAATACAAACTTGCTTTTTGTTCCAATTTTAAAATAAAGGAACAAGACAAAACAAACTTGTTCTTTGTTCCAAATTTAAATCAAATACACAAGCAAAACAATACAAACTTGCTCCTTAAATCTTCCTGCAAAAGCCTCCTGTATGTCATCCATAGTGTAGGTGCATATCGCGGAACCCACCAACCCGTCGCTGGCACCCGTTGTGAACGCCGCGTAGAACCGGGTCGGGTCTTCCGGCATTTGGTACACGCTCTCTGAATAAAAATATATATTATTTTAACACTTCTTCTCAATTTGCATGTAGAAAAAGTTTATTAGAAATTGCGGACGCGTGTATTCTTGAGATTTTAGTAGGCAGGGCTGAATAAAAAATAAAAATAAAAAATATAAAAATTTCATGAAACAATAAATAATCATGAATATTTTTTTTAAATATGCTTAAGATGAAATCACAAAACTTTTTTTTCTTTTTGAAGTGTGAACTTCTTTAGGCGCGTTGAGGCATTTTTGAGGTGGGATGAAACCATACAATTCGCGACATGTCAGATTTTAATCAACACCTACCTGTGACGCCATCATTCACTAAAAATGTAATGAATAAAAACACTTCATTTAAAAGTATAATCCTACACAATAAAATATTTGCTGACGATTCAAAAAATACACATTATAATTTGTTCAAGTTTTTACTTATGTCGGCACTCACGGAGTGCCTTAAATTTTTTTACCAACTAAGTTTCTAAATCGGAACCCTTTTAGTTTCGTCATGTCCGTCCGTCTGACCGTCCCAAAGTATAGATCCTGAGATCCTAGATCCTGAGTGCTAGAAAGCTGTAATTTGGCATGAATACATTGTAATGTTTATTAAAACTTCAAAATCGTAGACTAAAATATTAAAAAATATTTTTTTTCAGGGTACCTCCCATAATATGGGTAACATGGGGATGAATTTTTTTTCGTCGCCTACCCCATAGTGTGGGGTATCGTCGCCAAAGGTTTTTAAAAATAAGGTCTGCAAAAGCTTAATTTTGCTTAGAGTCAAGTATCCCCCCCTATGCCAGCTAAGCGGTTGCCGATGGTCTAATGAAAAAATTCACAAAATAGGTTATATGATGAATTTACAAGGAAAACTATCACGACTACGTTAGCTTACGTAGTTAATGACTAATAGACCTTACAACTTCCTAACCCTACATTGCGCGTGGCCTGACACGCACTTGCCCTTTTTTTAACCAGTAACAGCAACATTGTTAAAGTTGTTATGGGTACTTAAGGTAGTTAGTATAATTCACTATTCACTATTAATTGTAAATAAAGTTCTTGCACTTCTTAGAACTCCTAAGTACTAATCAATATTTAATCATATTACTTGATAAAATTCAAGTGTACCTACATTTAGTTTGAATAAATACAGTTTCATTCCCAAATCAAACGTGAAACTTTGAAAGCAAAAGTAACAAAGTCTAACTGAGTTACACTTACGTATTTCGTCGAAATAAAATGGAAATTCTCCAGGTATGCTGCAGTTAAGTCGTGCCTTCAAATAAGTGGCCCAATTTTGACTGAGAATGTGCTTGCCCCCGGTATCTTGTTTGCATACCCTGGCCACTCGGGAATATACCGCCTTGCCACAGTTCATAAACTCGACGGCGGTTTCCCGAAAAAAGAACAGGACATATTCTCCTACGTCGAACGATCCCACGAAATTGGTTTCTGGAACAAAGTGCCATGGCATCTACTTTAAAAAGCTAGGTAGTGATAATGAATCCTGCTGGAACGTAAAGTGACGATCAAATCATGGATCTAAATTTCAGCAGCAGGATATTACTGCGAGCGAAATGCGTAATGACTGGTACGTGATTAAAATTTAATGAATCCTTCTCGTCAAAGGATAAAGAAGTAGTAGGTAGTACCAAATTGTAGCGGTGTAGATAGATCCATTGAATTGAAATTCGATTATGACGTAAAATAGTTATTCGTTTGTTACTTAGCGTGTTGCATTATCATGAGTTTACGATAACACGATTCATAAAAGTGAAAGCTTTTAATGCTGAATTAGAAAACGTTGATATTGTTGTTTGGAGCTTATAATACTACAACACTCGTAGCATAAGAAAACGCTAATAAATAAAAGTAAAAATTACGTACTGTCTAACCATTTCGAGTCGTATTTCAGCGTCCGTTTAAAATTGAACCTCTTCTGACCCGTTCGGAAGTCGACGAGGTCGTTCCGGAATATCACGGGATCGGCTTTGGTGAACTCTGCGTTGGTGCCGGCGTACAGAGCTGGCAGGCCACCGGGGTTGCCTCGGGTGACCCACACCGCAGTGCTGTTGTCCGCAGGGTCATACGGACACTTGGCGACACCGAGCCCGACTCCTGGCACGTATTCGTGCCTCGGTAGATGGGTCAGGTTCAACTGGGCGGAACGAACATTCGTTTTAGTTAAACGGTCCGACTAAAAGCCATTAGCTATGCACGTATTCCATTAGTGCAAGGTACTTGTGTATTATATGGATAGTGCGGAATAGAACTATGCAATTTGTTGTTTGCAGACTGTAATTTCGGTTTTCGGATATGTTAATGGTAACTTTCTGTGTAACTCGTATTTTCTGTGTAACAATAGCTGTGGTCGAAAGCTTGTTACTTTGTAGAAAAACGTGCTCAAAAGTAAAACAATGTGGTTACACTCAACCAGGTAAAGAATTCGGTCGTAAAGTAACATTTAAATAAATATGTAAATTCGAGTCGCTTGTATTATATGTACTAAAAGTAAGCATAGTTAAGCATACTATTTTATTCAAGAGGAAGAATGATTGGTTAGGTACATATCGTATGTAGTACATACATGACTGTATAATATAACATAACTAATTCAACGGAATCGAAATTCAAAAGGAGGAAAAATTTTGTTAAATCCGGTTTTGGCCTGTTTTCCATCACTATGCAGTATCAATTTATTTAAAACTAGGAAATCGCCCTCGCTTCGCTTCGGGAAAAATAGTAAATAAGTTGAATCCTAAAAAAAATTTTTTTTTTAAACGCTTTTATTTCAATAATGTTTAGTTTATAAAATTAGCTACAAGTTGTGAAAATTTCAAGTCTCTACGTAAAATAGAACATAGAGAATTATGCGTCTAAAGTCTGAAAATCGTTTTTTTTAATTTAACAACAAATAAACAATGAAAATTAGTTTAAAATATGATTTTCGTGTATTTTCATCGGAAATACACATGTCTGCCAAATTTCATCAATTTTCATTAAAGGGAAGTCATTCAAATTAACGTTACAAGATTTGATGCTTTGAAGATTTGATGCTTTGATGCTTTGATGCTCCGAAGTGAAGCTAAATAAAAGCGTTTAAAAATACTTAAATCTCAAAATATCTGAGTAGTTCCGAAAACGTAGAAAATTACATCATCCTATTCTTCTTAAAATCACGAGGTCATCTTCGTGGTCTATGAGTTAATGACCTAATGACCCCGCTTGCAAAGTGAGGGGTACTGGCAGATATTTATGTTTCAAATAAATGTTTGTAAGTACTCAGGTCGTGCGCTGTTAGAAGGAAGAAAGAAGAAAGAAAGAAACATTTATTCCGATATAGGCATTGCAAAAATGTTTAAAAATCGGTGGTATACAATGATATTATATATTAATAAGTTGAATCCAAAAAAGATTTTTTTTTTTAAACGCTTTTATTTCAATTTTTTTTTTGATTTTCGTGTATTGTCATCGGAAATACACATGTCTGCCAAATTTCATCAATTTTCATTAAAGGGAAGTCATTCAAATTAACGTTACAAGATTTGATCCTTTGATCCTCCGAAGTGAAGCTAAATATAAAAGCGATTAATAACCTTATTGCCGTGTAAATAGAGTAGCATTTTGATCATAATATTGAAGATTTGATGCGTTGATGCTCCGAAGTGAAGCTAAATAAAAGCGTTTAAAAAATATATAATATAGCCTGTTTCACCCGGGGATAGTGTAGCTTCCCAACAGTGAAAGAATTTTTCAAATCGGTTCGGTAGTTTCGGTGGTCTGTCCGGGCATCACATAAAAACCCTTGAACGGATTTCGATGAAAATTAGTAAAGTTGTTACTGATACCCTGGGTCATATTTTAGACAACATTTCATCCCGGAAAATCAAAAAGTTTCGCGGGAAAACAGGATAAAAGTTTGAATAAGTTAAAATATAATTTCCGTATGCAAAGCTGCGGGCGACAGTTAGTATTAGTATAGATTTACAGTCAAGTGTATAAGGTAATAAGTTCTCTCAGTATATAAGGTTCTTTAAAAGATACCGAAGTCCGTATTTCTCTTTAATAGGTCAAGATTCATAGCCCAGCTGCAGTAGCTCTTGAATGTGATTCCTTCACTCGAATTGGCTTTGTCCTCGCTTCACTTGATACTAGTTCATATGTTACATGTACGGTATATGAGATGGTGTCAAATGAACAAAGGAAATTCTACGACAGCAGTATGCTATAAATTAGCTCAATATACTGTATATTGATACTGTAGTTAGAGTACTGTATATAGATACTGTAATTATACACAATTCCAATGATCTTAGATGAAGTTATATGTAGAATTTATTATGATCCTACCGATATTAATTACCATAGACATAAATTTACTATTTATTTGCTTTACAAGTCTAAAAAAATAACGTTAAGTCTTTAAAAATAAATAAAATAAATAGCAGTGATAGCCTAGTGGTTAGAACGTTGGTCTCCCGAACGCGGGGGCACGTGTTCAAATCCTGGCACGCACCTCTAATTTTCTAATATTATGTGCGTATTACAAGTTAATTATCACTTGCTTCGGTGAAGGAAAACATCGTGAGGAAACCTTGCACACCTGAGAGTTCTTCATAATGTTCTCAAAGGTGTGTGAAGTCTACCAATCCGCACTTGGCCAGCGTGGTAGACTATGGCCTATACCCCTCACATTGTGAGAGGAGACCCCGAGCCCAGTAGTGGGACAATTACGGGTTGTTGCTTTGCTTTTTTTTAAAATAAGAGCAAGAATTTCCAAATAAAGATAATAATAACTGAAAAGGTACCAAAGTATTTTTAACGTTGACATGTTATGTTTTGAGTAAAAATGTTGGTCTAGATTGAAAATATTAATTACAGAAATATCTGGCCGGTCGCAAGCGAACTTAGAAGCCCTCTCAAGAGGTAAGATTACTATATACAGTGTGTCCGGTCACGACCTAACGATAATTTAAGGTTACAAAATATACCTAATTTCATCGACAAAAACACCCATATATGGGGGTCTACCCCCCCCCTCCTGTTGGAATGGCCGCCATTTAAATTTTTTTTTATTCTTGTAGATACCTCTGCCGAAAAATGCCGATTTCTCTGGACATAAAGGTCCTACAGATGTAAAAAAAATGTTATTTAAAAGGTAGAAATAGCATCTATCAAATAAAAATAAACATTATGGAAAATTTTCCCTACAAAATATTTTAAAACATTTACAATGCTAATTTAAGTGAAAAAATTGACTGTTCTTTTTTATTTTTCTTAACATATTTCAAAAACTAGCACATTGATACTAAATTTTTTATTACTTTCCTAATACTTAAGGATATTACTTACAAATTGACGTTAAAATTATTGTTCTTAATTGCATAACTCGAGAGTTAGGGCTGTTTGAATATGACCCTTTTGCGAGGATCATGAATGTAGAGCGCTATTAATATTCGATAATGGATTAAATAAAAATACACAATAACTTTTAAAAAACTTTTAATGGCATTACATATTATTATTATTTCAAAAATTGTTCAAAATGTCCACCTCTATTTTGTAGACAGGTCACTGACTTTTATTACAGCCATTTGTTGTGTGGCCCTTGATATTAAGGCTGTGTCGGATCTTATGTCATCCGCAATCGTCATTGTTTTGCCGAGTTCTTGTCTACTATTTGGGACTGTAGCATAAACCCTCTGCTTCATCCATCCCCATAAAAAAAAACATGAGAGGTGTCAAGGGACACCCGGATGGAACGAAGTTCCTTTCGATTTAAGTATTGCTTTGTTGTACAGCGCCATCTCTGTAAAACTCACTGAATCACTTCAAAAAAAGTGTCGTCATTGTTAAAATCAAAAAGTGTCGTAATTTTCCGTCTAGTACCCTTTCACAACGCGCGATAAGGAACTTCGTTCCTATAATCTAAAGGTGTTAGGTCAGTGTTGTAAGGTCAGTGACCTGTCTACAGAATAGAGGTGGACATTTTAATTAATTTTTAAATTAATAATAATAATGTAATGCCATTAAAAGTTTTTTCAAAGTTATAGTGTATTTTTATTTAATCCATTATCGAAAATTAATAGCGCTCTACATTCATGATACTCGCAAAAGGGTCATATTCAAACAGCCCTAACTCTCGAGTTATGCAATTAAGAACAATAATTTTAACGTCAATTTGTAAGTAATATCCTTAAGTATTAGGAAAGTAATAAAAAATTTAGTATCAATGTGCTAGTTTTTGAAATATGTTAAGAAAAATAAAAAAGAACAGTCAATTTTTTCACTTAAATTAGCATTGTAAATGTTTTAAAATATTTTGTAGGGAAAATTTTCCATAATGTTTATTTTTATTTGATAGATGCTATTTCTACCTTTTAAATAACATTTTTTTTACATCTGTAGGACCTTTATGTCCAGAGAAATCGGCATTTTTCGGCAGAGGTATCTACAAGAATAAAAAAAAATTTAAATGGCGGCCATTCCAACAGGAGGGGGGGGTAGACCCCCATATATGGGTGTTTTTGTCGATGAAATTAGGTATATTTTGTAACCTTAAATTATCGCTAGGTCGTGACCGGACACACTGTATATGTATGTATATTCTACGTACTTAATATTTCTAAGTTCTACGTAGGTATATCTTTTTGCCTTTAGGGTACGTTAAGTGCCCGCATCTCGCATTTACTTTCCCAAAAATATATATTCCATTTGACAAAAAGGCATATCGCATGAAAGTTCAGGTACAAGTTAAGGTAAGTGTTCTACGAGAACTGAGGGGACACGATATTGGCCTCAATTTACATTATTCTTAAACTCCGGCTTCGTTATGAACTTTAATTTCTGCATAAATTTTAAAAAGGCAACGGGTACCAAGATTTTTATTTTATAATTTCGATCCAGTCACATGGATCGAATTGTGGACATGGTAAAACTGCGGTAAAAAGGTTGTAAAATAAATAATAGTTTTTAAAAAACTAAAAAACACGCTTTTATAGAAAATTCAACTAAAACATACAAAATAAATTTTTATTTTCTGTTTTTTCTATTTTCTAAGCGTGTTTAAAAAAAAAAAAACATTCTATGTTTTAGTTGGATTTTCTATAAAAGCGTGTTTTTTCTATTCAAATGAATAGAATCGTGTAATAAAAGCGTGGGGTGCTTTTTAAGATATTATCAAAATGATAATCCTTCTACTCATTGACACCATGCACCCCACGCGCAAGCGTATTAAACTGCAGTTTCACCGTGACCACGATCTATGTTACAAAGGCCGCCTGGAAGAGATCGCTACTTAAGCGATAAGGTCGACCTTTGTCCTTTATTTTTGTTTTAGGTACTATGTATATGACTGTATTTGTTGTATAAAGAGTATTTGTATGTAATACTTACATAGATAACCCAGTCCTTAGGGTTGTGCGCGTTAGTCCCACACACGTAGAGTCGGTCGCCGTCGCCCAGTGGCTGTAACACTCGGATGTGGTTTCTGCACTCGAACGGCTCCGATTTACCTTTACTCACGCATCTCGCTACATCACTAGCTTCTAGAAGCAACGCGTCCCGCTAAAACCAGGAACAAACAACTTAAATTAATTAATAAATAAAAATGAAAAAAAAAATCTATAAATCCTTATTTAGATACTAATCGATATAAGGTCGCACAAAATGGTTTGTTTTTTGTGTTATTCATTCTCATGTCAAATTAATGACTTAAGTAAATAATGACAAATGTAAACAATAATCATTATAATAAGATAATTATTGTATTAGTTTCGTTACGAAAAACTTGAAAATTTTAAGAAACATTTTAAAAAGATAATGGTTACTCTAAAGCGGGAACACCTCACCGTGAGGTTAAGATGCATTATAAATGGCGCTCGGGCTCGGAAAAAGGCGCATTTAAACTCACCTACGCTGTAAATATTTTTTAGCTCTTTTAAAGTGAATCTAAGGATGAGAACTGTAAATCGTGCTAGGCTTTGCTCGGACTTAAAATTATTCGAACAAAAATAATGGTCCTAGTGCATTGAATTATAATGTCATAGAACAGATATCTCGAACAAAATGTGTCCCGCCCGGGAGGTTCGATTTTCAAAATTGAGCCCCGGTTCTCCTTTCAAAATCATCAAAAAATCCATTGAAGATTGAAGCCACGTGGCGTCCATGCATTGGGAAATACATGGTGTTCGCGGTGTCGGTTCTATACGCTAGTACCTAATAATACTTCAATGGTTTTATATGACTTTTTATTTTACTCGTAAAAAAAAATTCTGCCTTTTCACATTTGACTGTTGTCTGTACGTTACAACGTCCAAGTCTAAGTGCGCTCTACAGATCTCACCCTTAGTGCAATTCGTGAATTTAAGTAAAAATGCTCACCTCACAATGTGATTGACTTATATCAGTCATGTTCAGTTTGAATATTCGATCCCTGCAAGAAAAGATGTTTCAGTTATAGTGGAAATACCTACGAGCATAGTATACCTACCTATTGTGAGGTATAATAATTTACATATCATTGTAATAATTTACATATGAAATCTTAGTAGAAAGCAATTGGTAATTATTTGACGACATATTAGTTATATTAGTTATAAAACTTTTTGACTTGTGAGAACATTAATATCTCATAATTAATTTATATCTCACCAAAACATAAATGTGAATGAGAGCCAAGTTCAAAAAAAAAACAGAGTAGAAAATCCTAAAATTTTAGTCACATGTTATTCAAGCTCTACATTTCACTTAGCTAATTTTCACGTACCTACAGGCTATATTATATTTGCATATTTATCTTCGTTAAGACGGTTTTATTGATATAATACCTATGCTACGTTTTCTAATATTTGGTTTATTGGTAGCTAGGTAAGTAGCTAGCTAAGTACTAATGAAAACTGTCGAAGTCGAATGTAGAGCATGTTCTTGTGACTAAAATTTTTCTACTTCGAACTTGGCACCCATTTAGATCCTTTTTTTGAACTTTGGTTGGACACGCTGCCGTGTGTCTAGAATACATTTCATCAATATTATTTTTCTATTATACTTTAACAGCAGCGCGAGCTATAGCATTTCCGCCTTCCGTACAGAGGGACTGATTTAGAAATAAATTTGTATTTTTCATCCGAATTAATCAATTTCAGGACTGTAACTGAATACTACGAACAACACGTTAATACCAAATTATTCTAAAACAGTGAAAGTTTTTCGGAACAAATGTTATCGATTGTTATCGTATAACTCGCTAAGCCGTGTCGAAATGAAAAGGAAACTTACAAAGTCCACACTGATAGTATAACACAGTCCTACGTAAATACGGATCAGTACAAACAAAAGCTGACAGAAATTGTACATAATTGGCTTACATGTGGAGGTTCCATTTCCATCAGGCAAATCATTACGTTGCTGTGACTAGCTCTAACAAACAGTCCTGGGTAATAACATGTTCAGCCACTAATTACATGTCATTTCATTCGGTCGCATTCGCCGCTGTTTTTTGATTTCTGACACGATAAAACCACTACTACCAATAAATATCACAATGTTGCTGGTATGCATGATAAAAATACAACTATTTAAACTTTCATGTACTTGTAAATCGCGAAACATGTACCTACGTGTTAAAATTTAAGAATAATTAGACAAGTAGATATGTGTTAGCCCAGCGGTTTTGCCACACCAGTAAACTGAGATTAAAATCTTGTACGCAGCATTCTTCTTCTTCTTCTTCTTTAAAATGATTCTTTATAAAGATCTAGATTCTTTAAAAATTTTCAACTATAATGAAGTTTTATTACGATGAAAATCTGTTACGCATAAAAAGAAGTGTGAATTCTTTAATAGTGTTAATTCAATACTAGTAGCACTGATGTACGAGTAGGTTGACAACTATATATATATACATATTTATATATAAAAATTACTATACGTATATAGTAGATGTATTTATAGACATGTATTTTTAGTAGACGTATAAAGTAGATGTATTTATGATGTATTTATTTCACTTTCACAATTAATTAGTTACGTCTAACATACAAAACATAAATGAAATTAATTGGATAACTAAACAAACTACAATAAAATATTATCCGAACCGTTATAACTACGTGGTATTCATTAATAATATATATCCTTAGTAAAACAAGCAACTAAGTGAACGTCTTAGTAGAAATTAATTAAGCACTTACATAGCCCCAACGTAAAGTGTATTGCGCTCTTCGTTTAAGTAAAGTGTTCGGTAAAAGAGATTTCCACAAGAAAATTCTCTTATGTGATCTGAAACAAAAGAGAAAATATTGTATTATATAACGGAATACATTGTATAACATTTTATAGGTACTAATATTATAAAGTAAGAGTGCGAATTATGTGAGTTTGTATGGCTTCAACCCATTAATAGCTCAGTACTCAGCATGGGTCTCTACCGATCCTGAGATACCTTGCTGAGTACTTCACCACACTGCTCCAATCTAGATCGCTTCAGGATTACAATAACAAGGGACCTTTACGGTATCAACCGGAGCCGACGTCTTTACGTGCCCTCCGAAGTACGGAAACGCTCAAGAAACTTAGGATAGATACAAGCCGCCGGTTATGACTTCTGTCTCTCTCTTCTTTTCTTACGAGTTTGTTTGAAAGATAAACTACCTCAGAGGTATAAAACTGTATATTACCTTTATGGTGTGAAGATAATATTGGTGGTAGCAAAGTGGTAGTGAGGAATCTCCGTATATTATAATATGAACTTGTAAAATATTTCTCTGAATTGAACCGTTTTGAATATTGTAATATTTTAGTTGAAATTTCTCTGCGAAAAATCTAAGAATCGTTACATTCATAATTATTATAGATACACTATAAATATTCAGAGCCTTTAGACCATGTTGTTACAGTTTTAATATATTATAAAATGTGTACAGATTCCCTATATTTATTATCGGTAAGTATAGTTGAAATATCTAATGTAAAGGAATTTATGACTACGTAGGGAATTTCCATAATACGTACAGATTTATCGAAGTGAAATCGAAAATTTAGGACCGGCTCCTTACCGTAAAAATAGGCCTTATACTCGTAGTACCGATGTAAAGTATGTGATCCCTTTTTATGGTGCATATTCGTTTTTAGTGTATATTCTGTGTAGTCTAAATACACATACAGAGCGAACACTGCACACACATAAAAGTAACATATTATCCTTTGAAAGCTACGACGAAAATTACCCCATCTAACAGTACCGTACCATAATGTAGTTTTGAATTGAATTCATTACACTGAATTAGAATTGCTTTCAAGTGCGTTTGATCAATTTTTAAACAGTGAATTGAACTAGACACAAAGTTTACTTTTATCTTCAGCCATCAAAGGAAACATTTCAATAGAATGCACTTCCTTATCGAAGCTGAACCGTTACAGTTCTACGAGTATGGTTACAGGAATAGAAATTGGCACAAATGTCAAATGTCAAACATAATCTCAACTGAAAGCTCTTTAAATAAATAACTGTTTAAATAAAATTCAAATGAATTAAATTATACGATTCGGAGCATCCATCTTACTAATATCATCGTTATTATACATCCAATAATTTATTACGTAGCCTGGTATTGCCTCGTTCATCATAAATCATAATTAACATTATCACCCATGCCATATTGACATTGCGTGCTTGTCCGTTAAACTAGCTAGTTAAATTTAATAACATTTACCCGGTTTCAATATCTGATATATAGGGCAGTGCAAAACTGTGGCATACGTGAATATTTCGTGGTGAATACTTCGATCTCTGTAACTTTCCCTCGTTCGTAAACTGTCGAGAATGATTCCTTTAACTGAGATGTTCGTCTTCGAAAATACTTTTCCCTATCAGATTATTTCAAATGTTCTGGTACGTTTACTGCCACTTCTGAAAATAAATTGAGGGTTTTAATAAGCTTTACTTCCTTTATAATACTGATGCGTTACTGCGTAGTGTCACTTCTTAATAATATAAAATCATGTTCCTATTTGTGATTGTGGTTACACGTGTAGATGGGGATTAAACTTCACACTTTATTTTTGTTTCACTGTTTATTTTTGTTTTACCTCGTGTTTCAACAAGCTTTTTTGGGTCATTATCTCATCGCCTCAGTCAGTGCAGCGCGTCAGAACGGCAGTTAAATACCACTATTAAGCACTAATGAAGTCATTGTTTAAATATCTAACGAACCGTGCGCAATACGAACATCGAGCTTCATTTTCTTTGGTAAACAGTTGAATATGGCAGCTTTTGATTACCAAAAATATTTAATTATTTAAACATAATATTACATTTAACATGAACATATTATTGCTTTGATGTTCTAACGATGCCTTGTATGTATCCTACGCCTACGATTCAGCGTTTTTATAATGGTAAATAACTGAGAAACGAAAAGCCGCTAACAAACAGAAGTCTGATGGTGTCAGATGGTGTAATTTTAGTTTAGTTGTCAACCAAAAAAGTAGGTAAAGTGGTAGTAAAACAATTACAGCCACATATATTTTACTTACAAAGTTATATACGTAAATTACGTAATTTCGAGTGAATTGTTTTGCGGCAAAGTGAACATTATGAACGCCGCCAAAACGTAAATTCAAAGAAACGACCTGTAGTATCGCCGGCGCTACATCCACAACCGCATTATGCAAATACCATGAGTCGGTAAATACCGCAACAAGTACTGAACTGACGAAGCTCACTTAAGGCTTCAAATTCAACTAGAGTCATTGTGCTGTAACAAATAGGCGTAAGTTATCTATACTATAATAAAACTGAAAGGGCAAAGTTTCTGTAGTATTTGAATATTTTTTAAAAATTTCGATGGAAGCACTTTAATAACTTTAAGAGCACAAAAATATTTTTTTAGAATTATAGTCTGTCTGTCTGTCTCTCTGTCTGTTTGTCTGTTTATCTGTCCGGGCATCACATGAAAACTGTTGAACAGATTTCGATGAAAATCAAAGTTGTTACTAATACTCCGGGTCATTAGAATTAAAAGGTTTTCCTGGGAAATGGGATGAAAGTTTGTATGGAATATTTTCTTGCTTAAATTGATGGAGTATTCCATTCCATATTTTTCAGTTTTACAAAGTTAGTTAGAAAAAGAAAAAAAATACAAATTAATGTGAATATTGCTTATTTTTCAAAACCCGCTCCTGGAGGAATCCTTTGTGATTATATCATGGGTTTCAGTATATAAATTAATAAATATAAGTACTTACATATATTAATTAATTAATTAATTCACCGTTTTTTAAATTTTCTTCTGTAAGAGGTACAAATAATTTAAAACATATTAATATCCGTATGCGAAGCTACGGGCAACAGCTAGTTGAAAATAAATATGAATAATTACTGCATTTGAAAGAAACAATTTAGCTAATTAAAGTGTTTTTTATATAACCAGTCAACAAAAAGTTGACAATCCATCTGACGGTTAGGGGCCTGATGGTATTATTAGGAGTGATAAAGATGGTGATGAAGTCAATAATCGTATACAAACAAAACTCGAAGAGCTTCACTGTTCACAAGTAGGTGATGTTACAATTAAAATGTGCATTAATTGACCATTACAAGCAGATTGCTGCCAGTGTAATCGGAGCTGTGCTAAAAGCTGAGTTACTTAAACCGGATCGGCTTACGTTTGAATTTTCTTCATTTAGTACTCTGAATTCTTTGCTCATTAACTACCTAGTCTGGCGTTTTTTTAAAAATGTTGTTCTTTAAAAAACGTGATTCACAAATAGTTGGCTACCTACTGAACACGGGTACACACACCTAACTTCTTGAGGATGCCTAGAGCGTACTTACTCCACCGCGCTGCTCCAGTGTGGATTTTTTTTACTTAAAATAAGTTAATGCTTGACCACAATCCTACCTGATGGTAAGTGGAGATGTGGTCCAGGATGGTAAGCGCACTAACTTAATAAAAACCTATTCACTCTTTTTTTGAAGTCATCGCAGTCAGAAGCAGGCAAGCTATTCCACTCCTCAGCGGTGCGCATAATGAATGACGATGCAAACCGCGTCGCGTACCGGCGGGATATTTACGACGTAAGAGTGGATACCCGCTATGCGTCGTGTCGTTCGATGGAGGAACGGGGAAGGGGGAATTAATTCAAATAATTCCTGCGCACACTCTCCAAAATGTGCCCTATAGAAAATCGAGAGGCTTGCTACTCTGCGCCTGTGCTCGAGACTCTGAAAATTGGTCTCAACCAGATCTGAGTCACCGATGAGCCTCTTCACACGCCTCTCCATCGAATCCAAAGCACAAAGGTGACATTTGGCTGCACCTGCCCAAATGTGAGAATAGTATGCCACACACGGCCGAACCTGGATTGGTAAAAGTGATTTCTTAATAAAAACATAATTATGATAACTTGAAGAAATTCTGCGTTATAATTTTAAAATTCAGCATGTGGTTTATTAATTAACAGTTATCTGGCGGCACTTCGACCGCTGTTAAAAGTTAATTCCACATTACTGAGGTGAAGTATCAGGGCCGCTACCTACCAATTTAACCGCATTATGCAGATAGCATCGGCCGGTAAATACCGCAACAAATAGCAAAACTGACTGTTTGCCTCAAACATGGAACGAACCGGATTGGCGATACTTGACAATTTTAAAACAATTTGTTGTTGTTTTTGTTTCGTACATCTGGTGAAAACGGGACGTTATGAGATTTTGTCAAAATGTAGGTACTATACTTATAAATTCAATTTTTGTGGGCCAACAAGTGCACCACGTAATGCCTGACCGATGACCCCTAGATAAAAAAATTAATAAATTTTGTGCGGGTTTTCTCTTTGACACTCCATGTCAAATATAGGTATATCTTATTAAGTTTAACTACAAATTATGTACTATTATGTCTTTCGTGGTTTAATTGAATTATCTCAAAAACTATCTGAAATACTTGAATTATCCCTATCCAGAGCACAGTGCATCAGTTTCGTAACTTTGATTAATCGATAGTTTATCATTCAGTTCAGCCATATAATTAAAGAAAAAAATGTTCCAGTTGAATTTAGGAGTGCTCCGTTTTACGTAGTTCTTATAGCTTGTTAGGCTGTAACGAGCTATATCAGCTACCGTAGCCAATACAGCGCTCTCAGAACCTACTTACCTACCATTGCTTTCACCGCTGAATTCACTTCAATACATTTTACCTAACAGAAGTGTATACATGTTTTCACAGTCCGTAAAAAACTTTTTAATTATTCTGAGTTATTTCCAGGGCACTATGGCATAAGACGAAATTATCCTTCAAGGCCGGCGATGCATACGCGACTATTGGGATCTGACCCATCAGATGGCATACTGACTATAAAAAAAAACTTTTGTGTGAATAGATGTTCAAAAGAGGAGCCTACATGGCAGGAGATTGTACATTTTGATTAACGGGAATAGGATGTGTCAACTTACACCTGTAATCGCCAATCAATCAGGAATTATAGAGCGACCAAAACGGTGGTCAAAATCTCACAATTACTTTTCATAATGTAATGACTTAGTATCCATACTTTCATTGTTAAGTACAATGTTTATGCGTTCAACAGATTTTTTAAAGAAGTTAGAAATTAAAATTAGCGCTAAGGGTTCGATTATTATAAAAATCTGATATGTCAACTAAATTTATCCCAAGGGCTTGTTTAATACAGCGTAATAATAGCCACGTTTCGAAGCTTATTGTACCATAATAGGTTGCCATATTATAAACTGGCAAGCTCTGAA
Organism: Thymelicus lineola; assembly: GCA_963932265.1. Classification (NCBI taxonomy): domain Eukaryota; kingdom Metazoa; phylum Arthropoda; class Insecta; order Lepidoptera; family Hesperiidae; genus Thymelicus; species Thymelicus lineola. The sequence continues at coordinate 8,871,735 of OZ010687.1, read as the reverse complement.
TATATCCCAAAGAACAATGCCCAACTGCCATACATCGTTTTATTTCATTTTCAACTTTAGCGTCTTAAAATGAAAACATTCTAAAAATCGCCGCTTTAATTTCTGAGCTTAGATATAATAAGAATTTTCAGCAGATACACCCCAGAACCAAAGTATTTTGAATTTGAATTCTTATAACCATTGAGTTATAGAGTAGGGGAGACTTACGGTTGCCTGTAATTTTTACCATTATTATATTCCGACTTTTTTATGATTGACAACCGGAAATGGAAATTTGACATCATTGCATTTGTCATACCAACATTTATAACGAAATTCAGTCTGTAATATTGGCCAGAAGTCTCCCTATATCTTGCTTGATACAAGCTATGTATCGAAGTGAGTGCCCGAATGAAAATGGACATTGTTGACATCATTGTTATTATAGTCAATTCATCACTTATTAATAAAATTATTTGGGCTGGGTAATACCGGTACAGGTATTAATTTTAAAATACGTAAAAAAATAATTGAATTGCTTCGGTATAACTGACGTTTTAAGACGCTAACAAAAATAAAAAAAATTTTTGGGCATTGTTCTTTCAGTATTCTGTCATTATACTTACTGTAAGTATATAATTATATATTTATTTATCTACATATATTTATACTTACATTGATGTTAAGGATAACCTTACATGCTCTTTTTATTTATAATATCATTGCTTACATGAAATATTATTAACATAATAATAATAAGTAACTACCATCTTTAGACTGTAATAAATATTTTGAAATAAAAAGCAGCCAAATCAGTAAAGCTATTTTCATGGTTTTTGCTACAACAAATACAATTTTTTTTTCTATACAATAAAAATATTATTATTCATAATCAAAATATAGCCTATGTCACTCAATAACAATGTAACTTTCTACTGGTGAAAGTATTTTCAAAATTGGTTCAGTAATTTCAGAGATTACTTCCCGCAAACAAACTCAAAAATTAATTTAAAAATAGTTGAGGTTTTTTGATTAAGTAGGTAGTATCAATTAAATCAATCGAGATTAAATAAAAACTAGGTAGAGTATCAGCAGTATTAAAAACATAAGTAACAGTTCACTTTACAAAAATAATATAGCTTATTACTAAAATATTGCAAGCATTACTGGCTTTTTTAAATTTCTTTGTCAGTGCGGCAGTGAAGATAGCGTGATCGCGTAAATCTGTCCGAACACCACCTCTGTATCCCGCAAGAGTTACTACGCGAAAATGTAAAAAGAGGATCTTTTTACATTTCAGTAGCAGGAAGCAGCGAAAACATTGTGTTTGAAAAATAGAATATTTCCTAATATTTTTATTTCAAATTATACTAAAGAAAACTCTTAAAGGATATTACATACATACAATGTAGTACCTATTTGAAAATTTTAATATATCCATTACATACATACTACATATTATAATATGTATACAATAATATATAATAATATAATTAATAATTAAGTTAGTACTTATTAGTCTACTTTGCAACAATACAATCGAACCCGGGATCGAACCCGGGCCTTTGTTGCTATCTCACCACCTACTACAACTAACAAGCAAAATATCGCATTACATCGTATTGACTAGCTGACCTTAACTCATTATTGGTCAAACACAAACCACTGAACGATTTGATTGATGACTGAGATCATATTTCCGCACGATATTGCTTACGTCTCGGTGATGGTTCATTGCTATGATGGAGATATAATGTATTGCATGTTTTGAAGCTATTTTAGTAAATGAAATAAATCGAAATAATCAGATTAACTCAATAGTGATTTGAAGTTATAAAAAATATCTAACTCGATTGACAAAATAAATATGGAACCATAAAAACTTGTTTCGTCAATATTTTGTGTTAGTATGATATATAAAGTAGAATAAAAATAATCCAATTGAAGCGTCTAGATTCTATCACTGGCACGTTGCCATAAAATCCAATAAATATTTTAACTTAGAGGATTTTGAAGGTTTTATATCAATCGAAGTTGTAGAGACGGGATGATTTTCACAAACATCAACTTCTTACAACGTCCTAGTAAGAAATAAACTTCATGTAAAGAACTTTTAATTATTTCACCATAAAAAATAGTGCAAATTGCACTGAAATCGATTAAGCCCTTTCTGAGATAGACCGGAAAAAACATCCGCCATTTACCTTTATTTTAGGTAAGATGATGATGACGATGATTAAGAGTTATTGATTCTCTTTAGTAATTTACTATATTATAAATATATAGGTATCAGCAAATAGTATTCAGCATTACTTAGTACCTAAAATTCGCGACATACCTAGGTACATACATAGATTCGTTGCATTGCAATAGAGCCACTCTGCTGAATTCGCTTCTTTCTTTTTACCACTTTAGCTCTCGCGCTGATTTATTGTAACCACAGTGTTTGTGCGTCTTTTTAACATCTCTCCTTTTTATTCTATTTCAAATGTTATTCCAAACCCTATTGAATGTTCGCAGGCGAATTTATGGTTGTTCTCTATGTTCGCTTTATACGGCGAATAAAATCTGCGTTTATGATAAATATTTAATCGGCCATTTTTAACTTGAGGTTTTTAATAAAATAAAATTTCAAAATCAAAATTAGTTTGTTATTTAACGTGTTATGTATTTATGTGGAATATAATAATTAAAGACATGTTACATAGAAATATTCCTTTAATACCTACATATTTTACACAAATCCATTCTCATTATTTAACGATTACAAAAGACAATTATTATGCATATCCAATTTAAATTAATCTAGAAAATATACCAATAAAATGACGTGCAACTTTATACGCAATTTTATTTCCTATTGAAATCCACGGAAGAAGGGCATAAATTAAACATAAAATATGACAAGTTTAATCTACTCGTATTTCTTTTCTTTGGTAATTGATAAAATGTAGTTCCATATTTTTTAATATATGTGCAGATTCGTTTCATTAGTATTCATTTCATCTGTATATATAAGATAGTGCCACATATAAAGGAATTAAATCTTGAGTTTACAATGAAATATAAGCACAAATTTGCAGTAACTAACTTTAGACAGTATCAATTTCGCTCACTTAGCACTGACAGTGTTCTCTCTGAAGATATAGGGACCGTAATCATGTATATTAATGACTTGCTAATAACGATATAGCGTTTGCGTTTAGTTGTCATGTAGTCGTACGTCTCATAATCATGAACTCGGCGGCGTGCACTTTATCTATTAAGAAGATGTCTCAGCCTTTCAACTAATAGAATTTTTAATCAAGTTGCTTGGGGCGCCAGCGCCACCACGGCACGAGTACGCCAGATTAATGTAATTGGACGACGCCGTCACAAAGGCAAATTGTAATCCCCCTCTTTCATTATGCTATATGTCCGTAACACGGCATCCAGACAATGTGTCGTATTTTTATTTTTCCAACATTTTTCGTAAAGAGCATTTCAGTAACAAACGCTGAATAATAATTCGCTTTCCGAATACGATTATTTTCTTGCGGTACGGATTGACTATTCAAAGTGGATATCGGCCCAAAAGGCTCTTGAAAGCGGTCGCTGTCACAGTGCAGAGTCCCCCTTAAATCGGCCGATTGCAGCACAGTCGTTAGGAGAGCTCCAAGTGTCGGAACAATTAAGTTGAAGCGGCGATTGTAAGCGGTGCCAAAGCGGATGTAGGTCAGTAAGCGCAAAGTGGACCTGCATCACCGAGGTGTCGGCAGTTTCGGTATTTGTCCTGTCGACCTCTGCGGCTCTGCCCTACTGACTTGGCAACACGCTCACGCGATCGCCGGCCAATATTGTGTACTATTAACCTAATACCTCCGAATAAACAAACGTGGAGTACATTTCGTGTGAGTTCATAAATTGTACAAGAGAGCACCGCCGTAATACTAATTCTTTGTTTCAGCTCACAATATGTATGGCAACAAAAGCAATCTCTAGTGGAACACTATCAAGCCGCACATTAAATAACCGAAGTATATTATACCCTGACTTCTCGTAATAAAGGATGTTTATTCCCCACACCAGGTGGAGTTAGCGGCGAGAATATTTCGGACAGTGGTTAATGTGAGTGCGACTGCCGTGAAATGAGGTTTCTGTCATCCTTGCCGCAGATGCACTTTTCTAAGCTTTCTGATAGTATCTTCTAAGTTTAAAATAAATAATGTCGTATTAATTATAACCCATAAGTGTGAATGTTTTTGAAAATGTTTGGATGTTTATTCTTCAATCACGCCACAACTACTTAACCTATTTTGCTGTTTGGAATGGAGAAAGCTTATACTCTGGATTAAATATAGGCTACTTTTTATCCCGGAAAAGCTCAGGTTCCTCGAGGGATTTGTAAAAAATCGATATCCACGCGCGTGAAGCCACGGGCATCATCTAATATCTAATATTATGTATCCTAATCCATCATTCTACTTTTAGGTGCACTTTATTTTTATGTGGTTCTATAAATCTAAATTAAATAATTAAAAATTTCATTTCGAAACCACTCTACCGCGGGTGAAGTCGCGAGCTAAAGCTAGTAGGCACTTACATTTAGAAAGTGTAAAGGCAAGTTCAACACACTGCACTGGCCAATTAAAAGGGCAGGCTTCACGTACCTACGGAAATATTGAGGATTTATTATTATTATTTGAATTTTCGGGCCCGGGACAACCATCCCAGGGGCTACTGCGAACAGACTTGATATATTGTGGCCGTACCCGTTTCTGAGTTAGATTGGTCTCCAAGTCCTACTGCCCGGACGAACAGTAGGATGTTCCTGGGTTCCAGATCACTTACTCGGCTGGGTGGGATTAGGTGGCCTCTTAAGATGCGACTTCTGCAGTGACTTATGGCAGGGCAGTCACAGAGTATGAGGATGGATGTTTCTTCTGCCTCGCTGCAGAATCTTATTGAGGATTTTTTGCCCTGATGATTTTTTTCCTGATTTAAGTAACATTGATATACATAACTAATATCTAATAGGGACACGAATTTTAAGGTCAAATGAAGAGCGTGCAGTATTCTAACCCAAGCCTATCGTGCTCATATCACTAGGCCATATTTCATAATGGATCACATTTAAGTTCCAAGTTTAAATCAACATAGTAAATAAAATTATACAAAGAAACAAATAATAGTAACACAATTAAATATAAACGCTAAAACTTGTGATCTATGTCTTTAATTTAATGATTGCATCATGCATTGCATTATGCATTCCCGCATTTAAGTATACATTCCCGCATCATTCACAACACAGTTAATCCACCTGGTCAGGGGCGTCCTATGCTTCTTTTTCCGAGACGTGGGCAGTGGGCGCCATTCGAGGACTTTTCTTAAAGAAATATGTATGTATAAATGTCATTTAATTTCTCAATAAGCGATTGTAAATCTTCTAAGAAATAAAGAAACTTAAACCTTAGTCCCAGCGGGAGCTTTTATTTATGTGTCCGATAAAGAAATTGCTCACTTGCTTATTAAAAATATGTAACCTCGGATTAGTTATCTTGATGTCCATTTTTATCTCGTCGATAAAATCTTCTGCTTATGCATATAAATACATAAATAATGAACTAGAAAAGGTACGTATGAACTCGCTAATCCTGTAAACCACAGGACGGATTTGGATCATATTAAATATGAATATAGTTTACTGGCTCATACAGAATATAGGATATTTTATCCTGTACTAGAAGAATAATTTAGGAGTTTAATATAAGTAAACATCATCGCTGAAAAAATTTTGTTTGCTATTTAAATATATTGCAAGATTTTTTTCTAAACTAGTAACATACCCTCTCTACTTTTCCATATAAAAAAAAAACTTTTAGATATTTTTGTTAGAAAAGTAATAAATAACCTGTTTTTTTTACTTCAAATATCTAATCAAAGACTCATGTCTCTCCAATTTGGTTGTTAAAGGATATTGTTTGTAATTGTATGAATTACTACTAGAATGGCAGTCAGAATCTTAATTAATAGAATGTATAAAGAATAATAATGTATGGAAACTGTCCAGTTAGTTTCATAATACAAGCTATAGAGTGATCATTGCTCACTCTTTTCCTTGGTCAAGTGGATAGGAAGGTACCATAGTAGCTTTAAAGAACATCTCAGACCTTTCCTCTTTGTAATAATTGTATATCTGTAGTTAAGTGATTTGCGGGCCCTCGGTGCAGAAAGGTAATACGTTATATTCTGTCAGCCCTAATTCAGTACATGGCGGCGAGTCGTCAGAATGGATAAAAGCGCAGCCACCCGTGTTCCCGATAGCCCGCTGTGTGGCCTGTTAACAACTTGTAACTTTGGCTATAAGACTTGTCTGTAAAAAAATAAACAACGCATAAAGCACTCAAGTTAATTAAACTCTCGCTGAAAATTTATGTTCTTCAGCTTATAACGATTGTAGACTCAGCCACAAATGTAATCTTGTTATTCGTGACACAGTTGAATTGTTTATTCCAAATCTAATGTGAAATCTAGTGTGAGAAAAGCGCAGTAAAGCTTGAATGGGCGCGCGTTGGGTTCCATATGGTATCTAAGAAATCTCAATAGGTTAGGTTATTTAATATTAATGCCGCCGGTTGTACGCTGGGGTGGTGCGTCGATGGCCCTCTACGGGGCCCCAATCTGGGCAGACACCCTGAGCGCCCAAAATAGGACTCTCCTGCGCCGAGCGCATCGGGTCATGGCGATCAGGGTGGTGAGGGGATACCGCACGATCTCGTGCCAGGCGGCGTGCGTTCTGGCCGGGACCCCACCGTGGGACCTGGACGCGGAGGTGCTCTCGGCGGTGTACTGGCGCCGCAGCGCAACAGCACGAGCCGAAGAGGTGGAGCCAGAGCCGGTGGAGGCCGGGCGGCAGGGGCAACTCGACCGCTAGGTCCTCTTCCGGAAATGGAAAGATAGGCTGGTGGAGCCGACTGCCGGCAGGAGAACGGTGGAAGCGATTCGGCCCGTCCTAGAAAGATGGGTCGATCGCCGACACGGGGCCCTCACCTTCCGCGCTGTGCAGGTCCTGACGGGGCACGGTTGCTTCGGCAGGTACCTGTGCGGCGTGGTGGGTCGGGAGCCGACCAGCGTGTGCCACGCTTGTGGGTGTCCAGAGGACACGGCGGAGCACACGCTGACGGAATGCCCTGAGTGGGCGGAGCCGCGGGCGATGCTCACGGCGGTGATTGGGGGCGACCTGTCGCTGCCGGGCGTCGTGAGAGCCATGGTCGGCAGCGACAGAGTGTGGAAGGCGGTGCTCCGATTTTGCGAGGCCGTTATGGCGCAGAAGGAGGCGGCGGAGCGGGTGAGGGAAGACGACCCTATGTCGAACTCAATCCGCCGTAAGAGAGTGGGACGGAGGCGCCTGGCGCATGAGCGCCGCCTTCCGCCATAATGTCGGTCTCCGGGCGGTGGAACCGGGGGGTACGATCGCCCAGTTGGAGGAGACCCCCGAGACGGCTGGCGTGTCCCGTGTTCCGGCACGCCAGGTTGAATGGTGAGTGGCGCCACTGGTGGGCGCCCCACAAGATGGGCCCGAGTCCGGGCAACCATCGGCGGAGCAGCGGAAGTGTGCGAAAGCGTTCCCGCAGCTCCGCCGGAAGACGGTGAGAAGGAACACCGCTGGTTTTTTAGCCGGTACAAGAGTCCGGCATAACCCGACACCTGCCGACGCCTGTCGGGTATCCATGAGGATTTTCCAGCGATAACAAAAAAAAAGGTTATTTAATATTAGGCTTATATTATCGGATATTTTTCTGACAAATATTTTTCTTCGCCCGCGGTAGAGTGGTTTCGAAATGAAAATTTTAATTAATTAATTTAGATTTATAAGTAGGTATGTGGCTTCGCGCGCGTGGATATCGAGTTTTTACAAATCCCGCGAAAAAAGTAGCCTATGTGTTAATCCAGGGTAGTCTATCTCCTAAAATATAATTAAAGTACCTACTTTAAAATATGAATTAAGAAGACTAGATTTTATTCATACGTGTTGAGTGTAAACTCAATTTACCCATTAAAACATTATCAATATTAAAACTGACACTCAAGCAATTAGATATGGATTACAAAATTGCTTCCACTGAGTTAGGGATTTCTCCCTACCCTAATACTAGGTCAAATAACACAATAACCCCGTTATAATTTTATTATTTGTTTAAATTCAGTATTCTCTTCTTAGATTAATCCTTAATCCTATTAAAGGTATCCTCAATAAGTCGTACAGAATAAAGGCATAAAATATACCGAGGCAAGAAAGGGAACAACTGAATGTAATAGACATGTATAAGGCATGTGTATGGTACATGGAACATGGGGTAACACAAATTACTTCAATAAGCACGCATGATGGAAGACAGGGTTCACGCGAAATGGCGAAATTCCATCCGAGGTGGATGCGCTACTGAATACAAAATTCACATGTACTCCAATTATAGGAAAACGATTTGCTACGAATATTCTTGGCAGACTTGCAAATTTGCGTCGAATCAGCAAAATATGTATATTTATTTTGTGGGTTTGGGTGAGGTCCCCGAATGCGTTTGTGACATTCCTAACAGTATTTAGTGGATCCTGAAGTTTATAACTTAAACAACAACATGATGCATTTTTAAATATGTTGTCTTTTTATTGGTCATAATCAAAACTATTTTGTTGTTCAATTTAAGTATTATGAATGGTATTACATACAAATTACCAAAGTAAATTGTAGATAAATTACAGGGGAGACACAATGGTATGATTGCCTCGCTAATGGTACATTTGATAACAAACTATGATATGAATGACTCTTCCTTTTTTTAAAACCTTTTCAACGTAACCCACATGAGGGTGCGCGCATTCCTGCTTGCCGCTCAATTACTTCATTCCCCCATGAATTCAATGGGATGTAACTCTTGGAAAAAATGTTAATTTACGACTAACATTTTATTTTCTGGAATTTAAAATTGTATTTTTATATTTAATGTAATACTAACCAGAAATTTTTGTATTACCTATTTTTAGGGTTCTGAAAAAATCGGAACACTTATAGTTTCATCAAGTCCGTCCGTCTGTCCATGAGTCCGAAGCATAGCACCTAGACCCTTAGTGCTAAAAAGCTGTAATTTGCCATGAATATACATACTCGTATTTATTAAAACTCCAAAATCGTAACTTTAGTACTAAAATTAGAAAAGAGCAAGTTTCCCATTTTAGCAGACAAACCTGAAACAGAAATGGTATGCATGACAGTTAAATTTCAGCTTATGTAGCAAAGGGTTTATGTTACAAAACATTTTCTAAAACAAGGAGCTTTAATACAAAAGTTAGGAAAGTAATGAATCCGACAGCCCTCGTGTGTAGTACTAAACGATATTATAAAGTTTGTTACAATGGATGTCACGTGCATGAAACAGGCATGAAAGGCGTCTGCCCATCGCCTAAAGATAGGGCATAACTTCAATTAAAATGCCTTACGCTCGGCGATTACATGAAACTCGTGAACCTATCCAAGCTGTTTCTAGTAGTCTTTTAATTTAATTATGGCTATAAAACTCTCAAAGGCTTTTTAACCTTAACCTTGAAAATTGTCATGGAAACGCTCCATTTTACAACCCAGAATAAATTTCGTTGCTGCCGCGTTGGTATAAGCAGCGTGCGATCTTTAAATAAGCAAGGCGTTTTCTGGACTATATATGTATTTATTATATGAAAAATACTCCACCACGCTGCTCCACCTATTAAATCCTCCACCAATCCGCACTAAAACAGCGTGGTGGAGTATGCTCTAGGCCTCCTCAAGAGGAGAGACCCGTGCCCAGTAGTGGGCCATTAATGGGTTGATGCCATATGAAAAATCGAAATCCTTAAATTAGAATAATAGAAGGTAATGTAACTGAAATAAAATTATAATTTAAATGAAGAAAATAAAAGGTTACGACGCAAGCTTCGGTTCAAAAAGACATTTTATTTATCGTTCATTTACGAAGTGATCAGTCAACTCACGTTGTTTTTTGGATTACGCCAGTTTCTCTTTTCAGTCCTCTTAAAAAATGTTAAATTATGTAATCGAAAGCAAAAACTGTCTGTTTATAAATAAAAACACGTGTAGATGTCAGAAAAGCACGGAGGAAAAGAGTCGAGAATCTACATGTTGCAGATCTGGAAACATAAGATCGTTGCGGACGCAAGGCACGTTCGAAATCCGACACTTGGCACACTTCACATTCCGCCGCACAACGCCGCGTGCTCTACCCTAATAGAAGTTTTAACTTTTAATTACCCTACTTTAGAACCTAACATTAATATAATATAACTAACATATAAACGTTGAATTTTCATTACAATAAAATTAAATTAGACGAATAAAATCACGTTAAAGACATTGTTGTAACTGTTCATTCTTTTGGTAGAAATTTAGTGATTATGAATATCAACAGTTTAAACAGTTTTCCGGCCCGATGAAAGTAAAAAAATGTAGAGACACTATAAGCTCGGATGTTGTAAAAATGTTCTTACTCGTATTTAAACGGAATCGTGGCCAGAGCAATAAGAGCAAGGCTGATAAATTTAAATAAAACAGAGTGAAGCAAGTCGAGCAATTCCTTCGGCGATAAAACGGGAAAAGGGAGATATTTAAATTGAATACCCCGTAAATAAATGCTAAATGAGACAAAGACCTGTAAGAATTTGCAACCTAAACAAGAATAAAACGAGTAGCGTATCGTTAATGAAAGAGGAAAAGAAACGACGGACACTTCCGTGGCTGGATCGTCCTATCGGTGTAATATCTTCGCCAAATTGGACCGATTACTCTCTTACTCTCTCTGTTCTTTGTACCAACCCATACTCAATAATTGTTTCGGTATTAAAACATATATAATACATTAAATATTCATGCAAATAAATTGTAATTACTCTTGCTTTGATCCCAAGATTAGTAAGCTAAATAATAACAAGAATATTATACATTTTTTGCAATATATAAGTGTCTATACCAAACAACTCGTGGTGTTTTATTTGTCTATCATTTTAAAGGTAGATATAATTAATATACAGATTTCCGGTAACATAATATATACTTTTCTCTTATAGTTAGAGCGCTAACGTATTTACCTAGACCGCTTTACCACGGTCCTCGCCGATGATTCAATACGTTTTGATTGTAATCCTCAAATATTTCTTCAGCGAAGTCAGTCAGTTTAAACGGAAATTAAACATGGAATAATGGCCGTGTAACCAACTCGTTGACCGAGTTTCACTCCGAAAATGACATACTATGAGCATTTATAATTAAGAATATAAAATCAAATTAAAATACATTTTAATATCGGTCGGAAACTTTTAATTATTCATTAACTTAATAAAAATTGCTAAAAAATTTAGCCAAAAACACAGCATTATCACGAAAGTATAATGAGGTTTAATTCTCATCACTCAAAATAATAATAATCCATTTATCATCCTCAACTGTTAATTTTTGTATTATACTCGTATGCAAATGTTACATATTATTATAGGTAGGCATGTACATAAAATGATTGGGATTTCGCTCAGTAGGTACCCAATAACGTCATAACATTATGGACTGCAGGTCACTGTTGATAAGACAGGGTTAATTGAAATGCCAATGGTGATAGCAATATACAATACCTACATAGAAGGCTGGCATATAAAGCCCACTTGTAAACGTCTAGATGGCTGTAAAGTACCTATAAAGGAAAGAAACTTCATCGGTTACGAATGTTTATGATACTTGCATTCCGTCGTATTAATTTTCGCACTAGTATGTATGATTTCTTTGATTTCATCTTTAATCTGAAGTGATTTTGTTATATTCAGTCATTTCTAGGTAATCAAAATGTATGTACAAAACTAACTACCAACTTCAAATGAATAGTCTTTGACAAGAACCACTAAGAATTAAGTAAATTAACTAGTAAAGGGCTAATAAAATTATTGGATGAAAAATTTATTTCAAAAATAGAAAATTGGCAATTCCATTAATAAAAATAATAAAAAGTACGACATAATCTTGTGAAGCATTAACAAAATTGTGCGTTCAAGCGAAATAGGAGCGATCAATTATTCATTGAAACCTGATATATTGTCACTGCCATTTGACGTCCCACAGCTATTCATTTCATTCGGGAAAGGAGGGTAAACTTTATCATTTAAAATGCTAATTAATGTTTCATTTTAATTCTTAATGCACAGCTATCCTAAAATGTTATAATTTAGCAATGAATAATAATCATTGCAGTTTCCATTCTTAACTCCAATGGGTGCATTCAGCGAAAGTACAGAACTAATATTATTCAACACACAAAACTCGAAGCACTAAATGCAACGGGAGTTTAGAAGGCTTTCAGAAACTGACCGTTTAGCAAAGTTTAAGTAGAAGCCACAACCGAGGCCGTTCTACTCCTAGTATTTGCGCAAACTGTATGTTTAATCTCCCAAATAAATAAACAACAAGCTCCGCGTATCACAGCAAATCCTGAAAGCAAATGTTAAATATATTTCGGTGCATAGTGCATACACTTGTAAGCGGGGAACTATTATTTACACCGCCTGCGTTCTATTCTCCAAACTCTAATGAATGCGAGGCAGTTTATTTAAGTACAAGGTTTAGCTACGCTACACCGCAACGCTTCCATTTCACGACCGCAAAGCTTGTTCCTTGTGGTCCAAATTTGTATGTTCACATACAATGGCACGGTCAACGTGGTAGATATCTCTCATTTGCCTCGAACGAAGCTTTGAGGTGTAAGCGGTTTCACGCATTCGTGAATAAAATCTACCACTATTTTTAAAACTCATAATGTTAGCCCAAGTCAGCGCGACTGTAAGTTAAAAAAGAGTAATTTTATTACATTATACTGAAAATCTAGGTATCACTGATAGGTACACTTATTTACGAAATATGCACATATAGTTATTTGGATACCTTACATTCTACGAGATGAGACACTTGGCAAAAAGTTAACCCGCTTTATTTCTGACTCTACGAAACTCTGAATGAAATAGGCTTAAAATGTAAAGAAATGAAGGATAAATTATTATCTGCTTATGCTTAAACAAATTTTTGTTTACTACAAATAAATTTTAAAACTAATTTTTCGATCAAAAGTGGTGTTTATATTAAAAAACGGTCTAAAAAACGGAGTAGGTATATGTTGAATAGTAACCAGCAAATTACCCCATTCGATAGTTATAAAATACTTAAATGCATCTGCGAACTGCAATAATACATTGCATCAAAGGAATCCGTTACGAAGTCATTTTACTGTGACAATTTAAAGAACAGCTAACTAGAAGTGTCATATCATCAAGAAAATGAATTTTAAACCCTGAAATAATACCATAAAGCTTAATTGTAAATGACGTTTATATCCTTAAAGCGTCTTGTGACTCTTGGAGCGTGAGATCACTTGGAGAGTTGCAAATAGCAAAATGACGTGGCAGGAATAACTTCCCACGAAACTCATGTGCTTGCAATGTAACATACGTACTCGTACGTATTTACGACGACCCCAATAACACTGCAACGATGCATTTGCTCTTAAAATTGTGTGCAATATTGTCCGAACAACTAATAGTTATTTGGAAAATAGTGAGAGGAAAATAGTTCATGACTGTAAACAACATCTTTAAATCGGGCTATGGCCGCTTGCATACTATAGTAAAAAAAATATGTGAGGCGTCGATTTATGCAAAAGTCACAAAACTACCACTTGAATTAAATTGAAGATAATACATTATTATCTTCAGTAATTATAAAGTAAATTTGTTTTGAAGTAGAACATTTTTCTTAGTAAAATTGAATGCGGAGTAATAAATGGATCCCTTGCATTTCAATAAGGCTCGAGGGGCAGCCGCTTTGATTGATTTAGTCCCGTGGAAATAGCTTTCAACCTGTTTAACATTCACGAAAGATCTTACTTTTGCCATTTACTTATCCGCACCGACGTTTACTTTTACATTTCGCAATTTTTTATTTTAATCGAATCCACTGGATCTAAGATTGGATTTCCCACGTTGGATCTAGGTAACCTTAAAAAAATGTCGTCTCTTTTGAAAATCTTTCTCACGTTTAAAAATAACGTATATTAGACAAAAAGTAAATGAAATATTAATCATTAAATTCACAATCCTAAAGTATATGTATAAAGGCCTAAAGTAACGAATTATTAATTGATTAATTAATAATATTATGTATGTATGTATGCATGCATTTGTGTATTTATCTATATTTAATACTAGGAAATCGCCCTCACTTCGCTTCGGGAAAAATAGTAAAAAAAAACAGTCAAATTGAGAACCTCCTCCTTTTTTTGAAGTCGGTTAAAAAAAATTATATAGCCTATGTCACCCGGGGATATTGTAGCTTCCCTACAGTGAAAGAATTTTTCAAATCGGTTCGGTAGTTTCGGAGCCTATTCAATGCAAACAATCAAATCTTTCCTCTTTATAATATTAGTATAGATGTATAATTGTTGCACCTCTACCTCAGTTCTTCAAATGTATTTTGTCCTTCGCTCAAAGGGTTGTCTGGTAGAGATCGCTACTGTAGCGATAAAACTGCCTGTTGTGTATTACTTTATTTGCTGTGTTAATTCCTCTTTTTTGTCATTTATTAGTGTGCATAATAAATAATATTGTATTGTATTAATATCGACATAAAATCAACTCACATTAACTGATTCACAAAAGCTCGTATCGCTGAAAACACACTGAAATTCATAGTTACATATGGATTAGTCACAAATGCTATTACCGGCTTTGGACGTGGTACTGGTACCTCTCCAGTATGACGCGGACGGTACACGGTACGTAGTGTAAACGGCATAATTGTATCGGTAATGAGGAGGAGTAGTCGCCCCACGGGACGGATATTGCCGTAAAATGAACTCGCCGTTTTAATTAGTAAAAGGACTTACTCGGCACCGCTGCAGGCAATGTCTTTATACATTGCAATTTATAAAGTTTATTACGTGTACTTTAATTTGAATTTTTTATGACAAAAATATTCTGTGGAATTGCTTCAATTTCATTTTTATTTCTTGTTTAGGTAGGTACTATATCTGACTAGCGGAACTACACGTTGATAAATCATATAGAGCGATATTGCTATTAAGTTGGATATAAAACCATGCCTGGAGCAGTTGAATAAAATACATTTGAGGTTTTGAAATGTGGCTTCTAAGATTAAGTTCTAACTTCTAATCGAAATTGCTTCATTTACGGCACCTATTATTATCTCAATAATTGGGTCTCATAACGGTAAATGTTCCAAATACATGTATTTTTTTCTTTCCAATAGCCACAGCCAATGAATGGAAAACTAGAATAAGCCGAAAGAGTTCCGTTTGACCATATCGAACCCTAAAAATTACGAAAGTGCTAGAAAAGTTCAAGTATTCAATCTGAGTATGTGAGAGGCGGTACCGTCAGTTTCCTTTCTGAGTGCATCGTAAACTATGGATAGACAATTTATGGAGCCAATGCTGTGTAACCCATTCCGGTCTGGGCAGATTTACGATGGCAGTCCTTCACGAATACGATTACATCCTGTGGACCGCCGTACTAAACGTGTTCCATGGAAACTGCGAACATCAAGAATCAACACAACTTTTCTTCGAAACTCGTACCTTTACAATTGTTGCCGAACAGTGTGGCCATCAATTGTCGACCCTTCTTTTCGAATTGCATTATAAAATAAAATGTTAAAAATATTTTTTTTCTACATGGTACGAGTACAAAATTCCTTAGAGCTGTAATTTTTTATACGACATAATATTATACTCGTATATTAGACATAAAATAAATAAAATGTAATGAAGTTAAGTGCCACTGAGGAAATCAGCAAAAATTACCTTGTTAATAAATATGCTTATTATGATTGCTTTTTGGATATGGTAAAGGATCAAAGCAAGAACACTAGAAAATGCTGTTAAAGTATTGAACTGCAGTTTCTACCTCCTGAGTTCAAATGCTACACGGATACTATTTGTAAACTTAAGAATAATGTTTCCTGCAGCGAACTGAGGTCGAATTACTGTGGGTTGTAAACTTAATTTACAGGCACGCGTCGGAAATGTCTATTAAAGTACTGCATAGAATAAATCAAAATGCAAGCGAAGTGCCAATAAAAAGATCTTATTTAAACTATAAAATAAAAACCTTTCATATTGAGGTACACACTCGTATTTTATTAAGTGAAAGCCACTCGCTGCCTCGTTCCATCCATTGACTCATTGACCGCTGCGGTACACTGCAACCACTAATATCCTACGGGCTATTGAATAGGTATTCATTTTTACTTTGACTTTTATGAGTGTAAACGCATTTGAATAATTTTTATATGGAGCTTAAATATGCTTACATTTTTATAATTTTAATGAGGGCAATCAATTAGAAACTTTTTTCTTCTTTTAAAATAACATAGTTACTCTACATTTCTATTTACTAGGTTTGCTATGATATGCTTTGGAATGTACGTAACATAAAAGGACATAGTATTATTGAAATAATTCGGAAAAAAATTAGGTAAAAAAGGTAAAGATTTCATAAAATTCATTCATTCATTCATTCATTCATTTTCTTTTTTTTTCAGGGTTCCATAAAAAAAAGTTAAAGATTTCTTGAAAAGTAGAAATTAGTACCTATCGAATTAATTTTCCATTTCTTTTTAGAAACGTAACTAAAGTAATCCTATAATTTTTTAAATAATCACAGTGAAGCGCTCATAGCCCAGCGGCAGTGGGCGCGGTCGATAGTTAGCTAGTGGCATAGCTAGTGGCAAAAAATTCTTGAGCATTTCCGTCCTTCGGAGGGTACGTAAAGCCGTCGGTCCCAGTTTTTATCATAAGATAACAGTCGTTGAGCCATGTCGGAGGCCCTCGGGCGGTTTGAAAACTTCCGACACTCGGGTCGGGAAATCCGCACTGGAGCAGCGTGGTGGAGTATGCTCTAGGCTCAAGAAGAGAGACCCGTGCCCAGTAGTGAGCCATTAATGGGTTGAAGCCACGGAGTATGGGTTGAAGCCATGAATAAACAAAGTACTTTTTACAATTAAAAAAAAACAGTAATTACTAAGATTACATTAAGATTAAAAGTACTTTTAGCTGTCTTATGCTAGTAATGAATCAATGTAGAGAAAATGAACAGGGTTCGTTAAATATGTAAGCATAAAGTCATTAATATTCTGCGCCCACATCTTACAACTAATTGTCTTTTAATGCGGCGACGTTATACTGTATGAGAAAGTCCTTCAGAAACTGCAGGGTAGAGGCCACAGCTTTATTACTCGTATAATCCTGTCAACATTTGGAACGAATTTCTATATTAAGTATGTTATAGTAGGTATACTAGGTATAAGATAGATGATATTGGTTTAACTTGAAAATAAATATTTAAAAATATAGACTTAGGCATAACGAATGAATCGTCCAAATTATCGCAAAATTAAACTATTGACCAAGGGGCGTATTTTTAAATGATTTATTTTTAGAATGCTAATCATTCCGCTATATACTCTGTATTATTATATATATTTTGGTTTGCGAGCACATACAAAATTAAAAGTCATTTATACATATAATTTACTCCATCTAGGAATCAAAGAGGGACTCCTCGCTGGGAATGCTGGAAAACAACCACCGTATGTTATCACGGTCTATCTTATATATTTTTTTAATTTATATTTTTTTAATTTAACACAATAGGTAAGCTGGCACAATATTTTATACTCGTATTAGATAAATAATATATTTTAAAATTTTCTCATCAATTTATACTCGTATTACTTAATTTTAACATTAATAAGCAAAATATTAACTCAGCCGATATTTGAAAGGGAAGTTAGACTTTAGAGTGTGTATGCGAAAATTGTGAAATTACAATTACTGTTGCCTTGCAACCTCGGTCAGCAGTTTTCTCTAAATTGGAGAAAGTTCAGTCGCACGGAGTATGGACGGGTGGCGAGCGGTCCGAACGGTCCGAAGGAACGGCTACGTTGCGGTTTCCCGCTCCACATATCCACAGAAAAGCAATTTCCAACCCATTGTTCTTAAATTGCGCTCAACTCCTTTTCAAGCCCTATTTCTTCATGATCATTCGTTCATCGATTCAGATATTGTGAAGTAGGTACTAGAGTGCTTAAACGTGTAAGCAATTTTTGTATTGTATTGTATGTCTAACGCCCCAACTCAGAGTCATTGACGGTTACTTTAATCGCTCCTTAGTAAAGAATCACCGTACAAATTCTGTACTAAGGATCGATTTAAGTAACCGTTAGTGACTCTGAATTGGGGCGTAAGACCATTGAATAAAAAATAGAAAAAAATAATGCATTTACATTCAATGCAACTTATTTATGTGTCATACTAGCTTTTACCCGCGACTTCGTCTGCGTGGACTTGGCGAATTTTTCAGCGTCGAGGGATTTGTACAAACTTACAGAACCGAACATAAGAGCATAAGAACATACATTCCTGAGTAAATAGGGTCGACAAACAGACAGACGAACGGAAAACGAAGTGATCCTATAAGGGTTATATTTTTTTCTTTTGAGGAACAAAACCCTGAAAAAATTATATAAAAATTATATGTAGTAGCACATACATAAAAGCAGACCAAACAATAATTATAACCCGTAAGCCCACCTTCCAAACTAAATTATAGCCTTGATCTGAAGAAGCAAATCCATCTCTGACCCTCGAACGACCCGATCCCGACGAACATGCACCCTGTTCTTTGATACGGGACATGAAATATCTGTGAGTCAAATTTCATCTAAATTCATTTAACCGCTTTAGCGAAGGTAAAAAATTATATTAATATACGCTTAAGAAATATTAGTGGAATTTTTTATATGTACACCATCAGATCCTAAATTGGTCAATGTTATACTGGTTTTGCTATTTCAACGTTACCAACAACAAATATTTTTAAAATTGTGTGTCATATTATAAATATATGGCATATTATAATTATTCTGAGAATTGATATGTGGAGCTGTTTTATGTATACCACCCAACGACACACAATTCAATTAAACTTAATGGAAATAAGTCACCTTCGTCCACGATTCCCGATCGAGAAGGAGGGTGGTTGCACGTTAAGCGGGTTAAGATGCACGAGTATATGAACTGGATGAGTAGGGCAATCTGAAGAGGTTTTCCAACTGAAGAGACATCGTGTAATTATTATGGAAGACTCTGACCCCAATGATACGGGCTTAGGTACGTATTTTTGGGGTCAGGGGGCATTATAGGTAGTATGATATGTAATAAGTTGTTGTTAAATAAACATTTTTATTTTATTGTCTTGTCTTTTCAGTAGGTTTAGTTAGCATCACTACCTACTATATAATTGATATGTAATGTATCTACACTTACCAGGATATAAGCTTTGGAAACCTGATTATATAAAAGACAGCTAATGAAATAGCACATTGCGAAATATTATCAGTAAGATTATAATTAAACATTCCTTTAAACATCAACCACAAAATAGTAATGTAATTTCCATTGAACACTACAAACGTTGGGTTTCGTGTAAAACCGCTCCGAACAAATCTTTTAAATTACAAAGCAACAATCGCAGATAGAAAGAAGTAATAGAATTCGGTTGGCCCAAGGCTGTCACCGTGGCCATTGTTCGTCACTAGCGAATGGAAATCAATTTCGATGAACCGGAGTTCGACTGGCCGACACTGCCGACACTGCCGTGAGCAACTACGATTTCTGTGAATACAAGTTGCCGTAAACGCTAGAAATATCGCACCCTCAGTGGAAAATAACCATAAGTCGTCTTACGTTGAATTTTAGTTATTAATATGATTGGAAAGAGGGACAAAAGCTGCATATGCTCATTTTTTTCAAATTTTTATCATTAATCTTGACAGTTTTTTTGTGCTTGACGGTAAGAGCCAAAGATTGGCCTCAATTTAAAGTATTATATAAGGATAATACACATAAACAATTAAAGCAGTGAGAAGGCAAATCAATAGATTTGTCACTCCATTAACGACAATGATACGCTCACAAATCTGCTTATAGGTAGCTAGAAAGCTGATCGCAGATAGACGAAGGAAAAGAAAAAAAGCAATTGTGCGGTTTTATGAAACCACGGTAGGTATAAGTGAAACTTTTTTCGTATTGTAGACATTTAACTAAAAATGTTTGGATAGATATTCGATTTAGGGTATTAAAAGATTTAGGGTATTAAAAGATTTAGGGTATTAAAGGCGCTCGACAGAGCAGCCGAGGCCAAAATGGCGCCGCCATATTGGCCTCGGCTGCTCTGTCGAGCGCCTTTCACTTTACCCCCACTCCGCGGCCGACCGTCACGCGACATGCGACACACAGACCAAAAAGTTTGAGACGATGTAATAAAAGTTTCACTTTAAAAAATATCTTGACGGTTTTGTGCAAGAAATCGTAATGTAAATTCCTTTGACTACTTAAGTGATATTTTAACAGTTTTTTTGCTCTCCTGTAAAATTGCGATTTTCATCTTATGCCTTTTTTCCACTGAATGTGCGATATCCCAATATAAACGTGTTCATTCGCTTCACCCGTCTCAAACCTAAATTAATTTTGTGCAGTGATCAGCGGCCCGTGACGCCACGATAGGTATCGTTTTGATCTCGGACTTGTCCCCGTGCTCAGATACTGTGAGTAATGCGCACTAATCATTAGGAAACTCAACGTGTTATGAACGATGTTCACTGAGCGCTGAACGCTCGGTAACAAAATTGGACGTGAAACAAAATAGAGAGACGGTAAACAAAATTGTTTATTAATATTTGTATGTTATTTACAAGTTTGAAAAGCTACTGCTACATTTTAAGCACTAATTGTAAGCAGCCAGCCAAAATAATTTTCTATGAGAAATACGTAATTATAACTAACTAGTGGATACCCGGCATGTTCCACTACGCTAAAAATGTTTCTGATGAAAATAACAGATCAGCGTTTTTGTGTTGAAGTTGACGTTAATCTTTACATATTATCTTCAAATTGTTGTATAGGAAAAGTGGAAAATCGACTTTATCAATGGACCGAATGTGCCATATGCATTGTTTTAGTGGTCTCAAACCACCTTCGGATTATTGCCTTGATGGTTTCAGAGTCAATAGAGGACATCCGTACAAAAAATTTTTGTGTTTGTACGGATTTATATAACTAAATAGATTAGTCCCTTTTTTGCGCTGTTAGACCTCGTTTAATCTCGTATACTCAAGCTTGGTGAAGTTTACTATTGTTTTTCCAGACATTTTTACAAATAAAAGTTAACCGTCAACTCAGATTACAGTTCTTTCAGTAGTGTTCCGTTTCAGTAGCAATGCAGCAGAGTCAATTAACAAATGAATTTTACCCTCTACCACTATATTAATAACTAGTCGATGAGTCATCCACTTACCGTCACGTTGTTCTTCAGTTCATTTTCCCGTTTCGGCTTTTACCATAAAAAAAACACATGGATTGACTGAACTCAAAAAAATTAAAGAAAACGTTCGTACCAAATTGTGTACCTCATATCAGACTAGGTAGAGCAAATTGAATGCCCCTTTAGCCTAGCTCCAAAATAATTCCTTATTCAATACAGTTGATTGATCCTAGAAAAGGCGATATAGAGCGTGTCTGTTTATTGTTACTTTTCAATCCAATATTACTCAGTAGTTTATTTGTAAACACTGACGATAAAATACTATAATTATAAGTACGAATATCATTTTAACGTCTCAGCCATCAATTAAATGAAAATAAATACATTTTTATTCGAATTGGGTTCTGTTCATTTTTTGAACGTTAAATTAGGTCATCGCTTGAAGGAATTCTTACGATGTATAGTCCTGGTGGAAAAGGCAGCAAGAAACTACTATAATGAAAACTAATATAATATGAAACTCATTGTTATCTTCTCCACGCAGTTGTGTCTATATACAATAAAAATAATCAACATTCTTCTATTCATCTATTCGTGTGCTTCTGTTCGGAATCCCCAAACCTGTTTGTTCCTTCCTACTGTCAGTAGTCCGTACACTTCTCCTTATCCTACAAACAACTTCTACTGTTTTATTTAAGCTGTTCCTCCGATCTCCGACATTAAACATTCCGCATTTACGTAGCTTCTTCGAATATGAATAATAGAAGTAAGTATAGCTCAATGTAGTGGTGGTTTTCTAGGGTTAAGATTATAAGATAATTCACATATATCTCAAAAGATTTACAATCGCTTACTGAGAAACAATAATAACATTGGTAATTATTATTTGTTTAAACGCATTTAGGTACATTACAATTCACTTCATTGTACAATTCAAATCATTTGCCGACTGTTACCGTAGTCAGCAAATAAGAGCTGATATTACCTCGTATACAATAATTGAGTATTCCTTCATTGGTGGTCGAAATTCTTATTTACATTATAGAATATTGAAGGTAAACTCATTGATTGCGAATATTATTTTTGTTCTTATTAGTATCATTAATTATTATTTATCCGACGATACCATACATATTTACTTAGCATGCAAATTACTTCAGTATATGATTAAATACACTAAAAATAAAGGAAATAGGTGCCAAATACAGTAAAAAGGGGTGTATTTGTTTTCTTTTAGTCTCTTTGTGTAGGTAGGTTTAGAGTAGAAGCACTCTTGGTCTTGACAAACCGAACAACACACTGAACAAAAAATAAAATATAATAAATAAATACAGAAATATTTATCCGAAGATAGCTTTAGTAAATATCATTTCACCCGTTAATTAAATACAACCAACTGAACAATGTTACTTCCCACCTAACCACTCAAGCAACAAATAATAACCGGATGCACTAATTAATAAACACATATGATTAATAGTATTGCCTAATCGTCTTTCTATGTTTATGTTATCAAAAACAATTGAAAATAAACCGTTTTTCCGGCGGGAACGTCGCGCGGCCGGAAGCGACGCCATGTTGATTAATGAATGCGCTTCATCGACTTGAAAATGAACCCTATTACTTAACGAACTTATCGCTCATGAAAAGAAAACTCTCTAATTGCCGCCTCTTGCCCGCCAGAACATTTACTGCCTTATTAGCCGCATTTTAAGACAAATTAAAAGGCAAATTTATTCAGCGGAGGGTTAATTTTGATTTTCAACTTTTTATTTCTCTACTTACTTTTTTTGTAAGTAGATACAATGTACCTACCTCCGCATAGTTGAAGAAAGGTTAATGATAACATGAGTTATGTTGTAAATTATTATAGTAGGCGTAGGTACGTTTCGAAATACACAACTTACCTTGGGGTAGTAATATTTTGTGTTAAATAAATATGATTTCAATGTTATATTTGGATTAAAAAAATGAATTTAATTCTCACATGACCTTTATTTGGGTCAGTTTGAGATGCAATGCCTTATTTTATTCATAAGTGAATGTATATATTGAGATTCACAGTAGGATTCGAGTAAGACTGCAGGACGCTACGACATCCTATATGAAAATGCAAAATCGAAGAATAAGCTACCTATTTTACGTCCGGTAAGAGTTCGCTTAAAGAAATACAATAGACATTTTATTATTTAAAGGATTGTAAGACTTGTAAGCCAAGTACCTATATTCATAGTACCTATGTAACATACCAATCGTAAGACAACACTGGGCATAGGTATATCCCTATGCCCAGGTGCACAGCTAAGCCTGATTTTCGGATCACTTCTAATCTAAGTTATGATACTTCCCATTCCTAAATGCAGGCCATACACCTACCTGGAAGTTCAGAATCCCACAGTACATCGTACAGTATTATATACCCCGTCTCCGCTCTGAGAAGTTGTGACTTGCGTATAGACATAATTTATATTGAATACTTTTTATACAGTCATACTTTACTGGGTATATCAAGACCTCTTATGAAACTGAAACTCTCATCCGATGACTTGAACATTTCAACTTACCATTCAACACAGCGACTGTATGGAAAGAATCAGATACAATATTAATGAGTATCGACATCATCCACCAAGTACTTGGGTCATTAAACATCAATTGTCTTTATATTGTTTCGTAAGATAAATGTTTTAAGTTTACACAATCGTTCATACAGCATTAAATTGAAATGTCTTGTACTGATTGAGCAACTTGATTGTGAATCATTTGTTGGATGTTTGTTCCGACAAAACACTGACTTATATTGTAAGTACCAGTTAAGTGTAAGTAGCGTTATAAAAATGCAAACAGTGGAGTTTGGGTTTGGTAATTTTGATACTTCTATTTTCATAAAGGTTTGCTTTTAGCTTTTGAGAATAATATGCGCGTAACGTAATGAGTAGATAACCTTTTTAATGATCTTAAATTACAGTTGTTAGGTTGTTTTATGTTCCTGTTTGTATTAAAGAAAATTGTTTTCTCTCAAGTTCTGATGTTGTTTAACAAACATCGGCTGATGTTACTTTTAACCCCCCGCTGCTTACAGGAAACACTGCGGGTCCGAAAAACAAGTTGGTCAAAACAGTTTATTTTTCGGGCCTCGGTCGAGTGAGCGAGGGCAAGCAGCGAGCTGTTGGCTTCTTACCAAAACGTATCAAAGCCAGATTTATGTGCAGCGGCGACGAAGGCGTGCGATCCTATCGGCGAACTCTGCTCCCCGATGTATTGTTGTTCTGTGGGAATTGGATTTAGACCTGTTCGCCTGTCAATACACGACAGTTACAGTGTTATGCGTTTTTTGTTGTGTTTTAAATGTCATGTACATGTGATTTAATATGCACAATGAGTTGTTAATTTAATTCTCAAATCGGATATGTAAGGGCATTTTCATCGGGTAACATCTGACTCAACACGTATTTTCAAGCAACGCAGTTCACAGAGATTTGATAGGGTAAAAAAATAAAACCGAAGAAAAAAATGAAATAAAAATTTCAAAGCCAGTAAATACCCTTCTTAACTACTTTTTGAAAAACATTAACCATAACTTACTAATTTTCAAACTATCCAGTGTGATAATTCCTACAGTGAGTTTGTCTGATGCCATGAGTAACTGAGTAAGTATATCCAAACCAATCGGACAATCGTAATAAATCATTTAAATCTTTAGAAGATACAACTTATATTTAAATAAGTAGGTAATCAAAACACAAACTTAATGATTTTAACAACCAAACAAGTACGACATCGTATTATTTTCACATAATAAATTTTCTTGAACATAAAATTGAACGGGCCACTCGCGCAGTGAATACGCCAAACTGTAATATTAACTCATAAATTGTTCCAAAGAACGTCTTCACGCTTCTATGATCGAGAAAATAAATGGATGCACAATTTTTCGTGTTTCTCTCGGGCGTTAAATTATGCGTTTATCATTTTGGGATGTTTACAAAGAACCTCTCGCGGGACTAAATTGAAACGACTGGAACGATGCCAGCGAAAAGGTCATACACAGTACTTATTAGATTCGAGTTCCGTCCTGTATGGGCTTATTTTTTCAAGTACAGTAATGAAAAGAAAATTTTATACAATGACGCTGCAGTATTTTGTTATCGTTTCCCAACCTTTTGTGTCCAAAGAAGTCAGTACTTATTTGAATAAAATTTCTCTCGGAACATAATGCATCTTTTGAAAAATTCGCTTTCTACTTATATTCTTAGTACTGAACGACCGACATACGAACAAAGAGCGATTGAGGCCGAAGTTGTGGGTATGATCGCTCTGTAGTCTCTGTACACAGTTATCTATGCGTTGTGAGCATTCGCTGTCTCGTTTATCACTTCCGTTAGATTGGTGTGATTGGTGTGGGGAACGAAATACAAAACACATGATTCGCGAAAGTACACTACACAGCTCCCTTTTGTCGACAGAATGTGCCCAGCGACCGACCTAAAATAACCCGCGGCTGCGCCTCGCGCTAAACTTAACTTTCCTCTGTGAAAATAAATGTCAGTTACGATAGCTACATATCCGTATTCGGTGTACTGAGTTAATATTAATTATTATGCAGTTCCGTTCATTTGTATAACTTCTTACTACGAGTATAACGTGTTGAATAACTACAACGTGCAACTTTGATATTTGCGAATATTTCAACTGACAAGTCAGCGTAAAACTGCTCTATTACAAAAAACCGGGCAAGTGCGTGTCAGGCCCCTTGTAAATTCATCATAATAATATACAGAGAATTTTTTCACTTGTCCAACTCCAACCGTTTAGCCGGCAGGGGGAGGCGGACATTTGACTCTAAACAAAATTAGCAGTTTAAAGCCAAATATTTCGCAAACGAACAGCTCAATCCAAAAATGGTCTTAAAGGACCCATAATATTTTTGAAAGACCTTTTCAACGATACCCCACATCGGGTACACAACGTCAAAAGCTTTCATCCTCACGTTATCTGTAGGGGAGGTACCCTGAAAAAAAACATTTTTTTTTAATTTTATTCCACGATTTTGGAGTTTTAATAAATTTGTAGGAATGTCCATGCCAAATTACAGTTTTCTAGCACTAAGGGTCTCGGCGCTATACCTCGGATAGACGGACGGATGGACGGACGAACATGACGAAATTATAAGGGTTCCGATTTAACTTCGGAACCCTAAAAAGTCTAGTACAATTGAATAAAATACACAGGCGTGAATTAAAAATTGATATTGCCAAAAGCAAGCCGAATAACGGGGCGGCAATTATTTCCAATTTTTTGTGCAATTCATACCTGCCGGCTTGTGTTTATGGCAACGCTTAGTTGAGTGGAATGATTGTGTAAAACCGTTGGACGGGCTCCAACGAATGCGCGGTAGCAACAAACGGCACAAATAAAGTCAAATAAGTGAACCCTCCAAGCTTCCGATACAGCGCCGGGTATCGAATTATTTAATTGAGTCATGTAATTGAACAAGCTCTCTGTTATTGCAATATAATATGTTTTATACACTAGGGTCAGTATAACAGTCAAACTCCTTAATCAAATAATTTATTTCTAAAACTAGTAAGTATGTAGTAGATACTCTTGAATGTTGATTGATATAGTGTTATAACAAGAGATGAAACATATATCTAACATTTTAGGACAAAATGACATAATACTACGAGCCAAGTAAGTAGATAATATTATTATCTATTCTTTGGTCAAGCCTTGTAGTTGCAAGCCTGCCCAATCTGGCTGATTACAGTCGCAGAGGAATTTGAATATTTTTTTGTGGTCGTTTTCTTCAGTTATTACACGACCGTAGCTAGGGTTGGGCACTATGGGGCAATGCTCTACTATGAAATCACAATACCCTACCTTAAAAATACCAAAAACTAAGATAAATTATTACCTCACTCTCACTCAGACGTCTCTTTATCCAAATCTGAAAGTTCAACCATCTTGTTCGTTTGTTCTTCATCATTGAGGATTTAATAGTTCTTAGATCCATGCTCACGTTCTGTCACAGAAATTATTTGTCTACGAATAGCTATTCAATGTATATTACTGACCTAGAGTTTGCCTAGAGGTCAGTGATATAATACATGGTGATTGATCTAGGAGCCCGTGCTTCGGAGCAGATCAATAATGAAATTTTTTTTTACTTCCGCCCTACCTGTAACCAATGCTGCCCCTCAAATTCGACTCTAGTTATAGCCCTGATTTATTATAAAGAATTATACTGAGGGGACATCTTGAGTGGAGAGGAGCTCGGTTTGTTTAAGCTATTATGATAGCCTTATCTACAAGGCAGCCTTATAAAAATAAAATATCACCACGTAAGTATACCCAGATAAATAATTAAGAATTACACCTTAGCAATGGGAAAATTAAGGTTGAATTAAATAATCTAACCAACTAAATCAATTTACATTGCGACAAGGCGCCCGCGCAAGGAACGTTTAAACTCAATTGACTAAATATAACGAAGTCAATTTTGAGCGAGTTGCTCAAATTATACTCACTATTTGTAGCGCTCTAATCATGCAAAATAGTAGGTACAGCAATTATATGAAGCTCCCTAAACAATTATTGAAAACGGTTTCTGACGTGTTACGACGTAAGTTTCACCACACATTTCAAGATAATTACGCCGTGTTAGAGAGGTATCTCCGCTCAGGCACAAAGTCAACATTTAGATGAATCAAACCTTAACTAAAGAGAAATTTACATTCAGTAGATTTAAGGTAGATACAGTGTCTGAAATACAGTGATCAGTGAAATCGGGTTAAACCTTATTATTGCAGATATTTTAGTTACAAAACACATAATAATAAGTTGATAAAATAGATACAAATATGTACTTCTATTAATTACTTTTTTCCTTTTTCGACCATTTTTATCATAAAACCATTTTAGAGAGATATAATCATTGACATGAAATAATTTATGAATGTATGATATAACACCTTTGTAACTCTACAATGTTAAATAATACTAGTTAACTCTACAATATAGTTAAATACAGTTTGAATAAACAAATATGTATCTAAATAACCACATTTTATACACGTAAATAATTGGTTACAGACTGAAAGTGACACTAAACAGCCTAGACAGGTAACAGTGTCTAATACATATTACACAGAAGAGACGTATGAATACAATGGCTCCGTGGATCGTATAGCATCTTTCGCGGAATCGCGTTCGCCTCGTATGAAACGAACTGACAGAAACCGCCTCCGTGGCTTGATTGACACGGCTTCACCTGAGATAAGCTTCTCAATATGACGTATGTTATTCAACTATTTCTATATTGAATATGTTAAGTCTCTCCATGTTACTTTTTTGCTACAAAGTATAAGAGATGTAAAAATTATAGGTACTAGCAAATTCAACAAAGATCGCTTTTCTCAACTGATTTAACTATTGTATAATTATAATGAAGCTTTATGATTCTGGGTTAGATTCAAAGTCAAAGTCAAAATATTTTATTCATATAGGTATCACTGATACACTTATGCACGTCATTTTTTGGCTTTTCGGAATGGTACTTTGTCATGCAGGAGAAGAAGCATGATTTTTAATTTGCCGAAAAACAAGCATACGAGCCTAATAAGAAGTGGTCACCGATGATCATAAACGTCAGTAATTCTAAATGTGTATTATCTCCGAATGGTAACTGCGACTTGAATCTAAGCCATATGCGGGTTAGCGTCAATAAATTAACATTGAGATGAGTAGTAGTTGTGTCGTGTGAAGAGACTGGGGATCCAATGGAGCGTGTTAAGCGGCCCTTATTGAACGCTGGCGTCGCGGGTAACGCCGGATTGTGTAAATCGAACTGACAGACAACCGCCTCGGCTTGACTGACGCGCCTCCACCCGAGATAAATCACTCCACGTATCTCCCAACGATGTAATTTACGTGTTTGAACTTGCTCACTCCGAATCCCACGGCTCGAATTTAGTGAGCGCTTGAATAAGCTACTCAGACAGTCAATTATCTGGCGTTTCTTTAGATTTATAACCAGTTATCCACTTACGTTTTGACCGGGAACTTAACTTACTGACACGCCGCCGCGCCGTAACAAGGTTTTGTTTTTTAGAAAGGAAGCTTTCATGCCAATAAAACCATTAATAAAACACAGACAATTGACAGATGTCCCTATGAATATTTATCTGTGACCGGGCTATCGCCCGATAAGAAGGCTCGTGATATTTAATTCAACGAGCAACGGATGGATTAGGCTCTTTGCTATCTGATAACCTGATTCAACTGAAGCCAGACAAACTAGATAGCTGGATGCATACACAATAATTTATAACTTCATTAAAAGTTTATAATCTACAACAGCTTGCTAGCATTATATTTTAAGTTGGAGTTCGCTTTTCAACAGTTCGTTATAAATATGTCGCAAAGTTCAGTTTCTTTTGCAAGTAGTCTTCAAGTTTTGTAACGTAAGCAACTTGATCCACATTGTGACTTAACTTACAGTTAAAGGAAATATGCATTGTATTTCTAAGTAATAATCTTAACGTATAAAAATTAAAAATGCACACTCACTGTTGCCATTATGAACATTTCATTAAAAAATTATAAAATAAACACTTTCATACTCACAATATAAAAGCATGAAACAGCCTAAATGTACATAGATATTTAATTATTTACACATTTTTATAACAATTGATTCTGAAAAATTGTTAAAGTTAAAAACTGAAAAAGTGATAGCAAATCGAATTGGTCCTTAAAAACCAAACAATTTAAAGCCCGTCATTTTTAGGGTTCTGAAGTAAAATTGGAACCCTTATGGTTTGGTCATGTCCGTCATTCCATCTGTCCGTCTGTCCCAAGCAAAGCGCCGAGACCCTTAGTGCTAGAAAGCTATAATTTGGCATGGATATACATTATATTTAATAAAACTCCAGAATCGTAGAATAATATATTAAAAAACATTTTTTTTCAGGGTAGGTACCTACAGGTAACGTAAGAATGAATTTTTTATTCGTCGTGTAACATACATATAGATAGTGTGGGGTATATTGAAAAGGTTTTCCAAAAATATTATGGGTCTTCTAAGACCATCTTTGGAATTAGGGGTCCGTAGTGCTAATTTTGGTTAGAGTCAAGTATCCCCCCCAAATCTATGAAAATACCATATACATTAATTTAGGATGAGTCATTAAGACAGCTGTACAGTTGTTATAGGTATTTGAATATTTAATCTTAACAATGACTCTCTAAATGGTTGTATTGTATTGTTATTCTTGTATATCATATCAGTAGGTACAGGCTAACGGTGTAGATGTCTGAATAGCGGCTTGCTGTAAATAGGTTGGTATTACAGAATGATAACAAGATTATTCCACTTATTACCGCTTTTAACGGTAAGATTACGTATATGTCTGATCCTTTTAGATTTTTTCGTAAAATATAGAGAATGGAATTAGACATAGCACTCAAAAGGCTTTAAAATCCATAGTTCTTTCCCTAGCAATTGAAGAGATCTTACTCCTAAATTATGTATAGTACTCCACTCTACTACTCCTCAATGTTTATGTCCGTAAATTCCAAAAAATAAATAATTATACCAGAAAAAAATAATTAATTATACCAGAAAAAAATTTGGTTGCAGAATTTTAATTTGCGTACTTCCTAAGTTCCCGAATGAATGATAAAAACGTTTTGCATTGACTTATAACTTTGCTATTTTTTGATATAATAATAGTTACCACAGTACAAATTATCCGGGATTAGATGATACGTACAATTTTAAATTTATATTATCGCAGATACTAAATACCTAATTTAACTGCACGTTTATAAATCATGGGCCAAGGTGGAACAAGCCAGCTAAAGCGGGTGCTGTCAGAACGAATGGACGAGCCTCGTGCGATCAGATCAGACCACACGCTAAGTTACACAGACGTGTATTACCCGCCGGCCTCCATCTACATCATACACATACACGTACTACTACATAAACATGCATTGCGCTTTTGTAAACAGTTCAACGTAATTGTAGTTCTGGCTAATAGACATACCTATAGATATATCACGGGAATGGGATATTTAAACCTCAAGCGCTACTTTGAAGAACATTGGAACTAATCTACTTTGGACAATCTGCGAGGCTATATTATCTAAACATTTTTTTTTATTTATTTATTTATTTGTCCTTATACATACTAACATTACAGGTCAGTAGCCTAATGCGTTAGTAATATTGATTCTGACATACATTCTGTTGCCAAATTAAACTAGGTTCCTAAGTTCATAATTAATTTATTGATTTATTTAATGCTTTATTGTACCCAGGTATTAAAACATGACAATATGAGAGATAGTAAAAAAGCGAGCTTATCTCTAAAAGAGATCTCTTCCAGCCAACCCATTTGATGTGAGAAAATTTAATGTGGGAGAGACATGGAATGGAATAAAATAGATGGTTATAACAAAATAATGTAAAATATTATAATTTATTTACTGACATAAATGTCAATACTCTCGTTAATTTTACCTGAATAGGATGATATAAGGATAGGGACTTAAGGGTTATTTAACTCCACTATAGTTAGCCGCAAAGGTTTTAATCTAAACACAAGCATAACACCTACATAAATGGATTTTATTTTTATTTTAATGTTCCATAATGATGTTACTGAAGTAAATAATCAAATAGGTATTTAATCATATTTAAGATAACAACTTGGTATTCCATTGTGTATCGTTCACTGAAGTTCTACAGCTAATTTCCAGTGGCTTCGTCGTAATGCTATTATGTTTGGAGTTATTATGTATTTATGCCGCTGGGGGTTGAAATTATACAAACTGTTATTAAAAAGCAAGAGATAATAACGATTACTGAATATTCTATCAATAACTTATTCACAGACTAATTTTCGTAGATTGGGGACATCGGACCAACTCAATTTGCCTGCATTTATAGTTTGGATTTTTGTTCCTCATTCAAATAAAAACGCCTCAACGGATTTAGATGAAAATAAGTGTAGCATAGGTACATACATATTTTATCAACAATAGTTTTTAACAGTAATTTTACAACATACCAGATACTTTTCATACCATTTAAAGGTTTGGTTTCCATGAAATGAAAAATTCAGTTTACGTTCTGTAAAGGTAATTTATTTTTTGATAAGTTTTGGAACGAAGTTCCTTATCGCGCGTTATGAAAGGGGGCTAGAAGGAAAATTTTCTTACGAAATGTTGGTACGATACTTTTTGAAGTGATTCAGAGAGTTTTACAGAGATGGCGCTGTACAACTACGCTAGCGTGATTCAGAAAGTTTTACAGAGATGGCGCTGTACAACTTTCTGAATCACGCTAACTTTCTAAATCACTTCAAAAAACAATACTTGAATCGAAAGGAACTTCGTTCCATCCGGGTGTCCCTTGACACCTCTCATTTTTTTTTCATCTTTTATTATACAATAAATTAAAATATTTTTTTATTAATAAAATAACGAAAATTGTCTGATAAAATTGAGAAGCAAGTTTCGAGTGTCATAATAAGGCATAAGTAATTTTGATGGGTCATTCACGGGGCACTTGTGGATACTTATGGCCTATACCTATGGCATTAAGTAGTAAATAGATGTCATAGATTCGCCCTGCTCAACTGTCAATCGCAGTGACGTTCGCTAATCGCGTAAATTATGCACCAATGCATAGGATTATCTCCGGTTGACGAAATTATGCAATAAGATTTGTAATGCTCACGACGACGATTGACGTCACAACACCAAACCCCGAGGGCAATGATTTTATTAATATGTTTACGTGTTAACTTTTATACTCATAAAAATAACTCGTGAATGCTTTATATGTGACGAAGGTTGACTTGACATCATTATAATCCTGCAAAACTAACAGCGGATAACTTGTTTATTGGTATTTTCTTATTTTAGGCTCTAAAAACAGCTAAAAATTAAAATGAAATGCTTAAGTTTTAATCAATATAATGCCAAAATTTTTAGAAAATAGAAAGCAATGTAGTAAATGCATGAACATAGACGGGGGATTGAAAAATAATTCCTAAAATAGATCTTAAATGTTAACTGTACATTAACTAGTTCGACGAGTTTCAAATATAACCAGAGACTTGGAAGTTTCTCCCGCCCGTGTCTCTCTATTGTTGTTTGAGACGTTTGAGTCGACCGTTATTTCACTGTTAGTAACGGATGCTTGTCCCATTATTTAATTTCATTAAGAACACTGCATGAAGTAACTACTTAGAAACGTGTGCCAGAACTTTTCTTACTGTAGATACATTTAATCTTTTAATCCAAGTAAGTTAGTAGGTATTTGATTAAATGGTTGAGTGAATTTAAAAGGGGTAAAACGAACCTCGAAGATGACCGTAGAAGTTTGTCGCCCGCAAACGGCAGTAACTACAGAAAATGTGCGGACTACTGAAATGATGGTGCAAGAAGATCCACAAATTACTCGGACATCGAGAAGATTCTTGGAGTTAGTTCAGGGAGCGTTAACATTATTTTGCTTCAGCATCTTGGAGTGAGGAAACTTTGTTGTCCTTGGATCCTGTGTTTGCTCTCAGAAACTGAAAAACAGACCTGTGTGGATAGGTGCTGAGAAATGCGTCTATGATTTGAAAACGCAACGTCAAGATGTGTTTCAGAAATCATCACACGCGACGAAACGTGGATTTATCAATATGATCCGGAAAATAAGAGACAGAGTCAGTACGGGTCTTTTCGGAAGCAAAGTTGCTGACAAAATTGCAAAGAAATTGCAAACGTTACGAGGTACCGTTGGTAAAAAAATGGTGACTAGTTTCTTTTCTTGCAACGGGCATCTCTTGCAATGTTGGAAAATCATTCTGTTAACTAGAAATGGTATACAAGAATAGCATTGCCGAAGATTTTCCAAGTTCTGTGAGAGAGGAGACCAAAGACTGGGCTTCGGGAAATTATTCTGCATCACGACAACTGAATCCTGTATTGAAACCTTGCTCCATCTACCGTACAGTCCTGATTTAGCTCCCTGTGATTTCTTTTTGTTCCCGATCATTGCGGAAAAAATTTAAAAGGGAATTTTTTTCTTGTGCCGAAGAGGCCGTGGCTGCCTACGAAGTCGCAATTTCGGACCAAGACTGGACTATCGGATCAAGACTGGTAAAAGTGTTTTAATAGTTGGTTTTGACGAATGGAACCTGGCACAGAGAATGAAGAAGAGTATTTTGAAAAAATGTAAAATAAATATTGTTAATATCTTGTATAGTTTTTTCTTGTCTCAAAACTAATTGAGTTACCCAGGTACAGTAGTCATTTAGTTTAAATGTGTGTGTTTTAGTTTTTAGTTTAAATGTGCTAGCTTATAGTTCGATTACTCTAGCATGTTTATGGCTTAATTTAGCGGAGTCTGCCGCGTCGAGGCAATTACCTGCGCGAGAGCCAAGCCGGTTTGCAGTGATCCTTGGTGTGGCCAGACAATAGGTCGCTAAATATAGGACGAGTCCTCAGACCAAACCAGCTTTTAACTTGTTTTATATTTTAGTGAAATATGTCTCCTATAACTATCAAGTCGCAAGTTTAATATAGCCTGCCATTAGGATTTAAGTTTACGAACTATATTTATATCGCTGCTATGTATTTTTCCTTAAACAAAGGGTGTAAACCAGAGTAATAACAGTGGAAACTTCCTCAAAACAAAATCTCCACAACATTTTAAAACAAATAGCTATGGACCTAAGAATTTAGAATTAGAAACATTTCAGCATCTATTTATTTTACAAATATGTCACAAACTTATAGCCATTAAACCCTTCTAGGACTACAGACATAACATAATCTGTTGATACAGTTTACAATACATCTAGTTTTCAAATCGAAAATAATTATCCTAGAAAGAGAAATATGTGCGGAGCCACTAGTGATCATCTGCCTCGGCCCCCCGGCCTACCAACTGGAACCGATCGTGCATTCAGATCTTTTTTGCTCCTTCTGACTTCTCACAAGCTGAATTCTTAACGAATCCTTGTTATAGCGAACTCGCAAAGATAAACCGACGACGTTCTGTTGTGTTTGAATAACATTACGGCACATTCGCTATCAGCTGAAAAGATAAAGTTACCTACATTATATACGTACATAGAGTTTGACTTTGATACGGCTCCACAAGAAATATTATTTGTATATATTATATTATTTAAAGAAATAAATAACATCTTACGTCTAACAATGTACGCGAATGAGCGCTAGATTAGAATAATTCCTTTATCAACTTAGTCTAGACAAATTACCAACTACTGAAATATTTTCTCTACAATTTAGAATAGTCCAACTTATTTTATTACGTTTTTCGTGATATTTTTTCCAGTCGAGAGTTTTATGAAACTGAGTCGAGGAGATAAAAATATTTTTATAAGTGAATCGTATGATTTCTTGGAAATGAAAATGATAGGTAGGTACTCTATTTTTGAGCTTACAGAAATTTTACTCGTTATTTTTAATGATTACCTTTTTTATTTTTATCCAGATAAAAAGATAATTTTTCATAGTGCTTTATAAAAGTAATAATGACGTAAATACTACGACTGACCGATAAGTTATGGACGCGTAGGTACCTATCACATTTGACATTATATTTAATATAATACGCATGTACCTACCGATTTAAAAGTGAATTATTTCCTTAGTAGGAAATAACTGTTTGATGTAATTTGTAACTTTTAAATGATTATGTATGCACGTAAACATGCAAAGAAACGAATTTGTAATTTTTTTAAAGTGCGGCATATAGCTACAAAACGCAAACACAATTTGGAACATTCAAATCATAAAAAATAGTTCAAAATAAAAAGAAAACAAATAAAATACTGAATAGAAGAGTTTTCCGGATAAGTAGAAGAAACTTCTCCCATATAAACACATCTTCCGAATCAAGTTATAAGACAAAAACGATTTTGTCCGCAGCAATAAGCTCCGGAAATACTGACCGAATTTGTACAACTTCTTTGTTCGCGCCTTTCTCATAAAAGTTTTCGTTCAACTCCTGCATATTATGTATACCCTGTAGTATTCAAATAAACAGAAAACTTACCTTGTTCCTATAGAACTTATAAGCTAGCGCATTTTCGATTTTATATATATATATATTTTGTTTACGATATACGGAATTAAAAAAGTAATATTCTTTCGAAACTTGAATCGAAACAACTTTCTTACATTGGTTTAACTTATCGCATTTTCAATTATATTTAGAATCACACGAGGATTTTTTGTCTATTTATCTTCAAAGACATAAAATAAGATTTTATAATATATAATATTAATTTCTCTCCCTTCTTACGACTATTTAGTAGGCGGTAGTAGTTTGTCGAATAATCGTGATCTCCAACGTGAGAATCTTTATATTTTCTAGAGACTTTACTGTTGAGTTACATTTCAGTATCCATAATTTTATTGACTCTACATTACTATTGTCATTACTATTGACTCTACATACTCTAATTCTATTACATTATGCTTTCATATTAATTTCATGTGTATATAAAAAAGAACGTTACTTTGAAATCCCTTAGAGACAATTGGATAATGATCAAAAATAGATTATTCCGATTATTCAGTGACTGAAGTCTCTCCGGGAGACGGGTATATTATGAGCTCATGTGTGTTATGAGCGCAATGTCTGGATGATGAGTCACCAAATGATATTGTTATATTTAGACAAATCAATGATAATCCATTTTTAAACCATAAGCAGCAGCCATTTCAATCAGTAAAGTCGTGACTTCAGCACATAGTTGTACGTACGTGGATCAGTCACGGTTTGAATTGTAGTGATTGTCTATCATCTTTCATTGCTTGCTAGTGATGTCATAATGTATTATACATTTTCTTCAGATTGAAATACAAAAACTACTAATACTAATTTTAGTTAATGCTTTCAATGTTTTTTCGAAAGACAAAAGAGAAAAAAAATACCCGACTGCGTAAAAAAAAAGAAAAAAATAAGTCCCAGTAGTTAAGAACTAATACAGTTAAAATTAATACTAAAAAACTACACCATAGAAGGATTAAGGATATAGAGTCAATTATGAAAATTGAAATTGAATATTATTCCAAAAGAATAAATCTCTAGAAAATATAAAAAATTTCACGTGGGAGATGATCACGATTATTCGACAAACTACTACTGCCTACTAAATACATAAATGTAAGAAGGAAGAGAAATTAATATAAAAATCTTATTTTTATGCTTTTTGAACATAAATAACTAACCCTTCTGAATTAATACCCTATTGAGCATTACTTTCAAAATATGTTTAGGAAAAGAATAAGAAACATTTTATATAGCGAGACCAAATAAAACAATGGCCATTGTTATAGTTTTTTCAATTTCGGAAATTGCTATGTTAATGATTAAAAACTAGTGAAACGAAAACAAAAGTCATTGTGGAGCAAATTGCCTAATGATTTATTATAATTGTATAATTTCCAAGGGCCATAAAACACGGCAGAAATTTTAATATGGTGCGTTTTATGTCGTCGCGTGAACTGGGAATTCTTGTTACTACTAATGATGGCAAATTGTCCCCATTTAGGCTATAGATGTTCCGAAAGAATTTGGGAACTGCTTTCCCTCGCAGCGAATTAAATATTTATTCGAATATGGAAATGTGCTTAATGTACAGAAAATGAGCTCGACCTATTCATAAACGCCATGTAGAAAAGTGGCTTCATAATCTTTAAATTTACTTAATTGAGCGTACCGTACAATTAGATAAATCCTACTAATCAAAGAATTATATTTACGAAAGATATTTTGCAAGTAACGTTTATAATACTGGTGAGGTTATTGTATTAATGCAGAATTATTTTGCCCATATTTATACATTCTAGGCACTTTGTGTGTAAAAACACAATCAAATCCATACTAGACTCGCATTAATTTAAATCAGTATTAATATCTCTTATCTCAGAGTTTAACTTTTAAAGGGCCTAAGTCATATCTCAATGAGAAGATGCATTCAACATGCCCAATTAGTAAATATATTGAAGGCTTCAATTTGAAGCGTTCATAACCCGAAGGGTTGTGTCAATAGTTAATACTGGGTGGGGGTTGGGTGAGTGACGTCAAGTCGTCGACCCCGGTTGATATCGTTAGATAGCAGTCTAACCTTCCGGTGACAGTGGCACAAAGAATACGGGCTCTAATCCTACACCAATTCAAACTGGACCAGTATGAGTTCTTTTTATAACTTCTTTAATTACTGAAGGCAAGCAGCACTGTAGTCAATGTGATGTAATCGAGCATATTTTTTTACATACATAAAGATGGTCAAATTCAAAAGTTAGAAAATTATAGACAATTTAACTAAATTTAAAAATGAAAAAAAAAACTGCCTGTTATTCAGAAAGCTATCATGATATACCTTTTTGAAATCCTTGTGGTGAGTTGTTTAATTTGATACCCATAATGCATTATTCAATTTATTTTTTGATACTTCAAACAATGCCATCTCAAAGCCACCATATTTGTTTTTTTTTTTTTTTAATTTCACTTATCTAAGAACACTTGGGTTATCAAAAAGAATCTAACCATATCTTAAGTGGTTTGGAAGATGTGAGGTAATAAAGAATATTACATGCATACACACAAGATACGCGCGAAAAACAACGCTTCCTGGCAGTCGGGTAAATATTAAAATATCAAAAATTTTAGGCAGTTAATGACATAGTTTTTTATTTTAGAATCTTACGATTAACATGAGCTTCTTGAAGAAGCGATTTACAACGTTTTACATTATCTATTGGACTACGCCAAATTGATGTAGAGTGTACATATAATCCCTAAGGAATTCAGCAGGGATTCAGAGATAGATAGACATAGATTTTCTGGGACTGTCAGCGTCTACTGAAGTCCAGTCAATTTTGGTGAGATTTTTGTTTATATGATACAAAATCTATAGGAAATATTATACTCTTTAATATCAATAAACGACCCATTGGCACGCTGACTTAAATCAGTATCATCATCATCATTATCATCACAAAAAATCCATCTTTGTTGTATTGTAGTGTATTTTCAGAAAAGTTTATGGGTTATGGTCGTTCTGCAGTCTTAGTGTTGGAAAACAATTATAAATTATGTGGCATAATATGGTCCATGATTCCTAAGGTCATGATATCAACCCATTAATAGCCCATTACAATGCAGTGGTTTGGTCATAACTGGAATCCCTAAACCATAATAAGTACTTAATATGTTGATTTTCGAACCTAAACGAGGTTTTATCAAGCTACAAGGCGCTTAATTCTCGAACTGCCAATCAGTTTAAGTACCACGCTTATTGCGATTGACAGAATCATAATTAACAAATGTGGGTCTACCATATGTCAAAAAATTACCTCAGTAAAAGTGTCACCGTTTTCGAGATTTTGAGATTTTTGTAAAATTTTGAAAATTCGGCACCTTTACCCTACTTTTTCCTGCTGAATCCACAGCAGATGCTTTTTTCAAAGAGAGCTCTCAGTTGCTTTTTTTTCTTAGAGCTCTCAGTTGCTTCACAATTATTATTATGTAAATTTGTTGAAATTATTAGGGCACGATATTTATTAAATATTTTTCTTCGACGAATATTGGATGTTATTGTTTTTCTTCGATGAATTTCTTCGATATAATTTGGCATGAGTTGGTTGAATTTAAAAAAGGTACAATACAGGCTACTTTGATATAAAAAAATTTAAGTAAAAGTCATTTCAGTGTTAAAGAGACGAATTTGAATAAAAAGTTATTTTATTGTTTACTGTTATGGGCTGAACTTTTTAAATGATTTTTGGTTAAAATTACGTTAAATTAATGATCTAATAAATATGTATTTCAAATAATGATTATTTTCCGATATTTCAACCTTTAAAAGACATTTCAAATTATCTCAGAATTACTTGAAAAATATTCTTTTAAAGAAATGTAAGTAAAATATTTTTAGCCACTACTTATGAGACACCCTGTATGATTTACATCATAATCAAGTCTTTTTCGTAAAAAAAATATATATAATTTAATATGATGTATTAGAGTAGGTCTGTATATGTAGTAAATGTATAACATGTAGATATGACGTGTATCTAAATCATATTATAAGACATAATAGACATTAGTTTGTTCTGAGATAAGATAACAAACGTTACTAGAGCGTATTTAATTAGGTCAACCGTCGAAGGGTTAAATAAACAAAAATATTACGTATTTGCATGATTATAATTTAAGGGAAATAGATAAATAGGTGTGGGTTAAGCCGAAAACACTTCTGCAAAATCATGGACGTTAATCCTTTACAAATTTTTTTGTTAATAAAAAACAAATTCAGAGACGGCTCACAACCATCTGATGGTAAGTGGTCAATAAATGATGGTGTGATTGTGTTGGTGTATCTTTGGGGCTGTCAAATCTGATGATGTTTTAAAATATTCCATACAAAGCTGTATCCCGTTTCCTAGCGAAACCTTTTAATTTTCCAGGATATAAAGTTAATCCTAAAATATGACCCGGTGTATTAGTAACAAGTTGACCAATTTTCATCGAAATCCGTTCAAAGGTTTTCATGTAATGCCCGGACAGACAGACAGGCAGGCAGGCAATAATTCTAAAAAAAAATATTTTTGTGCTCTAACGTTATTGAAGTGATGTATTATTGAATCGATTTTTTTTAGAATATTCTATTTACAGAAAATTTGCCCTTTGAGTTTTATTAAGTACAAAACGTGGGTTAATTGGAAAACAAGGCAGATAAGAAAGTTCAACAAACAAAACTTGATTAAATTATAGTAGGAAGATACAAGTAGGGTGCGCTGTAAGCTTTAAGTCAATGATCTTTTCAGTTAAATTATAGTATCGGAAAAGTTTATGGATAACTGATATCAGTTACCATGATACTGAAAGGGTCATTCATAAGGATCAATTTCTTTTGAGCAACATAGTATTCTTAAATTAAAGGAAGATCAAGAAAAATATGAGTTAGTTGAAATTGGTTGGTATCATAAAATACAGGATATTTTATTTTTCACATTTCACCGGTTCACCGATTCTCGGCTCAATCAGGTGATTTTTCAAAAATCTTTGAATGCAGTTTTAATTTTTTTTGAAAATAAAGGAATGTTTCCTTTTAGTAAAATTTACCATCATTGAAACATTACTAACACTGAATACTGATGACAGTGTATTCAGGGTACTTTTCCTCCAACTAGTGTCTTTTATTTCCACCCTGTGCAAAAAATAATTTATTAAAAAGAAAATACACGGTTTTACAAGTAACTGGCCAGTGTATTCTTCTGATTCAGATACATAGTAACAGAATTTTTTTTTAAAGAAGAGAAAAAGCTAACATTACTAGATGGTAGGTATCAAATGGAAAATTTTGTAACATAAATCTTATGTTGTGAAACTTAATAAACGAGTGACCAGTTAATATTGAAAGTGGCAAGTAACACCTAATTTTAATTTAACCCTTAATTTGTTACCCTGGTGCAGATTTGCGCCCCTGAAACGTTCAATATTGGTACCCAATTGAACATCTTAGATGCTATGTAATGCTTCTAACGGGAATGAACCCTTTAATACCGCAAACAGGTTACTTAAAGTGAGCGGGTTATAATCGCTCTCATAACAAATAGTTTTGTCCCGGCCCGACGTCAATAGGAAAATA
Source organism: Thymelicus lineola (assembly GCA_963932265.1). Lineage (NCBI taxonomy): Eukaryota > Metazoa > Arthropoda > Insecta > Lepidoptera > Hesperiidae > Thymelicus > Thymelicus lineola. The sequence goes on along the minus strand of OZ010687.1, from coordinate 8,829,655 downwards.
ACATTAAATGATCTTCAGAGCGAGCGCGTTTTTTGCTGGCGAACAGTTTGGCTGGTCATTGCGATTGGAACCAATTTGTAGTAGTTAGTAGAATATTGGAGATTAGATCAGCCGATTTTTCTTACTGATTCTCTGACCAACCAGACTGTCGGCTCTAAAGTCTACTCGCTCGCTCAAAACAAAATGATGTTAAAGTTTTTTGTTGATCGGTGACTCACCTCGATGGTGACGGACGCGATGGTGTATCACCGGACGACAGCAGGGCTGCTCCTGGAAGGCGGTCCAGGAGTCTGCGAGCACCGCCGACACCAGTGTCCAGCACCACAGGACTCCCGCGGTCCATTGCCCTGCTCCTGCCATCCCGCTCCGATCCTACCGCCAACCTACACGCACTCGCCCAACCACATGCAACGAACACTAAACTCGAACACTGTTTCCAACTACATTAACTCGGAATACAATACAACCGACTACAATACCTTAAGTCAACAAACAATTCCGGCAACTTCGACAATGTTTATCTGTTTACATTACGCACCTAAATCGAGTCTTACTAAGATTACGCTTCCGTCCGAATCATTCGAGTTGAACGGACTTTTAGCTATTAATCACAATAGTACCGTCGCGGCCTTGTTATCTCATGTCGAGTTATAATCTGTTCGTGAGGGTTTACTTTGTTCGGATCGCGTGATTTATTAGTTGAGAGAGTATCGTCGCGATCGTCGTAACGTAGCGAGGGGCGGCGGCCGTGACGTGTGTATCCACCATCGCTATGAGGAGAACTGACTGAAACGAAACCGCCGGATCGGCCCGTCGCTCGCTAGACGGACTGCTTTGGTACCGGTACCGGAGTCCGGAACACTCGCCGCAAGAGACAACGGCTCCGTCGAAGCTCGCTTTGCCCCCTGACATGAATCCTTTGCGTTAGACAAGGAGAGCAGAAATGGCTCGCACCGCGAAAGCTCCGACAGAGCAAAGCTCGCCCGTTTTATTCGTTTAAGGAAAAGTTGTAAGTTAAAAAGTTTTGATAATTTCGCCGTTTCGGAGCCGCTACGAATTCGTTTGGGGGAGAGTGACTCCGCAGTGACCCTCGATGTTGTTACGAACATATGTAATGAAGGGGATGCTCTCTATAAAACGTAGTAAATTTACCTACCTAATTTATGTTTTCGTTAGGATACGCACGAAAAACTTTTATGTTTGTAAGCACGCAAAAGGAAGTTGGCAGTTTATTTTTTGTTTATATGTGTTTATTAATAAATGGCCTAGTAAGTATTAGTCACGTCAGTTTAGACATGTGTGCGTCATAAATTACCAAGGGAATTCTAAACAAGTCGTTGCTAAGTCATCACTGAAATAACCCTGTCTAATTTATAAGTCTGCTAGGGCAATTTAATTTGGCGTGTCGACAAGATAATTTAGTAGTACTAAATGATCACCTAAACAGCAGTAATTATCTGTTATTTATAAACTACTGTAATTATATACTGTTTATAAACGACTTTAACGAGCTCCTGATGAGCCGATGAGACTTGAAACGTTTTATTTGTTTTTATTGTGTGCACGTTATCTACATAATATAATACCTTTCTGTCACCTCTCCAGTCGCAGGTCTGCTGGAAGAAATTTCGTTAGAGATAGCACAACCTTTGTACATTATTTCTGTAATTGTTCTCCTGTATTTTTTTTTATGTGTACATAATAAATAAATAAAAAAGTTTTGTACTTTTAAATGAACTAATTATATTATATCTACTCGTACTTACTGTTATTTGCAAACCAGCCATCACTTCGCCTCGGAAAAAATAGTCCTCGTCCTATAATTCCTACTTGGCTGTGATATGCTTATAAAATACCTGTCTGAATTTTTTATATGACAAAAGATTTTTTCAAATAGATGCCATGGTTTCAGAGAACCTGTTTCTCAAAGTTGTTCTTACAGTATTCGCCCTCTCTTTATAATATTGGGACGATGAGAAAATCTATGTTTTCAGCTAAATAAGGTAATGAGTTGTAATTGTTGAGTTATTCATATTTATTTGGCATAAGAACAGTAAACGAATCCCGATATCAACTAAGTTTTTAAAAACTTATTTCAACTATTCTTTAAAGTTAATTTAAATAACATTTTTACCCTTCAATAATTCGTGCGACTTTTAATATAAATCGTACTAATGTACTTAGAATTAATTAAAAATTTAATAAGACATCTTTTTATCGATATTTGCTTTTAAAACTTAGACTCGAATCCATCCACTAATTATACATTTACTTACTAAATAATAATAATTGCGGTATGAATAATTAGTACCCAGGTATAGAGTTATTAATACCTTATAATTACTGAAATAGACCTAAAATTCTTAGTCAGTTGTAATTGTTAGTGTTATTGTATTTTATTAAAGTTAAATGGCTTGTACTATTTGTATGGAGTAAGTAACTTTTTTTATTTAGCCGTAAAATTGACATCGGACTCGACTTGTTTTCGAAGTAAAAAAGTATGATATTAAAACCTAATTACCCGTAAGGGGAAAACATATTTTTATAGCCATATTATAGGTACTTTAATTCAAATAACGAACAAATATTTTAGAAATTTTGAAACACCTCATAAACATTTAAGTCGATCCATAATTTACAGGCAATTTTTCTGTACATTGAATATTTTTACAAAATTTCGATTAGGGGGCACTTCAATAACGTAAGAACAAAAATATTTTTTTATTATAGAATTATTGTCTGTCTGTCTGTTTCTATGTCCGGGCATCATGAAAACTCTTGACCGGATTTCGATGAAAATTGGTAGAGTTGTTTCAAGTGATCCTCACTTGAGGAACAGGCACCCACCTCTGTGCTTGCCTTAACCGACTGGCCTGAGTGGAGTCGCTAGAGCTATATGCTCGGGGGTGCAAGTGTCTAATGGCGTAATAACGAGGAAACCCACTCATGGGGTTTCAATCCCCCCTAGATGGTGAAATCAGTGCCGTACCTCTCTATACCCCTATCTGCTCACGCCAATGTTGCCCCCAGGCATGCGCCGCTTTACGGGGGTCCATCTAGTGAGCCGCAAGTCACCACCTGCCATTTTTTCAGTTGTCATACTGTGAACGGCAGGTGTTTATAGTTTCCTATTACCCATGAAACAGTCCCTCGAAATTTCATCCCAATAGCCCAGTATTAATGTAGATTTTTTGTATTATACATTTAAAATAGATGCTGTGCACATGGTGGAGACTGTCTTCGGGTGTATCAGATTGTACAACCGAGGATAGTATCCACCTTGTGTCCTACACACGCACTTTATTAATGTTCTTAAAGGGGCATCTACGTGTTGGACCTGTGTCCCCACGCAAGCCTATCAAAGTACCGGATCCACTTACATCTAGGACCCGAGAAACTTAGAGACATAATAATAATGAAATACGATATTTATAAAGCTTATAGAATCGCGTCATCATAACGCGAGATCAAAATCATTTAGCTGTTTTCTTAAAAAATAATTCTATAAATTTTCTTATACCAGTTAAAATAACAAGTAGATTTAGACTCTATGACCACTTGTTTAAAAAATATCATAAAATACCTGTGTTGAGAACAGATTTAAAAACAAATTAGGTCAACTCGTTATTGCATGCCGCACGATCTTGGCATGATGAGCGTATAACAACATTGTTACAAAATTTATTTTCCAGCCTCTTGAATTTGATCGTTCCCCTAAGCAGAAAGAATATTATTATGTTTATTTTTAGTATCTATGTTATTTTTTTTAGATGTGGCCTGCGATCTACGGGTGATGATGCTAAGTCACTATTACAACTCATAAAATCATGCAAATTCCATCCTAATTACTGCCTTGTCCTAATTACTACTACTGTTCATCTATTTGTATAATACTATTGGTTACCTATTACCTACTTGCATTTAAATTTTTTCATAGGACTACATTTATTCATTTGGTCACCTGTCTGTATGATTTATATAATACTAGAGAACTTACAGCAAGCTTACTTGAAGCGCTCATAGCCCTGCGGCTTGCGTCGATCCTAAGTCATCGGCAAAGTTAAGCAACAGCGGGTGCGGTCGGTAGTCGGTAGTTGAGCGTTTCCGTGCTTCGGAGGGCACGTAAAGCCGTTGGTCCCGGTTGTTATCATAAGATAACAGTCGTTAAGCCATGTCGGAGGCCCTCGGGCGGTTTGAAAACTTCCGACACTTGAGTTGATCACTAACCCCTCCACCAATCCGCACTGGAGCAGCGTGGTAGAGTATGCTCTAGGCCTCCTCAAGAGGAGAGACCCGTGCCCAGTAGTGGGCCATTAATGGATTGAAGCCAGAGAACTTATATCATACTAGAGGCGTGTGCTACTACGTAATTTTTTTTTGTATAGGAAAAGTCGAAAATTGACTTCATAAACGGACCGAAAGCGTCTAATGCATTTTTTGTGGACTCAAACCATCTTCGCATTATTCCCATTCAAAATGAAACCAGTTTGAGGCACATCGGTTGGATGGTTTCAAAGTCTATAACGGATATAGGTAGAAATAGTTTTTGATTATCTACCTAGTATCTATATGTTGTTCCCGTATGGGTGTCCGAAGCTGAGGCTGGGGTTTACGAGCAAAGCTGGTGCCAAGGCGCTGCCATGCTGAACCGATCGTAAACGGAAACATCGTTTTACTGCAAATGAACCGTCCTTCCTGTCTAGCCTCTGTCTTGTAATGTCCTTTACTTCTTTATATACGACCCGTGTGGCGCAATGGTTACCATGCCGGATCGCCGCGCCAAGGGTCTTGGGTTCGATTGCCAGCGGGCAGGAAATTTTAATGATAAGTTTGAATTTCTGTTCTCGGTCTGGGTGTAAATGTCCTTGTCTTTGTGTGTTATTCATGGCACCCACGATACAGGGTATGCTAGTGTGGGGCCATGAGTGTGAAGCGTTATATGATATCATTATATATTGCATTCGCTGTAACATACGCATATAAGAAGTATATAGTGTTTAAGTATACTCTGTGACTAGAAAAGTATTATCCTTAGGAGTTTATTGTCCCTTCTCTTTCCGGGACTGCTCGTTGTCGCAGTTTGCGGAAAATATAGTTCAATTTAACATTTTAAAAGCGTTTATATAAATAATGTTTTAAATAAAAAATGCCATTATTTTCTTGCATTACGAGCAGGTACCAGTTAAAATCAGAAAAAGAAGAAAGTTGCAAAGATAATAAGTCAAAACGAGTTTGCGGAAAATAAAATGCTTAGGCCGCTAGTATTACAAAGTAGCTTACTGAAATAAGTAAGAAATATAACGTTAATAAGATGAAGAAAGTGATTTCGTGTCGCGGTCCATTTTCATCAGTACCTCAAGTTTTTCAATAAAAACTTTCGACGGTATGCGATTTACATACGGTACGGATCCATTTATTTTCCTAAAGACTTCAAATAAGGCGATGAAGGTTCGGTTTCTATTTAAGAGGGAAAAGGTCATGACTTCATCGTTTAACTTAATGTAATAACGTTACCATTTTAATGTTCACTTTAATGTAATCGATTTATTTCGTCTGATCAGAATCTAGTTATGTTGGAAAGTTTGGCAAAGTGGGCAAGTTTTGTATGTAATGTGTTTCTCCAATAATTTCAAGTTATCATAACAAAATTGTTCAGAGTTTACCAATTTTAAGTTTTCAGGTGGTAGATAGAGTACCTACACACATCGTCGTACACCTTACAAACATTGTAATATTCAAGCAATGACCAATGAGTAGTACGAAGGTCAGATTAAAGAATTACGAAGTATCTTTCAGTTTATAGAAGTAGCTTGAAAGTAGCAAGGATCAAAAAATATGATAAGTCTTACTTTAAAAAGTAAGTGATGCTATTATCTTATTCATCGTCACTATACAGGTGAATTTCCCAAGTGTTTGGATGGCCAAATTGGAAGCTATGAGGAATAGCGATAAGTGGTCAAAGGCGTCGTTCGTTTTGAAAAAAACTCACCCTGTATTATTACACCATTCGATAGTGTTGCTACCAAGGTCTTCAACTCCCTAGGTCATTGTTTCAATTTACCTCGGTAGGAGGAAAGTTGAAATAAATAATTGTTAAAAAAACTAAAAAATACGCTTAAAGAGAAAATCTAACTAAAACATAGAAAATAAATTTTAATTAATAATAAAAGCGTGGGGTGCTTTTTAAGATATTATCAAAATGACAATCCTTCTACTCATTGCCACCATGCACCCCACGCTTTTATTACAATGACACGATTCTTAATTCAAATTTATTTTCTATGTTTTATTTGGATTTTCTAAAAAGCGTATTTTTTAGTTTTTTTAACTATTATTTATTTTTTCATTTTTTAGTTTGATTTTTGGAAATAAATTTAGGTTTTTTTCTTTCTTTCTTTTTTCTTTAAATATTGAATTGTCATCGGTTCTCGATAAGTCTACGAAGTTTGAAAGAAATCTGACCGTGGGTCATAAATCAAGTCCAAAGGAGTCGGTTACAAGTTACAAACATACAGGTGAAGCTAATATAAAGCGTGTAAAAAAGTCACCATTTATTTTCAAATCAATTTTTATGGGTAAAAATTAAATAGTGGCGGTTTTTTTTAACTGATTACTTATTAGTCAACTAAACTTAGTGTCATACACTTTATGTATAACCTCTTATTTAAAAAGTTATGGGTCACAACACAAAGTAAAAACTGTTTCAACTCTCCACGGTCTCCCTTACTGCTCAACCGAAATCTTCATTCTGTGGTATTGAGATAAATTAATACCATTGTCTACCATACTAATCAAGTTAGCATTACTAGATTTCACACAGCAGCAGAGAAACCCGTCAGAGAACTCTACTTAAACGACTTGGCTATCACTTGAGAGCAGAGATGTGCTTCCTCACTTATTCGTACCATGCACATTAAACATTATACTACTTCGGTGTTGCAGTTGCCGGTTTTAGTGCTAGGCGAGCACAGTAATTCCAGCATAAAACAAAATAACACGCACATTGCGTCGTAAAATAAGGCAGACATCCTCAAAGAGACTTAATCCAGGACTTTGAATTTATAATATTCTGATGCGTACTCTCGACGTGTCAACTACGTGTTTAATATGTGATAGATATTTAAAAAAGTCTCAAAAAATGCAAACGTACAATAAACTTTCTTTGAAAAGTTATGCACGCATAATTATTATACGATTGTAGTTCGTTTATCAAACCTTTATTATTTACAAATGACCTTTAACTTAAAATCTACATTGTCTTCACAACAAACAACAAATTGATCAAGTACAAATAACATTAAAAATAAATTACCCTTTTAAGTAACTGACATATTATAAGGTCATAAAAAGCTTACTGAACTTTCCGTATAGCGCGTGATATTAATGAAGAATAAAGTTGTCAATTTGTTCTCAACATGGGTTCATGGCCGTGCGTTGGGCCGCTGGCACTGCCACTATATCCATTTTATAAAATGTACAAAAGAATTGACTGTAGGAGTCTTTATATTTTTTACCAGACTGCGCCAGGAGGGTTAAGTTCTTTGAGTGTATGTATATTTGTATGTATGTATGTATGTTTGTATGTTTGTATGTATGTATGTATGTATGTATATTTCTTTGTAACGCTCTGTAGCCTAAACAGCTTGATCGATTTTAGCTTGAGAGGTGCCGTTAGTTGTGCGAGTGACACTGGGTAAACCAAAATTGAAAAAAAAATATGGCCGATTTTTGGCGCAATATTTTCTTCAAAATTTTTTTTCCTAAAACCTATCGAGTGGGGTATCGTATAGTTGAATAGGTATTCAAAAATGGTTTTTAGGTTCCTTTCATCATTTTTCTATCGTGTAGTTGTTCAGTACAACTTTTAACAACATTCTAACATTACATTCTAAACTATTGGGCTTATTTTTTTCTTTTTAGGTTTTTTACGCAGTCGGTTTTTTTGTTTTTTTTTTTTATTTTTTTATTGCAATAATATTTATTCACAACTTTAATATCGTTAAACCTATATGAGGCACAACTTTAGTATTTAAAATTAATAATTTAATTGGGTATAAATAATTCTTTAATTGTTTTAAAATATAAAACAAAGCTATTGGCCACTTAAATTATTATTGAAGTGGATATTATTGCATTGATTACCAAAAATGTTCAATCATAATCTCAAATGCTTATCTTATAAGATCATAAAACGACGCGGCGACGCTGAATCAGCGTCGAAAATGAGGGTTGAGTACGAAAATTGCACTTTAGTACAATTATAGCTACTTATATTCATAATTTTTAACGACTGTTGAAGAGATCTAGAGCTAGTAGATAAAAAATATTAAATGACAATCTTTTAATTTTTACCCGACTGCCATTGAAGGGTTATTATCATTGAGAAGCTTGAGGAGTATGAAAAGATACGAAAAATAGTATTAACCTAGATATGAAAATATTATGAGGAGTTCTTTTCATTTAAGTAGGTACAAAATGCAAGCTGCACTTTTTTGACGTAATAGTTAAAAGAATTCGATACAAATGTGTCTATTTATCAGTTATATTAGCTTAGATATCTAGTGTAAATATGAATTAATGTTATCTTACTTAAATAAAATTTTCACAACTTTCACAAATTACATATAAATTACTTAAGACCTTTTAACAGTTGGTTGCCTTAATATTACAATAAATTGAGCCATTAAAACTTATATTGGCTACAAACTGTTTAAATTAATTACTTAAATATCTTTGATAAAGACAGGACCGTCTCACGGAGCTTAAAATTTTTGGTTGCTGTATCGTAAAGCGCGCAACATAAATGGAGAATAAAGTTGCTGGAGCTTAATACATTCAATTTGTTTTCAGTGAAGGTTCAGCTTCGATCGCCCGTCATTCTGCAGCGATAAACAATTCTGCAATGATTATGCTCTCAAACAATCAGAAATCAAGTCTCTCAGAAAATATTGTACCTACTTTTACGTCATTACCCCGCTATACAAATGCATTAATTTCTAAACATTGTGAAGTGATTATAAAACATGCCGTGGTAACCTATAATTAAGACTACATTAAGTTTTAAGTCTACCCATGACTTGGTTGTAATCATAATGTAATTGTCTTGTTGGTTACAATAATAAAAATAAAATAAAAATAAAATAAATAAAAAGTTGATAACTAATTTTTCAGTAGAACATGCTCTCACAATGAATAGTAACAAAAGTGTAAGTGAAGTTGAAAATTGTTATGACTCCACAATTTGTAATCATAAATCAGAGAGGTGAGTAGAATGTTATTTAATACCTTCTGAAAATGTGCCTAATGCATTGTTTTAGTGGTCTAAAACCATCTTCGCATTATTGTCTTTGAAATGAAACCATTTTATAACTATCACTTATCGGGGCATACCGGTTGGATGGTTTGAAAGTGTATGGACATCCGTATAAACATTTTTTGTGGTTTATTATTATATAATGCATTTTTTTGTTGGTTTACATTCAATTCAATTCAATAGTAAAGATTTACTAATACGTAGGTACTGGTAGGTACTGGTGGTATAACGGCCTGGCTTACTGAAATGAAATACGTGTGTGATGCCAATAAAAGTCTGAAAATCTTGGGTCAAATTCTTTCTAGTGCACAAGAAAATCAAATTGGCCAGAAAGACTTTTCCGGTTTTCACCTAAAACTAAATTTTACGAAATAAATATAAATTTAAACGGCAAAAAAATGCAACGAATAATGAAATAATAAATGAGAAGATACGAATATTTTTTTGAGTTTGATACGGTTGCATATTGCAAGATTTTGCTGGTACTGATCTGATGTAATAATTTGAAGTAAATGTTTTGAAGTGGATAGGTACATTTTTTAAATTACTGTTTTTTTACAGATAAAATCTGAAAATTAAAATATCTCCACTAAACCACGCGAGCTTGCTTCGGGCTTGACTGACTTTTATACATAGGAGTAGAATATACCAACCTACGTAAAAATATAGGATTACAGGAACCTTTATAACTTCAATAATCTTTTTTTACTTTAACTTTTTCTTAACAAGACGGGATTATCCACAGACATGTAATTATCCGTAACTTTTAGGTATGACTTTTATCTCAAGCAAGTTATATACCTAAATAAGTATTTATTTTTACAGGTGAATATAACACTGTTGTTTCAGCAGTTACAAATTTATTTCTTTACTTATGTTTCGTCTTTTACATTGACAACCAGAATGTGTAAGCACAGTCCACGGAACACAGACGCAGCCCATACTAGCAATAGTCTAGCGGTTAAAAGTGGTTGTGCTTCAAAATCTCATAAGTTTTAAGTAGCATTAAGTGAACCTCAATGTCTTATTTCCACCATTTGTTACCAAGGACACTCGATTAAAAAAAATAAACAAAACGTAGCCATTCTAAGTGTTTTAGCTGCGGTGACACACTGAAATACATCAATCACTGGTGATGTGCAACGTGTTTTTTCACGACAGCCGCTCGGAGGCGTGTCTGGTTCGCTGTTCCTTAGACATCGGGTGCTTACGCGGCCCGCGGCGCCCGGGTGGGGAGGGCAGCCGAGATAATTGATGAAGTCGACGTGAGACCGCGCCAAGGATAATCTCCGGCCACCTTCGACATGAGAAACTTTATCTCCTCGGTAAAGGTCACATCGTATTTCAACTTATAATGCACAAATTGCTTCTTGTTCAGTGACGTGACGTTACGAGAGGAAAGCTTTATTTTGCAACGTCATTTGAAAATACGAATGCTGTCGTTGGAATCGGTCATTTGCTAAAAAATCTTTGTTAAAAAATATTTGTTAAAAAAATCTCAGATTACCCTACTACTAGTAGGTATCTAATGTATCTATTCATACCTAATTATATTTGAAATATAAGCGTAGCCTTATTATTTGTTGCAAGATACACAATTGTAATATGGACTGCAGTAAAGAAACGAAATTTCTGATACCGACCATCTACCTTTTTCTCTTGATACTAATTCATAGCAATTTTTTTTTATATATAATATTACTGTGCCTTAGCTATCATTTCCCTCCTCGTAACTATAAAGACATTTTATGTCTCTCTCTAAAGTAACTTGACTTGCAAAACGTTCAATTACATTCAGCAACAATGAAATTACAAGGCCATGCTACGGATCCTGGCTTCTGTTAAGTCCAACAGAGATACGCTTCGTTTAACTGTGTTAACATGACTAATGATACTGGTTTTACATAAAATAAGTACCTACGTACTCTCAAGCTAAGAGAGGTACAATTTTTGTACGTCTTTGTACGTTTCGCACTGATCATGTTCCTCCACCAATCCGAATTATGAATTGGAGCAATATGTTGATGGCTTAGAGCTTCTTAATCAGAGTAGAGCCTGCAGTTGGAAGCTAATAAATTGGAGCCACTAATCTAACCATTTCTCGTTGAGTAAAAAATATATGAATTATATTACTTTCTTCGCTGTTTTATTTCACGTGACATAACATTACTTTATGACTAAGATTTATAAGTTCCACTAAAGTGGGTATAATGTTCCACTTAAGTATACAGGTTGGTACTCAAAATAATAAATTATTATCCGTAATTTGAAAATCCTGAAATCTATGACATTTGTTTCTTGAGTTAGTGTACTAACATTTCATTAAGCATCTCCAAAGCCTGCTTTGGACCAATTACAGAACTGTCACAACATAACACTTTACCTTAGATCTACGATGACACAGAAATACAATAACCTACAGTGTCAACTAAAAGCCATTAATATTGACGTGACCAATGGGTTTAAATTTCACATAAATTGCAAAGTGAGGGAACTTAGGCGCACAGCGAAGTGGTCCAATTTGCATGTTTTATGCATGGTCCGCGGACAGTGCATGGCGCGTACGTATATAGACTCTTTGAAAATTTTATACCCTATTCCCACAAATCCGACCTCGCTGCATTTTATGAGACTACGTTACGTGTTTTCCGAATTGGTATTGGTCTATTTCGCGGAAAGGCGAAGCTTATGGAGACGTAAACCTAAAATTATTATTTATCTATTTGATTTTGCTAAGAGTAAAGGTAACTCTGTAATTCCAGATAACATAGGTATATTTTTTCCCTATTTTATAAAATTTTCCAGAAAAAATCCCATCCATGAAAAATTAAACGAAATAGCTCCATTAAGTCAGTCAGTCGTTAGACGCCGTACCAGTTAGACACTACCACAGTCGCTCAGTGCAAGTGCCAGCGGTTCTCAAAGTGTAATAATAGAACATCTTGTATATTTTATTCCACGATGCACAAATGTAAAAGGTGTGAGATTGAGTTCAGAGATGGGGTTCAGTGCTCCGTCTGTTTAAGCCGATACGACTTTCCATGTGCCGGTATTACTGAATCTGGTTTCCGTAAACTAGGGGACAGAAAAGCCACATGGAGATGCACTTCGTGTAAAAATCCTAGTCCGACCCCAGGAAAGTCCCCAGAGCTGGAGGGCATATACTCTGAACTAAAGTTCGTCTCAACGCAATTGGCTACGCTGCCCGGACTCTTTGATAGCGTGAAGAAAATTCAAGAAGAAATAAGGGACCTAAAAACAATTAAAACAGAGCTAGGAGATGTCAAGACCTCGCTGGAAACTGTATACAGATCAATGTCATCTTTTACGGACCAAATTAATATCCTAGATCAGGAAGTAAAATCATTGCACGCTGCTAAAGAAAATGTGTCATCACTGCAACAGCGGGTGGACCAATTAGAACAAAAAGTGAACGAAGATGAGCAGAGGTCACGCCTTAATAATATAGAGATAAAAGGTGTGCCGTTCATAGCGTCTGAAAATCTATATAATATAATATTCAAGATTTGTGAAATTGTCAACTTCAAAATTACGCGAGAACAAATTAATTACATTGCACGGATTCCGACAAGAGGCGATAACAACACCAAAAATATAATAGTTTCCTTGCACAACAGATATATCAAAGATAATTTCATGACAGCAGCGAGAAAATGCAAGCACATAACGGCATCGAGCTTAGGTTTGAGTGGTGATAAAAAGATATTTATCAATGACCACCTCACTTTGAAGAATAAAAATCTACTTAATAAAACAAAACAATTATCAAAGGAACTGGATTTTGCGTATACGTGGGTGAAGGGATGCAAAATATTTATAAGGAAAAATACTACATCTCCAGTATATTTAATAAATTCAGAATCCGATTTAAAAAGAATTCCACGCTAGATAATACATTCATTTTTTCTGAGTTGTGTGATGCATTTAATATGTGTAGTGTCTTGCTCAAGTTGAGAACCGGTCTTGTTTACGACAAAGTGCACTCATCGTCTTTTGTGCGCTTATCGCTTGATCTTTTTGTTTTTCATAAGTGGCAATCTTTATGTGTTATTACTCCTTATACCTTATGCAATAAGTCTCAATCTTGCGTACACGGCTTTAGAATCTTTTGTGCAGTTTATGAGTCAAGTCAGCTGTTCAATGTGCCATATTTGTCTAACTTTAAAGTTGTATTTCGTTTAAATATTAATTTTGTTCCCATATTATTCTTATTACGTGCTACGATCCGCTACGAGTTTAAATGTAAGTATAAACGTATTATATTAATAGATTTGTTAAAATGGCTATGATTAGTATTTTTTACCAAAATGTTCGTGGGCTACGGACAAAAACTTCTATTTTTCGTAGAAACATAAGTCTTAACTGTTACGATGTAGTGTGTTTGACGGAAACCTGGCTTGTGGACAGTGTTAGCAGCAGTGAATTGTTTGACGATAGGTATCTCATCTGGAGGCGTGATAGGAATTATTCGAGTACTCAACAATCATTAGGGGGTGGGGTATTAATAGCCGTACGGCGAGAACTAGTAGCTGATGTCCAAGAGGAATGGTGCTCGTCCGCGGAGGATCTATGGATTACATTAAAGCTTCAACATATTAAACCTAAAATTTCATACAAAATGCATATATGCACCGTTTATTTATGTCAACAAAATATGGGTAACACATTCTCAACACAGTTATTAAACTTTTCGGAAAAACTAGTAAATATTATTTCAAGTAATCATTCTGATAAGTACATAATTTTGGGGGATTTTAATTTACCTAATATAACTTGGACAAATTCTGATAGTGACGGCTATTTGTCACCTGATAATATTCAGGGAGAATCGCAAACAGACTTTATTGATAAATTACAGTTATGTAATTTGTCTCAGTATAACTCCTACTCTAATTGCAAAGACAGAATTTTAGATTTAGTGTTCTCAAATAGTGACGTATCTGTAATGCACTGCAGCGACCCCCTAGTACCAGAGGATCCATACCATAAGGCCCTGTCTATCACAGCTAGTTTTGTCCAGTTGCATTCTCTTCAAAGTCAACCTCGGAAGAAATTTATGTACATGAACGGAGATTATGATTCCATCCTAGGTAAATTGAACCAAGTTAATTGGGAATATGAATTTACTAATCGGTCCTTAGAGGAGGCTGTCCAATATTTTTATAGTCATTTAAATAATCTACGAAATCAGTTTATACCTAGTAAGCTAATCAAGTCTACCAAAAAATATCCTCCATGGTATAAAACCCCATTAATTAAAATATTAAAAGAAAAGCATAAATATCATTCTAAATTCATTAAATATAACAATTACTCCGATTTTGAATCGTTTAATATGTTGAGAGAGAGAGCAAAATTGGTCGAAAGCGAAATGTTTGATAAATATATTTCGGATATTGAAAACAACATCAATAACAATCCTCAAGCATTTTGGTCCTACGTCAAAAGCCTCAAGCTAACAAACACTTACCCTTCGGTCATGACATATGGAAACGAAACTTCTAGCGATGGATCTAAGATTAGTAACATGTTTGCAAATTTCTTCCATTCAAATTTTTTACAAAACGATAACCAGTTGTCTCTTAATGAGTGTATAATAACTAACACTTCTTGTTTGTCTTCCCATACTTCATCCGATATTGCCTCAGTGAATATAGATAGGTCTGAAGTGTACAGACTTCTGAAAAATTTAGATTTAAAGAAGTCGGCAGGCCCTGATAGTATACCTGCTATATTTATAACAAAATGTGCTCATATCCTTGCTACTCCACTATCGTTGCTCTATTCTAAATCTATTAGAGAAGGAACTGTTCCGTCTATATGGAAATCAGCATATATAACACCCATCCATAAGAAAGGACCTAAAAACCAAATTGAAAACTACAGACCCATATCTAAACTTTGTCTTTTTGCTAAAGTCTTTGAGAAGATAGTACATAAACAAGTTTATGCGACACTTAAACAAACTTTTATCCCAGAACAACATGGCTTCCTGAAAAATAAATCCACTACATCTAACCTTCTCATCTGTAGTGATTTTATATCAAAATATATGTCTGAGCCTGCTCAGGTGGATGTTATATATACTGATTATACCAAGGCCTTTGATAGGATAGACCACATTATCCTTCTGAGGAAAATCATGGCAGCGGGAATAAGGGGGAATCTATTTAGGTGGTTTTGTTCTTACGTCATCAATAGAACTCAAACGGTAGTCCTTAACGGTTATACATCTGACACAAAGCCCATTCCATCCGGGGTTCCCCAAGGATCTTTGCTTGGACCACTCCTATTTGTAATTTTTATTAATGATATCCACACCTGTTTTTCCTATTCTAAAATTCTTCTTTATGCGGACGACATGAAGATACTGAATGTCATTCGTTCAACTGAGGATGCTTTTAACCTTCAGAGGGATCTCAATTCATTTTATAATTACTGTCTACGCAACCGTCTAGACCTGAATGTCTCTAAGTGTTTCGTTTGCTCGTATACACGTAAACCAGACCCTATACAATTTAAATACAATATCAACAACACTACTTTGACTAGAGTCAAAAAGATTAAGGACTTAGGTGTCACGTTTGATTCAAAACTGCTCTTTAACACTCATATCGATGATATAGTCGCGAAAGCCTCAAAGGCGCTTGGCTTTATTATACGATTAACAAGGCAGTTTAAGAACATCAAAACTCTCAAAATTCTGTACTGCACTTTTGTCCGTAGCCATCTCGAATACGCTTCTCAGGTTTGGAACCCAAGTTATGACATCTATATCAATCGCATTGAACGCATACAAAAACGATTCCTTGGGTTTCTAAGATACCGTAGCAAAATCTCAGATATAAGTTATAGGGAACATTGTTCTAAGCAACATTTACTTCCTCTACAAGAACGCAGACGTATAGCTGACTTGACCTATACAGTAAATATTATAAATGGCATGATTGATTCACATGAGTTATTAAGTAGTCTAAATTTCCGTGTACCCAGATCAAAAAGAATAACTGCTCCTTTGTGTATTCCTTCGACGAAAACTAAATATAGACAAAATTCATTCTTTTCCAGAGCCTGTAAATTGGTTAATGTTGTTAGTCAAAAACACAATATAGATATCTTTCATACTAATTCTACAAAAATAAAAAAAGCGATGAGCCAAATTTTTTTCAGTAATGAACTGTAATTAAATTTAAAATAAAATTTAAACTTTTTTCTAACCAGCGCCATATTATATCTATTAACGCTTATAAGCCTCTTCTGTTCTTCGATTATATCTATATTGTTTTTTTTATATCTGCTGGCATTTGTATATTGTATACTATCTATATTGTACATCTACAATTCTTTCGACTAATTTTTCTACTCTATTACCTACCTGCGAAAACTTGTAAATGGCTTTCCTTTTACTGCTCAACATAACTTAAATATTGTAATAGCTGTAAGTTTTCCAAAGAAATAAATAAATAAAAAATAAATAAATAAATTAATCTTTATTGCTCAATAGTCCTAAATCATAAAATTCTATTGTCGATTCGCACATTTGTTCAATGCGCTCTGACACAGAAGTATGTGCGATGGAAATAGCTATGAAGACAGTTCCGTCGTGACGCAATTCACTTTGCTACAACAACACCTGACTCTGATAGGTTGTGGTGTAGTGTAACGACTCTTCATGTTTTTATTTCGCACTGGGATGTCGGTAATCGTCGGATATACGCGGCAGAAACAACCAACTTTTAGAGAGAAGCCATCGGTCGAATATAGCACTAGCTAAATTGCATTGTTCGTTTTATTGCAAGTGCGGATGGCAGAGCTCCCACAGGAATTATTTACTATGTAACAGCACATGCATTTTATTTTGATCGTTGATTTCCGTGTGTGAAATCTTTCATTTTGTTCATCCGACACGTGGTATAAATTTGAAATTCCCAGAGTAAATCTGCGTTGATTTTAAACTGTAATTATTTATTCGTGAAGGTACTTTTAGTTGAAATAACGGATGCTAAATAATAATATTAACATTATTTATCTATAATAGCAACTATCTGAGAGTTCCTAGAAAAAAATATCAAAATATCTGCTCATTTGTGGGCTCAACAGGAAAAAGTAGGGTAAAGGAGCCGAATTTTTTAAATAAAAAAAATGGTCAATATCTCGAAAATGGTGACACTTTTACTAAGGTAATTTTTTGACATACGATAGATCAACTCTCAAGCTATCTGTCATCTTCGGTTGATCCACTACTTACGGGGCATCCTGTATAGTAGAAATGTATCTAACAAGGACACATTTTTAATCATAAAGATATTCAGAAGAGTTCATAAATTCAGCATTTACAGCAGAGCTTTAACTCCAAACATCAACTTAAAAAATAGGATGCACCAGTCGTATTTTACGTTAATTCTAGCTGTGAATCCGCGGATTAATGTGCAATTCAGTAATAAACAAAAAACTAAAAATAAACCACAAATAATAAATTTTGAATTGTTCTTTGGGTTGTATAGTAAACAAGTTAGGTACACCCGAAAGAGAACTGGTGATGCGGTGACGATGTGAATAAGAAATTTCTTTGTGACACTTTTAGGTGTATGGCCGTGACTTTCAATTCTTAAATGGAAATTCTAGATGCTGGTCGATTGCAGATTTTGTATTCAAGCTTGAACATTTAAATGTTTAGACTTCAGATAGAGTAAATAAATATCATAGTAGCGCAGTTAGGCTCTACTTCCCCTGTTGGGGTTGGCCCCTAATCCCTCCACCAACCCACACTGGAGCAGCGTGGCGGAGTATGCTCTAGGCCTCCTCAAAAGGAGAGACCCGTGCCCAGTAGTAGGCCATCAATGGGTTGAAGCCATAGGCTCTACTCGTGGCTGCAAAGCGAATGGTTGCTGGTTCTATTCCTCGATATTTTTGTATCTTTTGATTTACCATGTGTTTATACAACCTGCGATACGTATACAATATAACATTCATATAAAATTTATAGTATAGAGAAGTGCGAGTGAAAACACTTACCTACTTATTCAATAAGTAGAATTTGTATTTATTTTTGAATTATTTATTTTTAATTTCTAATCAATTAAGTATTAACGATCCTTAAATACTTAATATTTTACTAGTCAGTGTACATACCTATTCAGCGTTCGGTATATATATATATTGAATGTCAAGCTTTTTAGGGTTCTGAAGTAAAATCATCATGTCCGTCCGTCCGTCTGTCCGAAGCAAGGCGCCGAGACCTTTAGTGCTAGAAAGCTGTAATTTGGCATGGATATACATATTTATTAAAACTAAAACCGCAGAATAAAATATTGAAAAACATTTTTTTTCAGGGTACCTTCCGTACAGATAACGTGAGGATGAATTTTTATTCGTCATGTACCATTTACTGTGGGGTATCGTTGAAAAGGTCTTTCAAAAATATTATGAGTCTTCTAAACCTATTTTGAAGAAGCGCTCATAGCCCAGCGGCTTGCGTCGATAGTTGGATGGGTGACCGCTAGTGGCAAAAAATTCTTGAGCGTTTCTGTGCTTCGGAGGGCACGTAAAGCCGTCGTTCCTAGTTGTTATCATAAGATAACAATCGTGTCGGAATGTCGGAGGCCCTCGGGCAGTTTGAGAACTTCCGACACTCGAGTTGGCCATTAACCCCTTCACCGATCCGTACTGGAGCAGGCCAAGAGCTCAAGAGGAAAGGCTCAAGAGGAAAGACCCGTACCCGGTAGTAGGTCATTAATGGGTTGATGCCATGCCATGCCAAAACTATTTTTGGATATAGGAGTCCGTTTGCGAAATATTTGGCTTTAAAATGCTAATTTTGGTTAGAGTCAAGTCTCTCCCCCTCCTGCCGGCTAAACGGTTGGAGTTGGATAAGTGAAAAAATTCTCAAAAATTGGTTATATGATATATTTACAAGGAAAAGTATCACGGCTATGTTAGCATAAGTAGTTAATGAGTAATAGTCTACAAACTTGCTACTTCGGAACTCTACATTGCGCTTGGCCCTGACACGCACTTGCCCGGTTTGTGGGAACTAATTTAGATACATACATACAAATTAATTCATACGATATTTACCTCAATATTTGTATTTTTGCACCTATAATACTTCAAATTCTCTTTCATGGTATGGTA
Source organism: Thymelicus lineola (assembly GCA_963932265.1). Classification (NCBI taxonomy): domain Eukaryota; kingdom Metazoa; phylum Arthropoda; class Insecta; order Lepidoptera; family Hesperiidae; genus Thymelicus; species Thymelicus lineola. The sequence goes on along the minus strand of OZ010687.1, from coordinate 8,810,187 downwards.
TTACCTTTTACTCGCAGTACTCGCTGTGGAGTAGCGTCAAATACGAGGTATGTAGGTAGTTCCGAACAATCCCGGGCGATTGCACCAATCTCCCAACTGTGACCCGTATCGTACTCATATAGTACAATATAATCAAGATACTACAATCTGTATCAAATCTACAACATTTGCCAGCTAGTTCGTATATAGGAGTTGTATTGTACCTCTTGTCTCTAGACTTATTTCCGCCATAAAGATGTTTTAAGTCAACAGCATACCTTAAACAGCAGTGATACTCAACCTTTATTCTCACGGGCCACAAACACGAGTTAGTCGTGATGTCACGGGCCGCAATAAAAAATAAAAAAATGTTAATGATTTTTTCGGTTTTCGCGATTGTTACAAATTTAATTAAACAACTATGAACAGATTCATTGCGTACATACTTACTGCTTCAGACACTTTGCACTTTTCTTGGTCACAGGTAATTGTTTATTTCAAATTATTTAGGTGGTAACAATAAAACATATTCAAAATTATTGAACTAATTACTATAATGACGAGCGTACCATCAGCAAACACCACCAGCAAACATTAATGAGCCAATATTGCAGCACTAAGTGGACAATCTATTAAAGGCCTGGTTCATTGAAATAAAGAAGGTAATTAAAGAAGTTAACAAAACTGTGGCTTTACGAGTTTATCTGGCAATATAATATGCCCCCATAAAGTATCAGTGGCAGAATCAGATTTTTTGTTGAGGGCTTGAAGTTGTTTTTGTTTTTTTTTTAAATCAGCCGAGGAAATTAAATTAATATTCAAAATATTAATATGTTTTCCCAGGCAAATAAACTTACCTACCTATTAAAAAAATACGCACATATTTTTTAAATATTGAATTGCAATTAAAGATTTATTGCTAAAGCCAAATATCTCTGCTGATACCAGAAACATTACAGTTATCTACTAACTTCGCAACATCTTACTTGCAAGTCTAGATAAGTTTTCGAAATAGGAAATGAACGGCGGTAAAGTTTAAAGTTGATACATATCTCATAAATAGGTACGATGCTCGATATTGAAGTGTTAAGTTTGATTAAATTTGAGGTTTAATATAACTTTGCATTTGATTCAAAGAAACATTTTAATTAATGAAAACCTTGAAGAAAAGAATTACTACAAATAGCTATCAATAAAAATTAAAATCTTTATCGGGCATCTTATTTTCATGTATCCCATTTCATGTATCATGTAGCCCTATCGGATAAGTGTCAGATTTTGTTATTAATAAATTATTAATTACATAATTCAGAGGGACAAAAATCCAAAAATATCCCCAGATTTATTCAAAAATAAAACTCCTGTATGACAGTTGCTTTGCTTCTGAAGATGCCTTCACGGCTTACCTCAGAACGTAATTTCCTACATGTCACTGGCAAATGCTGTTAGGTTGCAAAGTCGAATTTAAAGCCAAAAACTAATTTTCAGTAGGTAAAGTCACCAACTACTTTTATGTCCCTTTTTCTGTGGCTTTTCCGTTCTTTGAAATTATTTTATCATCTTTATCACTATCGCATCGCAACCCTTATCTGTGCTGAGTCTCCTCTCACCATGTAAGCGGGTTTTAGTTCAACACCCTGGCTAGTTGGCTAATACGATATACATATATTAAGTATATACCTTTGAGAACATTATGTAGAACTCTCAGGTGTATACAAGTGATAATTTTTACCCATTTATAATGAAATTCAACCGTGTCATTACCAATAATGAATTGTGGTAGTGCCACGGGAAATTAAACCACACATGACTTAAAATTAGTGTGGGTGCAGGAATCGAACTCAAACTGGGAGACCAACTTTAATTCTTACAATAATTTTGATTTTACTTAGGAATACATTAATTTTTCTAATAATGTTGTAATGAGTCTTGGACGCAGATTACATAGTACATAGTTACGTGAGTCACAAAATGACTTCTAAATTAATTTACTTATGGAAAACATGAATGACATACAGCTGTAAATTCCTTGTAGAATAACACGAGTAGGTAAGTCATTCGCTCGTACGCAGCTAAGCCGTTGCCATACATAATGCCATTGCTCTAAATCCTCGGACTTGCAAGTTTGATTAGACTTCCCTTGAATGCCACCGGGATAGCGCACATCTCATAAATGTTTACTGCCGGCTTAGAGTCTGCTATGACCTGTCTAGAAATATTAGTTTACTTTAATCGTCCTCCGGCTGCTACGACATTCCTTACGTCTGAGTAAGAAGTTCATCAACCCATGAAGTAAAGTAATAGTGTAGGTACTTTGTAACGTAGATCAAAAAAGAATTAAAATAAATGTTTCACATATAGAAAAGTTAAATGCATTAATCATACTACAGTGTTTATTCAAACCACAGCTCCAATTCGCTCTACGCACTTAAAACTGGAGATTGAAAATATTACGTAGCATTCTTTTTTATCCGCATTATTTTTATTCGTATTAACCTTTTTTCTGGAAGTCATTAAAAGCGCCCCTCACTCGTGCAATCATTGTATAATGTTTCAACGTAGGTGATATTTGTCAGATGAAAAAATATTGACAAACCACTTCTCATTAAGCTTCAGTGGCCTTCATGCACCTGCTTCGTATATTGCGCATTTTAAGTTCGCCCTTGCCCGAGTTTCCAGAACATCGGCACCAAATGAACTCATTATGAACTCATCGACGAGCGAGTGAGTAATTCTCACAGTTCAACAGGCGCTTTCAAAGCTGCCTGCTGCCAGATATGTGAATACACAACTATGTTTATTTTAGTTTCAGTAATTAGAAATGGGCTTCAACCCATTAATGGCTCACTACTAAGTCTTGCGGAGGCCTACTCCATCCACTACGACGCTCTACTGTGGATTGATAGAGAGGTTAGTGGCCAACCCAATTGCCGAAAGTTTTCATACTCCGTAATATATTTTGATTAAAGAGGCAAAATTTTTGTGCTATTCACCTTCAGAAAAACTAGCAAACAATTCGCATTTTTAACCGACTTCAAAAAAAAGAGGAGGTTCTCAATTCGACAATTGTTACCTCGGAACTTTGGACTGCGTGAACCGATTTTGATGATTCTTGTTTTAATCGAAAGCTGGTGCTTGTCGTGTGGTCCCACATTTGAGCGAGATCTGACAGTGGCATCCATGTCAAAAGCATATAAGTCTTGAATTTTAAGTCGGTTATTTTTTTGTTAAAATTTTAGATTATTTATATTTAGTGACGACAACTAACAAATGAGCGGGCGAGTTTTATTCGTGTACCACCTACCTATGTCGAAAATTATATTTTTCTCTTAACATTCTAAGTACTTCACTCGTACTTACAGTTTCTAAAACAATGTCGCACTTGACCAAGTGCTGATGATATAAAGAGCTGCCTTATGTTATATCTACATAATTTATCAAAACTATTTTACACAAAAATATTAAACAAAAAAAATATTTTGAGCTGATAACGCATCACCGATATGTTGGGCGACGGTGATTTCAGGTTTGTATGTTCTTTTGTCATCTATTTACATAAAAATCAAAACATATGATTATTCTAAACAAACAAAATTAAACATTTGTAGTTTTTAGTTTGTGCCAATATTATACAAGAAAAAATTGTATTTTTGTTTGTATCGAAAAGGCTCAAAAACTACTGAACCGATTTAAAAAATGCTTTTATAGTTATTTAAAATATGTGAGAAAATTAACATTCTGCCTGCACTTGTTTGGTCACATTCGATCACTTTGATTTAGATAATTGACAGACACTGAAATAAATAAACCGAATTAAAGTAGTAGAGTAATCTCTAGCTCTTTTCTTAATCAGGACTTAGAGGAAAACCCATGCCCGCTGCAGTAGTCAAGTTAAATAATGAGGATAATTCCCAAATAAATTATCTAGTTAAATAATGAGGATAATTCCCAAGTAAATTATCCATCTATTTACGTGTAGTAGATATGATTCTAAAGGTCAGAAGAATTACTTTCATCGTATATCACGTTACTAATCGATTGACAGGCTGCCATTATATTGTCAGAAACCGATAGAACACACGTACAAGCTAACCTTTGTTCCTTGACTTTTCTAGGAATTTAGATATTATACTGTAATTTACGTAGTTACTTAACTTAAATAGTTAATGATTTCTGTAGAAAAATTTGATTATCTGATAATACAACCAAGAGGTTACTCTGTTATAATATTGTGATGGTGTAACTTTATTTGCGTGTTTCCACTGCAGAACTACTCCAGAGTACAATGTTTATAAAACAACCGTAATAAGCGTAAAAATGGACCCTTAATCTTCACTGTATCTTCCAGAATCAAAATTACAGTAAACATTTCAAAAATATAATGCGAATAAATTAAAGAGGCATACATACAAGTACATGTAAATGATGATAAAAGCTTTAATTAATTATATTCAGCGATGATGTCCCTGTGGATTGAGAAGCTTCATAAGCCTGGTTTGCCAACGTCGCCGTTGCACCTCACTGCAAGGTCTAACGTCTTCCGGTTCGTCAGGGAACGATGGCGGGAAATACATACTGTTAAGAATATACATATTTAATGTCAAATTATCACATATTTAAAATTCATTCAAAGGTAAAATATACGCCGTCCTTAGCGAGTTTACATGCGGACAGATGCTACGTACATGCGTAATATGTGAAACGCACCTATGTTAAAAGGAAAAGGATAAAATTATCAATGTTTCCTTTGTTATGCCACTTACACCTATCAAATATGTCCAAAAGAGATGCTATTGGCCTATTCTGAAGATTGAAAGTAACAGCCAGTTAAGAAGAAACGGGACAAAATTTTATAATGTATTACACCAATATGAACACCGGTAGCGTCATTATCAGGCCAAGAAATTTTATAACAATAGGAAAAAAAACGTTTAAAGTTTTAGAATTGAATTTAAGAATGATGTAAGGCAATACATAAATGTCAGCAGTGTCAGCACTTATTTTGTAATCATCAGTAACTTAAACCAGACCAGTGCCAAAGACCTCCAAAAGATTGTCAAAAACTATTGCCTTCTAGTCCATTGCTACAAAACTTTACTTACATTCTAGACTCCTTTCGTGGCAACACTATATCCGGATACAATTTTTGTGCAGCAAGTTGACTCTTCCGCATTGAGCTCGAAGTGCTGGTCCTCGAGCTACCATAACTTGCAGAAGACCTACAAAATATCTAATAATTACAGTCGAGATTACCTTGAAAAAGAAAACAGAATCAAAGGCTGTTCCTAGTGGTATATAGGTGGGCCAATTAGATCCATTTAGTATTCGTCATGAACCGCAAGTTGACGTGCGTCACGCGACTGTAATAGTGGGTAAATCCCCCAATTTTGCCTCGCTACAGACAAACAAATTTCATGAAAATAATATCCATTAATAAGATATATCCACTAAAAATCGGAGTCAGTTAGTAATGTTACTTAAAATTATCTTTAACTCGAATATTTTCATTTTTGGAATCACCGAATGCATTTTAATGTCGATAAAACATTTCTGCTATTTCTAATGCTACTTTTTTATAGAAATTACCGGCAAATTCTATAAAAAAAATAGTATAAACAGACTATCCACCTGATGGTAGGTGACTAAGATCATCCATGGACTTCAGCAACACAACAGGCATCAATCACTAGGTAATGCGTTGCTGGCCAAGAAAGAGAGAAGAAAAAGAAAGAAAGAACTGACTCTCAAGCCAAGACTAAGGTTACTAAGATTATTTTATTCCTAGTGCAATACTAACATTGATGCCTTTGATTTCCCCGTATCGGTGCTTGTCGGCAAAGGCCTTAACATGGTATCAAAGGAAGACCGCGGCATGCCTACCACACCTAACACCACTCCTAATTTCGTCAAGTTCTCTTCAGGACCAGCCACCGCATGCATCATGTAGAGCAGTCGAGGGGTCACTCTACAAAATATTAATGATTAACCATAAACTATGATTTTTCGATAAATTATAAAGATGACTACTTACATTTTGATTCTTTAATACTAGTCAAATTATGGTATTTCCAGTAACTAAGTCTACACATTTAGTTATGCTCTTTGCAGCATCATAACATGGGTAAGGAGATGTTGAAGGATGAAGGAGATGGGAGAGGATGGAAAATTAGAAGTTCTCATCCCTTCAAACCACTAGACTGTTACGGCTGCCTGGTATAAATAATTACAGAATAATATAAAAATTTGTATATGCATGGTCTCTATCCAAAACGGGCTGTTTTGATTAAATTTTCAGGCAATCTTCCAACTAGCCCAGGCTTTGTGAAGTTTGGTAACGTTCAGATCAACAGAAAAAGAGTGAATAGGCTTCTATTAAGTTAGTGCGATCACCACCCTGGACCAGGGATCTGGATCTCCACTTACCATCAGGTGGGATTGTGGTCAAGCATTAACTTACTTTAAGTAAAAAAAAAAACAGATTTTTTCTACCCGTTATAGTTAAAAAATAGATAATAATGAACAGTAAACTAAACAAAAACCGATAAAATTCCGGCAATCCGACTTACTGCGTGCACTTGATTACACCTAATCCCATCATGCGGTAGTCGATGTCTCTATGGCAGAACACATCGTTCATTAGGGGAGAACGCGTATTAAGCTTCTTATCGTGTCGAACGCAATATCCCAAGAGCACTGAGCGCTCTTCTGACGCCATTTTAGACACGTAACCCGTATGCAACATATGCTCTACCGAGTTGAATATCTCCGACTTGAATATACGATTCATCTCCAATTCTATAAAATAAACAATGTCACGTAAATCTTTGAGTGGATTGGGTTTCAAAAACTTAAATTCTTAGCTCAGCAGCGTTACCCAAATACCCACTGCCAACGGGAGGTACCTTTTCGTTTCGTTCCGTTTTGGCTACGGAACCCTGATTATTCGTGAACTATCCATGCTTCATAGAAACATACAAAACTTGTTTCGTTGAAAGAGATTGAAAGCAATCTAAGAAGTTATTGGCAGAGCTCTTTACAAGCAGGAAACCAATATTGTATTAAAACACAAACTGTCAAGAAGTCTCCGCTGCTATCTTATCTAGAGATTACGGATAGATAGATTATTAAAAACGGCTGGTAATCATCGCTGCTAAAAAAGACTTCATATAAAAATACCAGTTCCAAGTTGATTTCTTACCTTAATAGTTAATTTTAGTAATTAACTCTAACTAGCTTATCATTACTCATGCCAGTAGACAAATATTGCACTAATGTGTAAACCGAACGTCAATTACGTTGATGATTGAGTAGCTCCGTTTAGTTAACAAACCTTAATTGAAAATTTAACAGCATCCAAAGCAGGATAGTGCACAGAAAAAATGCTATTATAAATTACTTGATCATGTGAGTAATGAACCAACATTCTATGCTGTTTAGATCCATCCCACATATAGATGATGGATTTAAATTCTAAACATTAAAATCGCTGTAATCATTATTCTGAAGCTCCGTGGGTAGGGGAAGTAAGCCCAAGAAGGGTACCTTAAGGCAAAATTAAAGTTTGAGCATGTTAATAACATAATTTCTAAAGACTTAAGTTGATGCGTGTAAGGGAGTTTAGTATAGTTTGATAAATTTAAGTCATATTACTTAAAACTACACCAGCAAAATTATTATGAGCAAATAACATAAACCTTCAAAAAACTCATTTTGCCCGTAGGGGGGGCCTAAAATGGGTACTGGCCTCGGGCAAAACGGAAGGCCGGCCTAAGATGGGTAGGAAATTGAAAGAAGCTAGCAGAATTGAAAGATTATGTGTTTATATTAAATAGAACAATAAATATTTGCAAAAAAATTTATCACAGTATTCAAATTGTTCGACTTTAACAAAATTGACTTACTCAAAATGTTTTAAAAGTAACATAAATCTCTCGAACATTTCTAAGTTAGCTACATCATAATCAGTCTAAAAATAAGCAACTTAAATGTACTTCTTCTATTTGCTTCTATTTTTATTCTTTTCTATTCACACCTCGGGGGGCCTAAAGAAAGTAGCAGACGCCTCTATTTAGGAGTGTTGCGGTCTATGGCCTTATACGGAGCTCCCGTATGGGAAGAAGAGCTGACTGATAGAACCATCGCCCTTTTAAGAAAACCTCAGAGGGTGATGGCTATCGGAGTCATTCGAGGATATCGCACCATCTCCTTCGAGGCAGCGTGCATCTTGGCGGGATGCTCAAGCTTCGTAATATGATTGGCAATCAGATCCGGGCCCGGTGTATTGTACCCTCGCCAAGAGAAATGGAAGAGTGGAAGTTCAACAGTCGGTGACTAAAAGGTGGAAAAAGCAGCTGGCTGAACTCAGAGCCGGATGCTGGACTGTCGAGGCTGTCCGTCCGATCCTGGAGGATTGGTTGGACAGGCGGCATGGGTTGTTTACCTTCCGGCTCATACAGGTGCTCACCGGACATGGTTGTTTCGGAAAGTACTTGTGACGTATAGCTGGAAGGGAACCGACCACCAGGTGCCACCATTGCAGCTGCGTCAAGGATACGGCGCAACACACATTGTTAGTGTGCCCAGCCTGGGAGGATGAGCGCCGTGAACTCGTCGCAGAAATGGGGGACGATCTCTCGCTTTCGACCATAATAAGAGCAATGGTCAGAACTGAGAGGTCTTGGGATGTGGGACTTTCCTTCTGCGAGGAGGTTATATCGCAGAAAGAAGCTGCGGAGAGGGAGAGGGAGATATCATCTAACCTCCAAATCTGCAGCCGGAGAGTAGGACGTCGGAAGAGGGCCTACCAGGCCCTTCTCCGTCCTCCATGAATTGATGTCTTGACGGTGGACACGGTTTCAGCCGTCAGTAAAATAAAGCCTCGAGAAGGTGCGCGCGGTGTATGAGCCGTGTGCCTTGTAGTGAAAAAAGGATGGTTAAACTCCAGATCCATGCTGAGAAAGGGATCTCAAAAAGGACCAGCGCTGTCAGGCTCGCGGAAGAATGCGAGAGCGTACCCGTGATCCTGACCGACGGTGTAGAGGAGTATACCCGTGGTGGTTTTAGCCGGTAGGAGCCCGGCATAGCCAATAGTATTCATGGCATCCATGAGGATTTCCCCACGTAAAAAAGGGGCAAAACGAGTAGGTACTCATTTTGCCCTACCCATTTTGCCTTTTAGCTAGAAGTTTGCATTATTCGAAAAATAACCTTCAAATATTAACTCTAAATCCGTGTGTTGAGTATGAAAATATACTTGAATAAGTTTATTTTGATACTAAATCAACACTATTAGACAGACATTTAAGCCAAAGCAAAAATTAATCTGAATTTACCTTGCAATTTTTTATCGAAACAGACGAAAAAATATTTTTGGTCACTGCGCACGTGTTTCTACTAGCTTCGTTTTTTAGTGACTGCCTCAGATGGAGCGGGGTGCGGAGCGACTGTTGCACTGTTCGCAGCGAGTCCAGCGTTCAATCTGACGATGTCGCATTGCCTACCCTTTTTAGGCTGGGTACCCGTCTTGGGCTTACTTCCCCTACTTACTACTAATGTATTAAATAGTGTCCACCCAAAATATAACTTTCAAACGTTGTTCTGCAATATCTATGCTTATTTAATAAGATATTATTATAGTTTATGTGCAGCGCTGGGCATTTACCATCAAAGGACTCATCTGCTCGTATGTCGGATACTGATAATAAAAAATATAGTCATACTTCTACGTAAGTTAGGTAGGTAATTATAATTTTCCTGCCCATTTTCCAATTTTATTTGATACTAGGAAATCGCCCTCGCTTCGCTTTGGGAAAAATAGTTAAAAAAAAACATTTTTCAAATGGGTTCGGTAGTTTCCGAGCCTATATAATGCAAACAATCAAATCTTTCCTCTTTATAATATTAGTATAGATAATTTTATTTCCAGATTTCCGTAATGTGTTACAAGGCATAATAATTATCAGAAATAGTTTTTTTTTTAATAATCATTATATTTACCTATCTGATTAAAAGATTTACGGCCTAAAGCCAACCAAACAATTTGTACGCACACACGAAGCAGAGTTTCGAAAAGCCTCGCGTCTTTGTCTGACAATGATCGTCTTTTCTTCTGCGGCCCCATGTGGTGAAACTTTCTAGTGTCTCCTCCGCCTACAAAACGGCATTATGTCGTGACATTATAATATTATTCATTAAATTATAGACCAATATACAGATACACACTCTACAATTATACAACCAAGTATACCTACTGAGATTGAATCATCTCTTACTAAGAATACTTACAATCAACAACAATCTACGGCACTTAAATTGTAGTCTATTTCAAAAGTACTAGGTATGTCAATCATACAATAATCTGTGCAATCAAAGGACACAATTTCACTTGAAGACCAAATAAAAAACAATAACCAATTAGCATTGTGCTGTATTCTTTGGCGACTAGAAGACGTATGTCAGATAAATTATCCCGATATTCACTTTCAAGAATTTCACACTGTGGGGTGCGTACTTTTGTCTCTAATTCTATTATCCTGTTTGCCATTTCATCTGCTATCTGTATAAATAAATATTATACCAAATTATACCAAAAGCACAACTATTCATAATTTATTTTATGAAATAGCAAAATTTTACTCGCACCTTCAACATCCATGTCGCGGCTTTCGCATATCAGTATGTAATAGAAATAAGGATCTTTTTCAAACTCTGTGTTCAAACTATTCTACAATAATATATCAATCTTTACAATTTCTAGTCTAATTGTAAATACATTAGCTACTGTTTTATACTCGCCTGCAAGTAATACTGACAATAGAGAATGAGTGCTCTAATAAACCTTTCAGTAGTAGGCAAATGTAACATATTTATCAACATGGGGCTCAATAGCGCTATAGGTGCTGTATATATGGCAATATCCTTTACATCCTGAGAAGGGAAAATACATGAATTGCAATCTTGCTACACCGCAAAAATATGCTCCGTCATTTTATAACCTCAGAAATAAATGCTCTATCTATCTGTCAGCCTTTTAAACTAATAGAAATAGGCTTCCGCAATGGATACCAATCCAACCGGTCCTGGGCCCCCTGAATCCAGCAGTTTCTCGCTTTCTTCTTTAGGTCATATCAGCTGTTCTGGGGCAACCTGTGCTCCTTTCACCGAGACGAGGATTTTACGACCCCATCATTTTATGTGTCCGAACGATGTGGCCTGCCCATTGTCACTTCAGCCGGTTAACCGTACCACCGTGAAAATACCGTATTAAATTAGACTCATTAGAGCCCACTGAGTTCTAATAGGTGGTTGTGGTTGAGTAAGATGCACCACGATTAGGGAAGATTGGGCTTAAGGACAGATCAACATCGTAACATGCAAATGCAATGAGGCAGAGGATGCATCCATCGATATTTTCTGTGATTAACTAACTCGAGGTGTGACGTACCTACAAATATAAAGCGATCACCTTATTCCACCTGGGATCTGGGACTTGAACTCAAGAACGGCCTACAATTCCTCTAAAATTAGGACTTGGTAACAATGACAATGGGTCCGACAATGACCTTTGGGAACTTAAGCCTTACCCATCAACAAAATAATAAAGAGATATCTCAAGGCGTCAAAAAAATGAGATACTTGAAACTGTGTACTCTTTTGAATAATCCGGTCCATATCAGCGCCTGATTATACCTTAATTTACTTGTTTTTATTTTTAGCGCGAAATTTTTGCGGCTATAAGTTAACAAGTTCAATGACCGGGATACATAGTAAAGTTTGGGTCAGAAGTGGCCCACGGGCCGATTTTTGAGTATTGCTGATCTGGTGCTTACCTGGACCGATATAACTTCCGGCTGACCTGGCTTTAGTTTCCTTTGATAACGTCGCCGGAACCGAATCTGCAAAAAGAAAAATATTCAACCGTAGTAATATTTTTAATCTTTTGTAATTCAACGAGTCCGTTATGCTTCATACTCGTACACTGGAACATTACAAAGTGGCAAATTAGTTCCTGACGAAAACATGTTACGTTGTTACTGAGGTAATAGAACCTACACAATCAAATCGGAGAAATTTTACCTTTTAACTTTATAAATGTAAATAAGAAGTATGTATTTAAAAATTAAATTGCATTACCTGTTCTATTAAATCTACATCATCTCTAAACTCGACAGTTCCGGTCGGAGCTTTGGTAGGTACCTGGATAGTTTCAACAAGTTGTGGCGGGAGGTCACTGAAATAATTAAACGCTAAACGCTAATGTGTCGCGGGTGGCATGGACAACACATAAAACTGTGCGTAAAACACATCACAATAACACCCAAGTACAAATATTTATCTTTCACATAAATAATATCTGCCCCGGCCAGGAATCGAACCCGGGACCCCTCGCTTCGCAGGCAGAGTTCTCAACCAACTAGGCTACAGGGTCGTGATAGTAATAAGTATATCAGGTACAACTTAACATAAAAATATTGCAGAACATTAACGTAGAATACTAAAACTAAAGAGACCCAGAGCTATCCTCGAAATATGTCGAGCGTCAGTGTGAGTCTTACCTGAGGAGATAATTTTCTAAGATTCAGGAAACCTTCATTTAAGAGGTTCGAGTTTGGTCTGTAGATTACCTACTGGTATTTTCACATTCTGAGTGTTGAGCTGTGTCCAACTCCTACTCAAGTAAAGTGATAGCAGACCGTTAAAAGATTATAGTGACACAGACCTTATGCATCATGGCTTACCACCACTTGCCACAGAATAGATAAATAGAACTATCATACTTAGGTAATACTTTCTAGTTTAGTGTAGATTTTGTTGCTGAAATGCAAATGCTTGAAAAAATCATTTCATGGCTGATTTTATTAATTATGTTGTAATTTGAAACTCATACGTAATTAAACCCATTTCAGTAAACCTTTGTATTTTCTAGCCTTCTAGCCAAACAGCTAAATTAATAGTTATTTACCTTACAAACAATAAAGCCTTTGTCGATTCATCCCAAACCCAATGTCCATCTTCGTATAGCCCACCGAAGCCTCCTTCTTCTTCATCATCAGCCATTTGGCTTTTTATCTACAATTTCTCCATAATTTTATTATTAGAAACTTATAAACGTCATCGGTTGTAAATGTCTGAGATAGATGACATCACAGAGTACTTAATCACTACGGATGACATTATTAAATGTCTTCGTGGAATGATTAATGTCAATTACTGGCAACCAATTGGTAATTAATTATGTTATAAAAAATAACAAATCTCTGGTGTAAATAGTTGACTATGGATGCTTATGGATGGACATACACACACACACACACACATGTTGTATGCTTCAAACTAGCAAGTGTGTCAGCACTATTAGAAAAAATTGGGTTTTAACAGCGTGGGATTAAACAGCGTAGAATATATTAATATGCAAGGTGTCCGACTCGGTGTTGTACTGACTACACAGACTGACTATATAGGTACCAAATGAGCGGCCCCTGTAGCTACGCTACTAAATGCTAGCTATTAAACCTGATGAACAAGAAGAACTACGAGTATAACCCAATCAAGCACTAGTTTCTGATATACATATTCTGGTACTCGATTATATCGGGAAAGTATTCAGAATCACATCATCAATATCACTTAGAAACCGAGGCTGCATCTGCATCATGCTGAATTCGAGATCGTAAAATTCTTTATTCAGATATTGCTATGAACATAAAACTTGCAGGTTTGCGCTCGGACGAAAATAAAACTAAATGTACCCCGTCTTTAAAAATGTAATTCATAGCCGGCTATAACTCGAGGATTGAAATTATCATCGAACTTGCAAAGACAACTTTGGTAAAATTTACGGCGTTACCAGTAAGTTGCGTTCGACGGCACTGAATATAAAGTTATGTTAATGTTAGTGCACCAACTCCGCACCTTAAAACTTATAAAATGTTACAATTTGTTACACGTTCAAAACGGATGATGCTCCGGCAATACTAAACGTCTCGTTACTTAACTTACGAGCTTGTTTATAAGACCTGTTTACAAAATAGTATCTATCTAATCGGGTAAAATACTTATAATATTTATCTTACGGTTAAATCGATTGTTCTCTTTTTTACAAACTAGGTATATCCTGAGGGTGTAGAGGTACCTACCATCAGTATAATAATGAAAGCTTGTAATTTTAACCACGTGTCCTAATAAGTTGTTTGAAATTTTACTCCGTTAATAAAAAAGAAGAAACGATGTGGTTAACGATGCCGTTGATGTCGTTCGTATTGCTAACTAATACTACCTACACTATGATAGACATGTCATTGTGACCTAAACTTAGAGTTGACCACAGGACCTATATAAGGTACTTCACGTCTGAATGATTACAAAACTTTTATGCCTAAGTATTGACCCCCTTTTAAGTAAGTACTCGTACAAGTATACGTAACGCAAGTATCCAAATCAGCAAGTATGTCAGGTGTAAGAATTCATTGAATTCATGCACACAGGCGATTGCACACAGGCTGGGATAAGCTTTGATCGGGTGCGCTCTGCCATGTGATCAAATAACCGTGTATATTATACTTAGCGACTAGTGTGTCCCACGAGGCGAGGGTCTCATCAGTCGAGTGCCTAACTCTATTCAGATCAAAAGGATTTTATTTTATTTTAAGGGATGTTGATACCCATATCGAGGAAAGAACGCCATTTTAAAAAAAAATCATATTCTACCAGTCAAGATGAGGTTATAAAAAACATATTTTACGCTCACTCTTTGCAATCATTTTATTCAATGAAGTTTGATAACACTTTCATAGTGTTTAAGTACTCTGAGATACTTTCTTTGTCTCTTTTATCAAAACCAATTTATTTTTATTATATTTTCCTCTTGTCTGTTCCGTGTTTGCCCTCCACTTCATCCGCGTTAGTGGTTTCGAAACAAAATTTTTAATTAATTAATTTTTTATAGAACCATGGATATCGACTTTTTACAAATCCCACGGGAACACTGAAATTTTCCGAGATAAAAAGCCTATGAATCTATGTTATACAGGGTGTCCCAGCGCCAAGTGACCGCCCGGCGTCTATTGATTAATTGGACAAAATGACAAAAACCATTAAAGTACAGGTCTTAACGGTCTGAAGCTGAATCTTGGTAGATTCATTCGTTGATGATTCAGATTTCAGTCACGCAAAATAGCCTTTCTCTTTATAATATACCTAATAGTACCTAATAGTCAATGTAATCTTTGTATTTGCTAATGTAGTTTGTTATAATAATAGAAAAAGAAAAATGTTTAAGGTTATTTTTAATGAAGATTCATTTTAAACTGAATACCCACACTATGCCACCGCGGTGGACACTAGGTATCCTTACTTAAGGCTCTCACAAGACGAAATTTCCATAAATAAGAAGTAATATTACTAGGCAAGTACTAGTAAGTACGTACTATTGTACCTTTACATTACGTACAAAACGTGCATTCGCACGCTGCTTGTCTTTCGTTGATGAATATTCATGGAGGATCAATGTGCTTCGCTATTTTCACTATGGACACGTGTACGTGCTCTCAGAAGGCTGTCTTGTATTAAGTAATTATTCTCTCTTAAATACACTAACGAAGATGTTTTCTTTTAATAAAAACAACAAGTGTAGGTCCTTCGTTCGCATAATGTTAGTCTACTTAACTTTTTTATTTATTTACCAAGTCCTACATACTATGTCGTGTTGGTACGATAGACTTACCTAAGCGAAGATTGCTTGAGAGGCATGCTTGAGGTAACCTACCACATGTCAAAAATTTCAACCAGTATATTTACTTGTGGCCTCGGCTTTAAAAAGTAGGTCAAATGGCCAAACAAAGGATCTTTTGCAGAATGAATAAACGCTGATACTTTTACCAAGATATTTTGACATCTGGTATGTCGTTAACAGTTCTCAGTATTCTATCCACAGACAGTGATTGTTTATCCGTAATTCTTAGGTCAGTTGCCTAACAACTCTTATGAAATCACAACATCGTAGTATTACTTTACCTTCCGACTAACCAGTTTGGATAGATAGGTTATTTAAACCGACCATTACGATTGATATGTACGTAGCAGGTTAGAGTAGGTTAGGACACGGGGGTGTCAGCCGTCAGTAATTTAATGCCTCGATATGGTGCGCGCGGTTTTCCGCGTGCCTTGTATTGAAGACGAGATGGGAAAACTTCAGGTCCATCTTAAGAAGGGGATCCTGTAGTGTATAGCGAATTAGTAGCGATACAGATTAGTAATTACTAACGATCATAATCGAGATATCTCGAGACATCTTCATAATCGAATGATTCCATCAGTATATCTCATAATCGCCCACCACTACTTGCCGAGCACTCTCTGTCCGGACGCCGACCGAGTAGGACGTGTAGTGAAAGCGATTAGTTTATTATTGGCACCAATCGAACCACTACAAGTGGCGACCCTGCCAGGATCTAAAATCTCTAAGATCTAATTTACGTATGTGCCAGTAAACAAATCACAAAATGAAACTTAGAGGTAAATCACTAAACATGACCGATTTTATTACTACGTTTTATTGCGAATATTGTGATGCTGTCATTATTCAACTTTAATGTAAACTTATATTTGTTAAATTTATAATATAATAGATTTCATGAAGATGATCTAGTAAGCTAACTTGCTATGAAAAGTGGCTGCTACGGTAGCATTTATTTCGATAATATAAAACCGGTCTTGTAGTATTGATTGGTACCTAAAAAAATCTAGAAACGTCTAGTCACGTAATTATATTACGAGTAATAATGCCTCATTTTGTTGTCAGCATAAAAGTAATATATATAAGTGCCGTGAGAAACAACGATTTTGAATAACTGCATCGGTTAGATTATAAATTGTATCTAATCGTAGGCCGCTTATATCAATTGGAATGCAACTTGTATTATTCTCACTGGCCGGCAAAGATGCGCAGGTGCCTATTAGACTCACAAATAATCTAACTTTGTTAGTATTCGCGCCCGTAAGGCAAAATCTTAAATCCACCCTCAACTACATTTAATAACGCGGTAATCTGCGCGTTCGGTTGTTAACCAGTCCATACCTGGCTATCGGGCTGACCGCTTGCACTCTGAGCCCAACCGCGCCGCTGATCTTCCACCATCGTGGAAACTCTTTCTCTATACCGCGTCGTACCGCTTCCATACAGTCTACTATTATCGAAGGTCGTGTCATCGTGTGTGTATGTGTATTGGATACAGTTCGGACAAACAAACAAGCTGAAACAAGTAAGTCCCGTGAAGAATTCATCGTCATCAGCACCCAACTTGAAGGTAAGTCGAGACTGGTCTAGTATATGTACACACACGGAATCCTGAATTATGTTGCGTACGGTACTATTGCTGCACAGACGCGCCAACATTTAGATGGGCATTATGTTACGTAGTTAATCATCATAATTACATATAAAAAAACCTGCAGGGTAACTATTTTAGACCAATGAAATACAATTATAAAGACACATTTAGTAAGTCTATCCCACAAGTTATTATTTTAATAATACCTTTGATGACCAAGTGCTTAAATTACTAATTAATTTATACTCGTAGTCAGATCAGTGCATATTATGATGATGATCTTTAAAACGTATTACTATTTGACAACCTTAATAGGTTAATATTAAATGTCAGAGATAGTTTGGGTAACCGAACGGTACCTAAATAGTAATAATACTTCAATGTACTTAAATGATCTTTTTGCGTTGGTAAGCTATAATGATGGTAAAGTAAAAAGAATAATTACATAATCATGAATAAAGGCTAAACAGGTAGTTCGATGAAAATCGGAACGGTACCTACAATATCCTAAGAGGTAGTTCGTGAAAATCGGAACGGTACCTACAATTATATCCCAAGAGGTAGTTCGATGAAAATCGGAACGGTACCTACAATTATATCCCAAGAGGTAGTGCGATGAAAATCGGAACGGTACCTAAAATATCCTAAAAGGAAATATGGAAGAGGAAGGATTATGGAAATGACAACAAAACATTATTTATACGTGGGTATAATAAATCGTGTGTACTTAAATAAGTACACTTAATTAATTATGTAACGAAAGTGCTGCCAGATTTGTGCAGAATATGGTTGTAAGCTTAAAAAAAAAATTCAAATATACTTACTATTGAAGGCCATGCAATTCACCTCGTTTACAAAGGTATGCCTCAAGTATTATAACTATTTAACTATTAACTTTGAATGACTTGATAAGAAACGATTGGGAATCTACCCCACGTAAAACGTTGTGGTTGTTATTTTTCATAATTTTGCTTATTTGTCATAAGTTCAACAGAAATATTATTTGTCATGGCAATACAATCCATTTGACGATCACACCTATAAAATCATTTTAATAAAGAACCTATAAAGTAACTTCGAAGTGTGTGATAAATATATATATATATTATAATATATCTATCACATGCATATGATTGTGTAAAAAAGTTTATACTTTACTACCTGTATTACGTGGTAATATTGAAGCAGCAATTTATTAATTATTTTATTGCTAAAGTCAATATCAATTTCAATGTAATATTGGTAACTATAGCTACATCAAGGTTCACACAGATTGTACAAGATCCGTATTGGGCACGCAAACGTTTATAAGGCTCGTATGGAGCACGCCAATGTACTTTGTGTACAGAAAACCCGGCAAGAGGCAAGCAAACTTTCACAAGGCTCTTAAGGAGCAAACTAATGTACTATGTGTACTAAAAGGCCCGCAAAGGGCGAGAAAACATTTACAAGGCTCTCAAGGAGTATTTTAATGTACTTGTGTACAAAACTACCAGCAACAGGTTCCTGTTATTACTGTCATATACTTAATACCTTGTTGTATAAATAAAAGTGAGTTTTGGTATTTGTTGAAAACAAACAGTTTGAATGTATTTGATTCAAAAATGTTCGCGATTTCTTAAATAAGGTTGTGAGAGAAATAAAAACAAGTTCTGGATAAAGTGACGTGGAACATAAAAGAATTAACCAAACTATAAAAAATATTGAACCGATTTCGAATTCTAAGGAATAAGCCAAAGTAATGGATATATTGAAATACTACTATGCCGGAAGTCATTGGAGGCATTTCGCCGTTATGTTACGGTAATATTATTAAAAGCCAAATATATCTGTGGATATGATTCATGTGACATCCATTCAAGGTGTCTGATGGAGATTATTCCCATACTGTCGGCCATACCGATGTGAAACCGTGGAATAACGTGAAATAAAAAAACAAATAACACCTAATTAAATATGAATCACAAATATCAATTAAAGACATATTAATGTAATCAGGATTCAAGAATTATGTAAGGAATAAAAGTAATACAATGATTTTCGACATGCTATATTTTATTCCATTAATCTATTGTGTTATTATTCCATAACTTCATTTTGGATTAAAGATTCTTATTTATTTAATCTTTGCAATTGATAAGTACAAGATAAATATGAAAAGTACAATGACGACTCGTATCCACGTACCCTCGTTATAGACAATTTAGTATTTTATAATGATTCGTAGATGTTCATATATTTGAGCCAGATTAAAGTGTGACAAACGACAGTTAGCAGTTATGAGTTCGTGGTAGCGGACTCGCCTTTTAATTATTATTTTATATGTTTTTCTTTACAATTCGTGGATAACAATCCACAAGAATTTGGAGAAAGCTCTGAAAAATACGATTCATCCAAGCCTATGAGCACTTACAGACTCAGAAGATCGTAGTATTTTCATTTAATATCTTTACTTGCAATGGAAATGGCAATCTTCTTGAGCTGTCAAATAAAAAAAAAAGTAAAGTAAAGTAAGACAGTGAGACACTGAATAGAGTTTTGGTATATGTACATGCTGGGTCAGTCCAATAAAACACGACGATGTATTCAACTATTTTAATCACACTTTGTGAGATGCCTTAGGGTACGATTCCACCAAAATAGTGTGCAGCACATTTGTTTACAAACATTTTGTGCAAAACTCCAGCATTGCACTTTAAGCTAGTATCGCGTTTAGCTGCTGTCCCCACCGGCAAGGCTGTGCGTAACTTTTGTAAACGCGCAGTGTGACACACTTGTGCACGAACATGTTCACTGAGAAGAGTTTTCTGTCTTCAGATGTTAAATATGGACGGGCAGGAAAACGTAGTGCTTTGTGCTGCAGCTTGTGTTTTGTTATTTGGTTTGCTTAAAAAGAAACGAATAATAAAAGCAAGACTGAGTTCGTGAACAACAAGCGTGTACGCGAGTCCACTGCGTACATGTGTGCGCACACAAAAGTATACAGATG
Organism: Thymelicus lineola; assembly: GCA_963932265.1. NCBI lineage: Eukaryota > Metazoa > Arthropoda > Insecta > Lepidoptera > Hesperiidae > Thymelicus > Thymelicus lineola. The sequence continues at coordinate 8,789,892 of OZ010687.1, read as the reverse complement.
TGCGTGAACAATTTTAAATGTTCGCGCACAATTTGTTACTGTATGCCCGAGTGACTCGACCAGCGTGAACATTTGTGTCGTACACCGTGCATTACAGTGCCGCACAGTTCAGCACACTGGTGGAATCAAGCCTTTAAATTCAGCTGGTTGAACCATCTGCAGAACGACAATAATTTGGGTTTTTCTCTGGGTTCTTTACATGTAAAATCAACGTCAATACGTTTACTAACGTCACCAAGTGACGGCTATGAGTTGTTTTATTCGGTTTTCATACCTTTTAAAGAGAAACACAACAAAGTAATAGTACCAAGGGAAAGGTTCATACTGTAATTATGGAGTGTAAGTTAACAGTGGTTGTTAATTAACTACTTAAAATTAAAGTGTTTTGATTTATTTATGTCTGACTCAGCCAAATGTATAATAACTATCAGCTTGCCTAAAAAAAAAAAAAAATTGTTGAACGACAGTGCAGAGAAGTAACTTTAGAGATGTATCTAATCCAACTCTCATCACAGTTGTCAACTTAGAGATACGAGTAAGTTGGGGATGTTGAGTTGCGGAAGTACATTTAGAAACAAAGGATAAAGATGCAAACGTGAAGGCGAAAGGGAAAGAATAAGTAGACCTAGACATGCAACGGAATCTACTATTCAAGTTGGAGAAATAGTATACGTGGAAAATGTGACGAAGGAGAATACGACACACGCAGTAATCAATAAGGAAGGGAATGATGTAGAACGGCAAAACGACGGTAATGGACAATAGAGAAATTTAGTACACCTGAAATGTGTAGATGGACAGTGGAAGGTATATGTAGATAAAAGTCTGGAACATTCTGTTGGTACAACCACTATAACGAGGTTCATAAACAGATGTTGCAGGTTATGTTGAATAATGTGATAATTGTTATTGATTATAAAGAATAAGTGAGTTCGACTTATTTTAAGTTAAATAACTGTGTCAGAAGTAGAGATAATATTTTGTTTCTTTTCTTATTTTGTAAAAGGTAGATGTAGTGTATAGCGAATTAGTAGCGATACAGATTAGTAATTACTAACGATCATAATCGAGATATCTCGAGACATCTTCATAATCGAATGATTCCATCAGTATATCTCATAATCGCCCACCACTACTTGCCGAGCACTCTCTGTCCGGACGCCGACCGAGTAGGACGTGTAGTGAAAGCGATTAGTTTACGACATGATTACGACATGATTTTGTAAACGAAACGTTTAATAATAAAACGAAATATATATCTGTAATTTAATATGTAAAATTGTAATTTTCATTCTATTTCCCGTTCCTAATGTGCGAATTGACAATATTTATATCATAATACACACATAAACTTACGCCTTTTTCCCATATAATAGCTTATAATATCCCGCGTATCTAGCTAGATTATAATATTAAATTTCATACTAACTATACGATTTTAAACATATTTGAGTTGAAAATTTGTTTTAAATCGTTTTAAATATCAGGAGCTGCGCGACATCTATGATTTTCTTGACTACAACTAAAGTCCGAGTCGATGTAGGTACTGTGTAAAGTTCTTTCAAGTAGTTCATACCTATAAACAGAGATGACGCTATTGTAGATTTTCGTTTTCATATAATAATAATACGTACGAGCTACGAGAAATCATTTCTTTTCAAAAGATTGTAAAATAAAATAAAAATGAAATGAAATACCACGTTTTCGAGAATGCCTTCCAAGCGGACCGATTACGCTTGAGTGGGAGAGAGACGGCCGGTCTAGCGTGCCTCTCTCTCTAATGCTGCGCGCGCTTCCGTGACGTGAGCGGCCGTTACTCGGTTTTCGTGAATGCCTTTCAGGCTCATCGTCTTTATAAACGTTATCACGTTAAAAAGAAAACAATACACATATTTTTTCATATTTTGCTAAAATTATTTTATTATACTCACGAAACTTTCTTACTAAATAAATTAGATTGACCAGAAACCATAATAGGAACTCTACTTACATTAAAAGTTATAAAGTAATGATAATAACAAATCCAAGAATAAAATATACCTATAGAACAATACACAGAAGTTATCATCAGCGGAAGGAATGGTAAAATTTTATCTACACCTAGTATGGAATGTAATACATTTTCATAAATACAGATAACTATTAATCCGTACAGATACATCGATTCTAATCTTTTTAACCCAGGAAGCACTAAAAACCCACGGTTATGATGTTTCTTAGCCCCTTTCACTCTGGGAACCTCATAGAGCGACGGTATATTCGTGAAAGCAATTGAAGCGTGGGTCAGTAGCATAAATATTTTAACTAACAGAAGATTTTTACTATACAGAAGAGGAAATAGAGAATAATGTCCTATTGTAGACATTACTAAAAAATGTCTGGCGTCGTCCTCACCCAGCACCGACATGAAACTGAAATAGAAATAGTGTGTTAGTCAATGTATTTCTAGTAAACCTAATGTAGAAGAATTGGCTATTAGGTATTTAAAATTAATTGCTGTCAAACGGTTATTTTTTCTTTTTTTTCTCTTTCTTGGCCGGCAACGCATCGATGATGCCTTTGGTGCGGATGTCCATAGGCGACGATAACCACTTGATATTAGGTGGATCGTCAACTCGTTTGCCGGCTATTTCCATAAAAAACGGGTAGGAGCCACACAATCACAATGCCAATTCATTCTAGTCTATGGACATAGACAACATAAAGTAGTTTAGTAGGGCGTGACGTAGCTCGATGTGATTGGCGCCACTTTTTCGTTATTCCCACACTATGTAGACTAGATTATTATTATGTGCTTTTTTATGCAGTTAATAAAATATATATAATAAAAAATATGCGCAGCGCGTCGCGTTGCCTCTCGGTGTTTGTGTCTTACAGAAGGCAATGAGCAAGAACCTTGCGATAGTTGCGACTATATAAGTTAAGTAAGATGTTTTTGTACAGTTTATGGGAAAGTTCGATATGAAAGTAACATAACATAATTATAATAAATTATACTGTAAGCATTTTATAATAATACTAGGAAATCGCCCTCGCTTCGCTTCGGCAAAATAGTAAAAAAAAATATAGCCTATGTCACCCGGGGATAATGTAGCTTCCAAACAGTGAAAGAATTTTTCAAATCGGTTCGGTAGTTTCAGAGCCTATTCAATGCAAACAATCAAATCTTTCCTCTTTATATATTAGTATAGATTATTATAATATACGCATTTATTTTTATTTACCTTAATGGTATTAAAGCCATCAGTATGGCCTTTTCGTGAACATGCCATCCAAACATAAAGGAACATGTAGCACAAATGATCATACACCTGAAACCAATAATTTTCATTTGTCAAATATTTATACATACACAAAAAAATCATATTTAAATATACAAAAATAACACACCTAATAAAACTCATGTTTCTATATCTCCTATCAGCACCAAGATGCCATAACTTGATAAGTGCAGGTAGCATAGACAACACCGTCAACACAAACGTGACCCATGGTTTGATTGATGGCAACACTACATGGCTGTATTCCTGCACCAGGCCCCCAGTCATAGCTGCTTCAGTTTTTGGTATAGAGAATCCAAATTTTGGTACTGAAATAACAAAAAATGGGTTAGAAAACAAAAATAGATGTATTTCACGAAAACTGATTTAAACACCTACAGTTCTTTTTTAACATATAATAATATAGCACATTGTGACCTAAACCCACACTCAGAAGATGCTTTTCCATGTGTAAAGAGGAACAAAAGACTTCACAATGGGAAAAAGGACTATCTACCAATGTAATGAAAAAGCATGACTTTTAAGAGTGGGTTTAGTTCACACTGTGCTATAGTACATGATTGTGACTCAAATGTTCTATTATTTTCCGAGAGTTAAGGTTAGCGTCTGAGTGGAGAAAATGACTTAAAAGGTGAAGTTGAAGATCTATAATATTATGTGTTACTAATATACATTTTTAAAAGCACTTTTAGAAACAAAAAGAAAACATAAGCACTTACATGCTTGTTGCAAAATTTTATCGGCCATATTATACAAGGCCCAGATGTTCGGTGCCCAGTATGCATGAGTTAGTCCTCTTTTAAATGGAAACAGTCTTGATAATACCTAAAACAAACAGAGTAAAAATAAAAAACAATTTCCATTTGTTATTTCCACAACAAGACAACTTAGAAGAGGAAGGATAATATAAATACATTACATTTATTAATAACAAAACCCTTAATTACAAAAAAAATAAGATTTTTACCTGAGGTAAGTGGTCCAGAAATGGCCCAAAAGATATCACAAAGATTGACACAACTGTGATTGCCAACTTCAACAGATTCACAATAGAGAATGAATGCCATGGTGTATGAACACCGTCTGTAGTTGACAAAGTGAAGCAATATGATCTCAATAAGAATACCACATATACTGGTGCAATATACAAGAAAATGTGCTTCAAATTAAGCAACACTGCAAACCATAATGCTGCTTGAATATATTCAGCCTGAAAATAGAAAAAAAGGAAAAATTTACAAATGTATCTTTTTATGAAAGTACAATTAGGTATTTGTTTTAATTTCTCCAATTTATGAGTGAGGATGAAAGATCACACTCATAACACACAAGTTGAGAGACATAAAGCAGAATGTTAGGAGATCCAAAGGAGAGGAGATTTGAGTAAACAATCAAAAAGATATTGCTAGGCTTGGTTAATTTTGACTCCACCCAGGCAGAGTGATGTAGAAAGTTGTTTAGTAAAGTTTCCACTATTCTCTGCTTTGGAGGAAATAAAAGGTAAGGTAATAAGAGGAAGAAAGGTAAGGTAATAAGATAAATGGTACCCGCCTAAGTGTAGTTGTCTAACTTTATGCCCCTTGCTTGACTGATACACAAGGTAAGAAAAAGTTGTATATTACTCACTTTGATTATATGGGACACGGAATACAGAAGAATTCCATATAAAATTCCATTGTATTGAAAGTGAATATGGTCCACCATCAAAAGGCCTGGATTAGAAACCATTAGGATGAATGCAAGGATCTTGCCATTGCTAACTAATTTTGAGCAGCTGAAAAAATAAATATATTCTTTCAGATTGATTTAATGAAACTGTCTAAAACCGCTGGCAGCATTAAATAAAAATGAGGCATTTTAGTTCTAGGGCAGCAATTGACACTGACAAAAAATTACATACTATATTAAATTATAAACAAAAGGGCATTTAATTAAAGTCATCAATTTTTATATTTTAAAAATCAAAGAAACAATTACCTTCTGACTCCATAAATGTAAATGATGTCCAGCACGATTACAGACAACCGTTGGAATATAACTGTCATTGGGGAAGCATAGTTTAAGTTCTCCACTTTCAGCATTTCAGAGTCAAAAAACTTGCCAATGTGAGATAAACCATATTCGAACCAAGCAAAAAAAGGTGGATAGTCTAATGTCCATTCTGAAGTTGCCTCGTAATACCATTTTTCTACGGAAACATTGTGAGTTACGGCTAACCAATTTCTATGAACTTCAAAATCTGTAGAGTGACTGAAAGTTAACATTAAATTGTTTTGTGAATAACATTATATTATTGTTCTTATTGTTCAATAAAATTATGTGGACTGTTACTTAGATAAAAAAAAAAACTTACTATAATGGAATGAAGAATAATTTTACAGTGGAAACAATTAACGCTATTTGTAAGATCATTGTTAATTGTTCAATAATTATTCAATATTTAGTAAGGTTACTTTATTTCACAATTCACATTCAGAGTTTATGTGCCAGAAACTTATTTTTTCCCGCATAATATTATTAACAATCAGTATAAACTACTTATAATTTCAAACTGAATAAATAGATATAATATGATAAACACATAAATAAATAATTAAAATCCACGCGTAGAGAGTATAATATTACACATTATGTTTCATAAATTAAAATTATTTGCCGGTACTAATAAATATAATTCACATTTCAGTTTTCACGTCTTTATTAAAATTATTATCAGTGATTGATTATTATCAGTCATTCACTGACAGTACTGACACTGACACACTAACGGCTGCCTGGGGTGGGTGAAAGGCTGAGCACTGGCAATCCGAGAGCACTGACAGTGACAGTGACATAAGATACACCAAGAACCTTATATTACAACCACAGAAGAAATAATAGTACTTAAAATAAGTACAAAAGGCAAATTGGTTCAATTAAGTATGGGCACCATACAATTTTATTCAGAATTTCAACCTCAATTAAGTCCCATTTATACGTATATGTATATGTAGATAACAAAATTTTATTATAATTAAATTTTGAGTAAATAATTTTTCAGTGCGCGTCCAAACGTCTAAAACTCTTTAGTTCATACAATTATTCACAACCTGCCTAATTACTTAAGTATTTTACTATAATAACATTTACATTTCACTATATTTTAACTAAAAAGTGTCTGTCCAAACATGTTAAGTGACAAACGGCCACCTACTTAACAGAAAATAGAAAAATTTCTAAATTACTTGTCTTGTTTACTTGAATACTAAATTTTAACTACTCAATTGTCCATTTACACGTATTTATATACTTAAAATTTAGTTAACTTCTTAATACGTGTAAACGGAACATTAGGCCGGTATTAGTTGAAATTATTTATCCAATGTCAAGTGATCCGTTTTCAGTACCTCTTCGAAGCTTGGGGTCCAGTTGTACTATAAAACTCTTGAATTTTTACTATTTTTTTGGCTAGATAGACTATTAAGAATTTTAACACAAAATAAGAAAGGTAATGTACATAATAATCTGTGATAATGACAGCAAAATTGACAATTTGGAATTTGTCTATGGTCAATGCACAATTTGACTTATGTGACATGTGTCAACTGTCGTGTTGTTCACTGACATCTGACAATTCTGACATTTCTGACATGTGGGCAGTGTTGCAAAAGTTCCCGATTTTTCGGGAGATCTACTGATTTTGGTTGTCGTCTCCCGATATCCCGATTTAGCGACCGTTTCTCCCGATTTTTTGCATTTCTACCAATGTAATATGATATTTACAATTAAAAATAGAAAATACTCTTCTAAAAACGAAATACAAAAGAAATTGAGTCGCCCAGTGAAAATACAGAAGAATTTTGGGCAAGCGTAGGTATATGTAAATAGAAAACGTGGTGATGGCTCACACAATCATGTTCTATAATTTTTTTTTCAACTTTGTTAATGGTCTATTAAACACAAAAAAATTAAAAAAAAACACAAAAAAACCCCACTGCGTATGAAATACTAAAAATGAAAAAACAAGCCCAGTAGCTTAGCAGTCGGGACTCATTTAAATTTCACAGGGCTCTTTGGGAAGATTTTATTGGTTGGAGAATAGGTTCCGACTGCTTAAGTACTGGTTGTTTTTTCATTTCTAGTATTTTATACGTAGTTGGGATTTTGTTTTTTTTTTTTGTATTTTACACTTTTTAGGTAGGATTAACCCCTTACCGCATAAATACCCAGATCAAAGGATCAAACTTGTTACAATTTTAATTTAAATAAAGACATGTTCGCAAAAATGACTTGTCAGATGTGTAGGAGTTTTAATTGTGTGGGGTGTTGTACTGGCAGCCAACACATGCACATATGTCAGGTGTTTAGAATATTAATATATTCAAATAGTGTCACAATAGAATGTGTTCTATTGTGACATAAGGACTTCTATCTGAGACACGAACCGGTGTAGACATAATATGTAATGTCATTATAAATAATATTATTATAAAGTGTAATTATACAGTATTCACAATATAGTATATCATGAAGAGAGTGTGTTTTGAATAGCCCCTCTCCTCCAAAGTCCAGACATATCAAAAAGAACCCTCCAATAGGTTATGGGCCCAGAATATTAAAAGATTAAAATTTATTGAAAAACCAGTGATTTACATAGCCTACATTATAACCTTGGATACCAGTTGTTTATATAAAAATAAGCATAGCAACCAGTGATGGATACTTAGAAGATAATGAAGTAATTAATGGGCTTCGTGAAGATGAAGTCAGAGAAGTTCGAGAAAGTGATATTGGAGGAAATAATAGTAATGGAGTTAATGTAATCGAGAAGGTGATATAGGAAGAAATGATAGAAATGGAATTAATGAAGTTCGAGAAGATGTTGGTATAAGGCGAAATAATATAGGAAGAAATGATAGAAATGGAATTAATGAAGTTCGAGAAGATGTTTGTATAAGGAGAAATAATAGAGGAAGAAATGAAAATCGAGAAGAAAGAGAAAGAATTGTAGATATTCAAGAAACAGATATATTTGGTGAAACAAATGAAGATGAAACAATTGACAGCGGAACAAATGAAAATGGAACAAATGATAGCAGATTAACAAATGGAAATCTGGTGGAGAATTCGAGAAGTAATGAGGATATGGAATGGAAGATGGAGAATTTTCGAAATTTAATATGAACAATGTGAGAGATTGCAGCTACCCGAGTATTTTGGTGGAGCAACATCCATCAGTCAAGGTAGATAAGAAAATTATTTCAAAAGTGAACTTATTGTGTTTCGGGGGAAATGGGTTGTTTTTTTGTTAGTATATAAGTTTTATAGGGAAATTTAAATGTTGTTTACAACAAAATATAACTAAAAAGAGACAAGAATAATTCAATAATTAAGGGGGTGTTAATAATTTCAATAAATAAACAATTAAGGGGGTGAATAGTGAATGTAATTGTTCATTGATTGAACATCATAAAAACAATAGTTACAAGAAGTCAATAATATTTGATAGAAAGTATACTTACACGAGTTTTAAAATCCTTTTATGTCTCTTTTATAGTTTTGTTTTATTGTTGTTTTTGTTTTTAATAATTATTTGGAATTTTGTTTTTTTAGTATTTATAATAAAATAATTTCTGTTGATATTTGGATATAAGGGAGAAAATTTGGGAAGTGAAAGATTGTAAGGAATAGTGAAAGGTTGTATGTGTTCTTCAAATTCGGGTGTTGAGTCTGACGTTGAGTGGAATTGTATTTAGTAGTTTATGGGTGTTGAGTTTGACTGGTTTGAGTATGAATGGCAATGGTGGATGGGATTGATGTTTTATTTATTTATTTAATTGAAGTTGACTTATTATTGAGTAGTTGGAGTAGTAGGTTTTAAGTGGACTTATAGAAGTTCATATTGTGAGTTGTCGAGAAGGAGTTTAAGGGGTATTTGAATAAACTTATGGAAGTTTATGCTGTGAGTTGTCGAGAAGGAGTTTGAGGAGATTTAAATAAACTTATAGAAGTTTATGCTGTGAGTTGTCGAGAAGGAGTTTGAGGTATTTGAATAAACTTATGGAAGTTTATGATGTGAGTTGTCGAGAAGGAGTTTGAGGTATTTAAATAAACTTATAGAAGTTTATGTAGTGAGTAGTCGAGAAGGAGTTTAAGATTATTATAAGATATTTGTATGTATTGAGTGGTCGAGAAGGAGATAAGTTTAAATAAACTTTTGTTTTATGTATGGAGTCGAGAAGGAGTTTAAGATGATTATAGTTATTGATGTTTTATGTGGCGAGTCAAGAAGTTAAGGTTCTTGACGTTATACAGGTGAATGAAAGTACATGTTTGGTCGAGTATGAGTTGGACAAGTGAGAAAGGGATTTATAGTAGTAACATTAAAGTTGGTATTCAGTTTGTAAGGTTGAATTGATAGTTGTTGGCTGAATTGGAATGGAGTTAGGTGGAAGTAATTGAATGTAAGTGGTTGTGAGATTTGAATGTATAATTAGGCATGTATGGAAGGTAATGTTAATTTATGAAAGTTAGGTTAGTGAGTTGTGTGGTTTTGGTTTAATGTATTAAATTATATACAGGGGGTTAAATGTGTGCATGTGTTGAGGGGGTGTGTAGGAGTTTTAATTGTGTGGGGTGTTGTACTGGCAGCCAACACATGCACATATGTCAGGTGTTTAGAATATTAATATATTCAAATAGTGTCACAATAGAATGTGTTCTATTGTGACATAAGGACTTCTATCTGAGACACGAACCGGTGTAGACATATTTGTAATATGTAATATTTCATAATAAATAATATTATTATAAAGTGTAATTATACAGTATTCACAATATAGAATAACATGAAGTGAGTGTGTTTTGAATAGCCCCTCTTCTCCAAAGTCCAGTCAAATCAAAAGGAACCCTCCAACAAGATGGTACAAAAATGTAAATGAATAATAAATTTAGTAATAAATTATTTTTATAAATAAAATTATTGTGATAATAACATATAAACAACGCTTGCCTTAGTCAAATTAAGAATCTCCCGATTTCTCCCGATTTTTAGCTGGCAATGCTCCCGATTTTTCATATTTCATTTTTGCAACACTGCATGTGGGCTGGATTCTGGAACAACGAAACAACCTGTACAACTGAAAAAATTAAATGAAATAATTATAAAATATTAGCTAAACACGAAGAATAAAAAGTTTGTGAACATTAAGAAATTTAAAAGGCGTTTAAAAATTGCAAGTTAAAACCAACCGTACATCAAGAAAACTAATATTTAATGTATTTCTGCTCTGTGAAAATCAACTACTAGTTCTTAAACTGTTGTTCTGAATTGATCAAAAACAATATTTATGAAAAATGGCCATACTCCACAGAGCCTTATTTACGTGGTTCATATTTCTTGTCTTCTTAATTCTTCTATGTTTGAGATTGGAGTCAAGAACTCACTGGAATTGGTTCATTGTATTTATACCAATGTGGGTGTATGATAGCATTTTGTTGATATATGTATTGTTTCACATGGTGTCTCACTGTCGGAATGGAATCGAGAGGTTTAGAGGCACTATCAATAAGAATGTCTGGTACATAGCTGCAATAGGGCTGAAAATGGCGGCACAAATAATCATCTGTATTAAACTTGAGTCTAAAGTGGACCTACCAATATATGTTGTGATGACTCCTATATGGATGTTACTACCAGTGCTTTGTGTGGAAGTTTTCATGCATTTAATAAAACATTCCAATGGGAGTAGTAGATACTAAGAATGTATCATAAGAACTGTCTAGTGTAAACATGTGACGGGTGTTAATTTTAAACTTGGCACTGTTTCATTGACATTGGCATGTTTGCACGGTCTCAGCGGAGTAGTTGTGTCTAGTTTCCGTGATATAACAGTGCCTCCTAAGGCAGTAAATTACTTTAAAATGCCTTCTGTAACTGATACGGTAGCAAATATAAAAAGTTCTATCACCACTGAAGTGCCAGCTGGATCTACAGCAGTGTTGAACTGTATTAGCAATGACTTTGATCACAATTTTATGTTTTGGCTGTTTGATAAAAACAAAGTGATTGGCCCTGGCAATGATTATGATGAAAGGAAATATAAATATGAAGTTCTTTCAGGAAAGCTGCATATCAATGTGAGTTGAACTAATAATGTTTCATTGTATTTTATTCAAAATATAATATAACAAGTATTTTATGAAATTGTTTGTAAATGTCATGTTATGGTCTAGACACGCGGCAGTGTGTCTAGCCAAGTTCAAAGCAAAAGAATTGATGATGCAGTGATGTGTGTAATATTACACAAACCATTTCGATGACTGACTCACTGACATAGGATCAAAAACCTAAACCTAATGTCAGATGACCTAGAAGCTTGATATTTGACATCAAGGTTGACTATTAGACAATATAAAGTAAAAAGTCTGAAAGTAGGTATATATTGAGTAATTTTACAAATAATATGGTATATTACTACCCAAGTCAAATGTGAGGCTTGAATTACATGTTCTTGTGACTAAAATTTTAGGGTTTTCCATACAGAACTTGGCACACATTCAGATCTCAATTCTTTTTGTTTATTGAACTTGGTCCTCATTTCACATTTATGTTTTTGATGAGATAAATAGTCAGCTCTCTGATATCTTAGATAACTTAGGCAATTCAGATACATGTCCAACCTACGTAGAAGACGAAAACCTGCTTGTTCTATCTATCTATCTAAATAATTTTCACTTAATTACAACCACAACAATTGCCCTCAATTCCTAGAATATTATTATGTTCTTTAATTTAGGTGTTCCATAATTGTGTTAGGATGAATATGTCATAATATTATTCATATTGTATCATGTTATTACAGAGTGTATCACCAAGTGAATCTGGGTACTATAAGTGTGTGTCAAGAAACTTTGATGGAACTGGTATATCAGTGGGGGAGGTACAGATGATAGTCCAAGGCTCAACATTTACTGCTGGTGATGCTATCAAATTGGTTGCCATTTTGGTTTCGATAATTATAATTGTATGCTGTGCTGTGATTTACTTACGATTGAGAAGGGAATGGAAAAGGGAAGCACGGCAGTTTTTCCCAGGTGACAATTATTATTATTATCATAATTTATTTCCTCATCTAGCCTTTTTGAAGTAACTGTAATAACTCTGCAACATTGTGAGCGAAAATATTTAAAAAACAAGGGTTGATTAAGGAAGGACAGTTGTAGCTAGCCACATGGGACAAAAGATGTGCCACTGAGTAACATCAAAATAAAACTAGGTGGTACACAGAATGAAACAGATACCCTTTGTTGTAAGATACTAATCTCATCCTTTAAACCTAATGCTACAATCAGTAAACCCTTTCGAGAAGAGTTAGCTTTTCAATAGCAAAATGCCATCTAAGAGTTGTTATTATTACCTAGACTAATGGCACAGAATAGACATAATGACAAAATTTGTATGGTGCAGAAAGTTAAATAAATAAGTAAAATAATCGGTTAAATAAATAGAATCTAACTCAATTTATCTAAGCATAAAAATTATGATATTACAACAAAAGTGAATCTTGGGTGCCATAGATTGAAGGGTAGAAGGCTAACTGTCAGCATGTTAATAATGGTCTTTATTATTTCCAGCAGATGATGTAGAAGAGGAAGACGGTGAAGAGATATATAACCAGACAACCACAACAATACCACCACAACCAGTTCCAGGTCCCAGTAGGAATGTCTCATCGGAACATCTATTTGGAATCGATAATCAGGGCTTAGATACAGATTTTAATTCAGTATTCGAAAACATACAAATAAAAACGCCACATCCAAGTTTAATATAGTAACACTTTGTGTGATTTAAATTGTTTATTGAGTAGATAAATCAAATATATGTATAATAATGAAAATTCAAATTTTTGTACACCGATCCATAATGTCAATGACTATTTTAGTAAAATTTGTTACATCTTTGTTGTCAGTCATATTCTTTATCTCGAGATAACTTAAATATTTCACAAAATAATAAATTTTCCTTGATTGATGGAGTGATTAAAAGTGCCGAGTATACAGTAACTGTTTGTCAGTTTTAAGCATTTTGTAATTAGTAGTGTTTAAGAATAGAATACTGTTCATAATTGTGTATTTTTAATTAATTCCTAAGTAATAAATAATTTTTATTAGAATCTTAGTTTTTCTACATACAATTCTTAATCCTACCCTACCCACAAAACTACCTTTCATGTTTCAGTAGTGTTAGGAAGTAGGAAATAATATTATTCTATTACAGCCCTACTGTCAATAACAATCCTCTCAGTTGTAACTAGAACATTAAACCGGATCGCAATTTAAATAGAAATCAGTCATGTAATGGAAATTAAAATTAAACCATGAGAAAGTTCTACCACTTTCTGTTTTTGCATACCACAACTCACATGTAATACGTGTTATTGACTTCGATATTTACTAAAATACATATTACCCTGAGGACGTGTGGATCACCTCATTTGCGTCAATAATTTGGTCACACCCATTTCTATAAATAGTGTGTGCCGTGCACAGGAATAAATATATTATGGCACATTTACATGTAGAGGTACCATAACATTGGCTCTTATCCAAATTTCAGTTTCTCGAAATTATTTCACAGAAGTATGATTGAATGAAAGGTCAGTGAATTGTAGCACCTACTTAAAACGTAACGTTTTCTGGAGTAGCATTAAGCTGATCTGATATTGAAGCATTATTGCTGTCATTTCCTAGAACATCATGAGATTGCGGCGTTGTATCGAACGTCTCATCATCTTCATCTTCGGCGTTCACTTCCATTTCAAATACTCTCACTTTCCTATGGCTGTTTGACAAAACCACAGCTACTTTCCGCCCTCCCGACACTGCTATCTTATATCCGTCCATTTTATCAAGAACCTTAAAGACTCCTTGATCCAGTAATGGAGATACATTTTTTCTGAGAATCTTATCATTAAATATACATGACTGTGACTTTATGTTGAATTCGGTCATATTGTCCACTACTATTTTTAGAGGAAGTTGAACAAATATAGTGCTTTCAACGTTGTGCGGATGTTTTGTTAGTACGGACAAGTACTCTGAAGAATAAAATTCTATATCCAGTATGGCGAGTTCTTCTAGTGGCCTTTCAATGTTTTCTTGCAACAAGCCTGATGTAAAATAATATTTAGCTGCTTCAGCAGTACACTGTCGCTCCTTTAATTCGAGTGAGACAAAATGTATTCCTTCAGTGGGATATTTAGTATTTACGAATGCCATCATATATTTTTGTCGAGTAGAGTCATATATTTGGGACACTTTAAACGTATCTCGAATGTTAACTTTATCGACATTTTCGTTACATTTTATATTGCATACGATTGAGAAATGTTTTCCTATATCCTTTCTGTTTATATCAAACACTTTATTAATGGCATCTTTTAAATAATTTTGCTGTTGTATCAGTGAAAATTTCCGAAATTCAATCATGGAAAAAATTGTGTCATTTCCTTTTAGGAAACAAGAGTTTTCTCTTAGAAACTTATGCCATGGGTTGTCCTCATCATCAGGCAATATGGTTAAATCTTGATCCTGGAGATATTGAGCCAACCTTTCAAGGTTAAATTTAACAGTTTTTTCTGATGTCTTGTCTGTATTTTCTTCCCGAACAATATCAAAGTTATATAAAAATTCTGCTATATGCGATAATTCCTGTTGTGTCATTCTCACTATTTCATTTGGGGTTGTTTCATCTAATAAACGAACAATAACCACAAACAACCATCTGAAAAATGCCTTGTAGTTTCTCATGGACACATCAATAACTTGCTGTAGTTCTAGGCATTTGTTTAGAAAGGCGCAACAAGCCCTTAAAGCATTAGTCACTGTGGACTCATCAAACTCCAACAACTAAAAAAGAAATATTTCTTTAAGTTAAGTACAGCTCATCGTTAATACAAATTGATTCCAAAAAGTGACATGAAGAAACCAATCTCAAATTGGAACTCGCAATCTTAAGGCCAGGTATTCCCATTTTATTTAAACATAGTAATTATGACAAACATTGTATCAAATCAAACTCGGTGAATTTACCCAGAAATATTTAAGTGTCTTTAATTGAGTACAAAAATAAAATGGAAAATTGTAGTATTTTAGACATAAGTAATATTGAAAAAAAAAACATTAAAAAGGGAGAAATTTCTTTTTTATCGAGTGAAGTTCATTCGATTTTGTAACTGAAAGCGACTTTACCTAGACTAAATCCTTAAATAATACATATCTTTTTTTCAAAATTTAAAAAACCTATTTTCAATATCTCAGATGTTTTAAAAAACCTCAAAAAGCCCTATTGGAATACCTAGCCTTAAGGCGAGACATTCAATAATTGCTTGTCTTCAAAAACTTTACATTTTTATGTTTATAATGTTAGTATAAAAATAATACAGATTAGGCAAATTGAAATCATTAAGTGCTAGATATTATTATTACTAACCTTAAACCTGTCTGGAATTCTTGTAAGGCCTCTTAATTCAGCCAAATGATAAGTCAATGATGTACCAACCACGTTGAGTTGCTTCAAAACATATTTTTGTATTGTTGAGTAGCTCAGTTCTACTGAACCACCAAACTTTTTCAAACCTTTTGCAGTTAACTCGTGTAAGAGAAACATTTCTAGTTGATCAGATGGAACTCCTGTTAAACAATAATTTTGTTAGTAAAAGTTATTTAATTTGGTTTTTAGAAAATCAAAGTTATCCAGGGTTATTATGAGTATTCTTATTCACTACATAAAACTTAAAATAGTCTACTAAATATAAACTATATGGCCATTTACTATTTACTATAATACCAATGAAAATATGCAGGTAACAAAACTTTTATGCACACTCAAAGAACCTTAAACATAATAGTTGAATGAAATTGGCGGGTATCCATTCCTTCGTCGATGAAATCCCCGGACTGTACGGACGACGCGCTTCGCTTCATCATTTATTATGCGTAGAGCGAAGGATTGGAATAAATTACCTGCGTCGGTGTTTCCGCTCGATTATAATGTGAGTGTCTTAAAGACAAGAGTGAATAGGCTTTTACTAAGTTAATGTGTTTTACCACCAATGACTTCATCGCCACTTAACATCAGGTGGGATTGTAATCAAGCATTAACTTATAAGATACAAAAAAAAAGTTGAAATTATTACCAACCTAGCATTAGCAGTTCCAAAAAATCTGCAGAAACTCCACCTTCTGGTACTGATGATGCATAAGACGCCATTTTAGTATCCATTTCCAATAAAATATGTTCCCAAGATTCCGTTATTGAAGTCATTGTTTGGTCCATATATGTTGTAAGTTGTATGATTTGACCATGTCTTGTAGCAACGGAGAATAATTCTTCAGAAAAAGCCGATAATGCACTAGTATTGATAACTGCCATATAAACGTTACTGTTGATTCTGTCCAAATACACTACCTGCATGATACTGAAGTCATCAGATAAGTTTATATTCAGAACTTTATATTCCCCGCATTCATCTTTAGTGACTTGCGTTAGGTGCATGGTACCTAATGGAAATCTCCCAAAGACACTCATATAAATATGACCTGTTCCATAGGCTATAACCAGCATATTTAATTGAGTTTGATCCTTTATTTTTTTAAAGTATTTTGTATTTTCTTCAGGGCCCGGATTTTTGTAGTTACTATTTGGTTGTGTATGTTTTGGTAAAAATATTCCTGCATCATCCTGAAAAGTTAAATAAAGTTTTTTTATTTATTTCCTTCACCTTTTCCTCCCTTATCCCAAGTAACCAGTAAAGATAACAGCACGGCGAACATTTGTCTCACCAGACCTGAGCCCAACAGTGGAGGTAATTATCAGTTGTGATGATGATGATGATAATGATGACGATGATCCCATGTAACACCCCAAACAGAGTGTTAATATAACTAAATAATTTATTACTTACATATAAATTATACTCAGTAGCACCCTCAAGAGTCCCAGCCTTGACTGCCCATGTTATGTAATTAATGCCATAAGCTGCACGTTGAAATACTTCTTGAGAGAGGTCCTTATCAAAATCATATTTAACTAATATGTCCTTATCCTCAACATCCACAATGTAGACACTCCCAGAACTGTATCCAATAGCCAATGCCTAAAAATATCATATTTTTTTAACAAAAGTAAAACATAATTATATGTCTAACAATTAATAGTAACCAATATAATTTAAAACACAAAATTGTTTACAATCTATATGTAAATTTAAATACTTAAGATATCTCTAATGATAACCTTCTTTTTTAATGACAACCCTATAGCATAGTTGTTAGTGACTCTACCTTTGAAGGGAAGGTTCCTGGGTTTGAGTGTGCAAAGTAGCATTTATCATTTTATATTTATCGATCATTTAAAGTCCTAGAAAATATTGTCACTATGTGGTCTATAAAATCACCTGATTATGAAAGGAGAATGCCCATTTAGTATGGAGAAATGTACTGACTTTAACATTTTTGTGTCTTGATAAAAATACCTTCATTTGATTATTGTATCTTAATAAATTACACATACTAACTTTAGTCAGTGTTAATAGTAGGAAATACGAGATTTTTAACAAAATTAGTTGGAATTTAGGTTATAGCAAACTCACAGTAATATGGACT
This sequence comes from Thymelicus lineola, assembly GCA_963932265.1. NCBI lineage: Eukaryota > Metazoa > Arthropoda > Insecta > Lepidoptera > Hesperiidae > Thymelicus > Thymelicus lineola. The sequence goes on along the minus strand of OZ010687.1, from coordinate 8,771,962 downwards.
CTATGCCGGCGTATTAAAGTCGATTGCGTATGTAATGTCGATCTTTTAAATTTCAAATTAATTTGACAGTCTCAAAACACCATGTAGTTTGTAATGTATTATAATCACAGAACACTATTACTCCTGGCTGATTATAATAATTTTTTAATTGATTTGACAGTCCTTACGTCATCTAATTTGTTGTATGATAATCTTAATGGAATCAATGCAACCTATTGGCCCGAAGGATCTTAAAAGATTTCTGATTGGCCCTTATTCAAACATCAATGGCCCAATAGTTTTCTTTTGTAAAACGGAATTAAAGTTACTTATTAATTTCAGAAAATTATTCCCAAAGAGGATTTTTTTAGGAAATAGGGTATATACTTGAAATATTTTAATTTAATTTTTTGTCCAAAAATCATTGTGACACAATATTTTTTTTGAGAATACTGGCTATGGGCATTCTCCTTTATGCAAAAAAAGTCAACCAGTCAGGTACCTTGCCATCAGGTCTCCAGGCCATCGCTTGCACACGTATAGTTTCTTTTGGTGGTGGTAAATTCCATACTTTCTGCCAATGAAGTCTGTGTACTTGAACTTCTCCTGTAAGACAAGAAAGGTTCATTTAAGTAACATGAACATAAACTGGTTGCATTAGTATTCCTGTTTGAATATAACATGGGTAGTTCCAGACGAGTAGTCGAGAGTGAATAGGTTTCTTATATAGCTCATTTAATACCAAACAATTACAATAATAATTACAAACCAACAGCCAGATGGGATGCACGTTATAACAAGTTAAAAAAAAAATTATTAACTAGGAAATCGCCCTCGCTTCGCTTCGGGAAATATAGAAAAGAAAAAAAAATGTAGTCTATGTTACTCGGGGATAGCGTAGCTTTGCAACAGTGAAAGAATTTTTTAAATCGGCTTAGTAGTTTCGGAACCTATTCAATGCAAACAATCAAATCTTTCCTCTTTATAATATTAGTATAGATAAACATTCAACATAAATATTATAGAAGTTATATTTAGTAGACATTTAATTATATTCTTATTTATTTTACAGTAAAAAGTAAATAAATCAATTGTTTAAGATTCTAAAATGTTGATAAGTAGGTATATACACCTCGAAAATATGCTCTGATTTAAACAAATAAACAATTACATATCCGCACACTAAGATTCCCTATATCCCATATTTTAATACATCTTATATGCCACCATGTAATAACCAACATTAAAATAAAGATTGTTAAATACAATTTTTAGGTGTAATATATTTTAGGTATATATGAAACAAAGTAACAAAAAACTCTGCAAACTAACAAATAAACTTAACAAAACAACTACAAGAATCTTAAGAATCATAGGAGAACTTACATTGGAATAGTCCAAACGCGAGTGAAAAGAATAACAAAACAACATTTTTCTCTGATAGAATAATAATAATCAAAAAAATGGTGTGCTAATGGCCAACAGGTGCAGGACACTGAACAATATCGCAAATGAGTTGAAATTCGGTACTCATGTGCTATTTTGTGACCGAAAGAAGAAGATATAAAGATAACAAATTTTGAAAAATGATTTTTTTAACGAAATTTAAACTATAAAAAATACTGTTTTGCAAACCGTATCGTGTGGCATGTCAAATGAAAGGACTCATTGTAAGGTACCCAAATGTATTTGTTATAGTTCTATACCCCGTCCACAAATCTTAGAGACTAAAATGACAATCGCTAATGTCAAAGTTCGAAATAATGATACCAGCTAAATTTGTGCGATCTACTTTTCCGGTTTTTTGAATCGTAAACGATTTTGTAAGAATAGTGAGAAGTTTGATCTAATTAAAAAAATCATTCAGTTAGTAGCAATATTATCATTGATAAGACGATAAAACTTATTTTCACTCAAAACTTATTGCCTAAGGCATATAATAGTCGATGAGATATTTCGGATATCTCAATTTTTATACATCAAAATAGTTTTTAATAGACGTTGGTCGTGATTCTGATGATACATTTTACAGTGAGAGCACTAGGTCTGATTCTGAATAAAGTTATGATATAAATATTTTTGATGTGTTTAAGTTATTATTACTAAATCCTTCATCGTTTAAAATCAATTTATTTAATCCCACTAATATTGATGCAATTTTGAACTTATTTAGTACTTGGCTATATAGTATAAAATTAGCTGTATACCGAATACCATAACCAAATACTCGTTCTTGTAAGTAGAATAACTTTTAAGTTTAGTTAATTAGGGTAAATATATTATGGATATAATTATATTTGATATGATTGCTTAAACTTATTTTTCTATCAGTTTTAGAGACTCTTTAATACAAATATTCGACCCACCGTAAAAACTGCGAATATTTTTCCGATTTACTTTTCGGTTTATGGTCATCACTATTTAATTTGCACCCGAAACTGGTCACCCATGAAACGTCAATTTAGTCTCTAAGATTTGTGGACAGGGTATACAATGGATGCTTTTAAAATTATTCAAGAAAGAACGAAAATTTACCATTCCCCCTTGTCACCATAACTACTGAGGCAAGAATTTTGAGAAAAATATAAAAAATAGTGCTTTAGTTATATATTAAAGGAAAACCTATAATGTTGGGGCCACACTACAGGAAACGTTAATGCCTATCATCGCGATAAATATTGCGTTAATTATTACCGCGATAAAGTGAGTGGCTACACTTGAACGGTCAACGTGAATGCCCATTTTTGGCGATAAAATTGGCGATAATGTTCCATAATAAATTTCATAAAATTCATAAATTTCAACCAAGATGGACGTTGACGGTGCGAATCTGTATTTGATGAGTGTAAATTATTATTATATGAATATATTTTATCATTACCGAACGAAGAAAAAAATGATACAAAGAAAAAAAAGATGGTTTGGATTACTCCACTCAGCCATAGTAGGTAATTAAATGACAAATACGTGCGATCCAATCGCGCTCACGATTCACACTGACATACGTAGTGTGGCCGCTTCAACGCATTCATTCTCGCGATAATCTCTTTGATGTACCGCCATTTGAGCTATCGCCTACTGTCGAATGGCAGTGTGAATGCCGTTGTCAAATTATCGCGATAAGTCGTGGCTACACCTACGTTAAACGTCCATCATCGCGATAATTAATGGCATTTCCCGTTAGTGTGGCCCCAGCATAAGAAGTCTATGGTCATAAAAAAGGGCAAAAATAAATAAAATAGAAAAATAGCTGTAAATACACAATTAACGTACGGAACCCTCTCCAAGCGAGTTTAACTCACAACACGTTTAAGGCATAAAGTTTTGCGCCGAGTAGTACTAGTAACTTTAATTAACAAACCTTTAAAATTGCTTAGTGCTAATAAATCCAGTCGATTACTCCATACCATCATATCAACTTGATTGGCCACATGCCTTTCTTCCATTTGTCTCATTCCACAATTAAACATGTTGAATAGTTTTCTTACTGTTCTTGAAGAAGAATAAGAAGAATCTAAACTATCAATAAAATATTAAAATTTATCAACAAAAATAACGGACCGACATTTATTTTTGAAGCAGCCGAGCCGACGCGACGTCAGATGCGACGTCAGTGTCACGCGACAGCTGTCTGACAGTGACACTGACAATGACAACTGTCAATCATACAAACCATGAGTGATATAGATACAACTGGACTCCACGCTTCGAATAGGTGCCTGAAGACGGACCACGTGACCTTTGATGAATATTTTATTTGCACTGTACTGCACCCTATCATTAATCGAAGTTACACACAACATCTGTCTGCTTAGAACGAGTTGTATTTGACATAACGGCGGCGCGGCGGCGTAAAGTAAATTCACGTAAAGTAAAATTTGTATGGGCCCAAAGCAGATCTATCTAGCGGCAGTGAAAAGAAAAGCTTTGGTCCCATACAAATTTTAGTAAACATGTTCACTTATTTACGTCGCCATTATCTATACTAATATTATAAAGCTGAAGTGTTTGTTTGTTTGGTTGAACGCGCTAATCTATGGAACTACTGGTTCGAATTGAATAATTCTTTTTCTGCTTGATAGTCCATTTATCGAGGAAGGCTATAGGCTATCGGATTGTTGGAAATTCTAAGGAGTTAAAAAGGGGTTTGAAGTCACTTTCATAAAACAAACTTCGTCAGTTTTAGAGTTATAAACATGAAAATTTTTATGTAAGTTTATAGTTATTAACAAAAATTAATTTTAACACATTTTTTTTGGAAAATCATCATTTCAAGGGTAATTTAGGGGATGGAACTTAGTACGCAACATGTACATGTACGTGTCATTTTTGAAGTTAAAAACATGAAAATTGATATATTAGCTCAAGATTAGAAACAAAATTTAACAGTAATATGTTTTTTGAATATGTTTTTTGAAAAATAATCCCCAAAGAATTAAGGGGGTGTAAGTTAGTATAGCAACTTCGACAACTTCGTCAGTTTTGAAGTAAAAAGGGTGAAAATTTTATATAAGCTTATAGTTAGGAGGAGGGGGAGGAGAAAGAGGGAGGGGGAGGGGAGGTAAAGGAAAGTGATAGGGAGTGGGAATTTAATGTTCTCTGATTTGTTTAACCTATCAAAGCTATAAAATAACAAAGTACATTCATCGACTGTTAGGCAATACGGAGTTCGCCGAGACAGCTGCTAGTGTCAAATAAAACTCATATTAAGCACACTGAAGGTCGATTGTGCTGTGCAGCGCTCGGAATTATTGTATGTCTAATACTGTATTTATTTTGCTTTAACTTATACCAAAATGTAGGGTAAAGAACAAGGTTGGCATATATCTTATTCATATTTCAATTCTATAAACCACACCCACAACTCAGATGAAATAAAAGGACCCACAACGAGTATTGGAGTTAGAATGTTTTAAAAGTCACTGCTGCTAGATGATCTGCTTTTAGTTAACTCGCGTTTACTTTACGCCACTGATAAGTCAAGTAAAACTCGTACTACGCACATAGTAGGTTGCGTCATAGACAGGTACCTCGATCACGAGTTTTTAAAACATTCGTAGCGTCACCGTATCGAATTGACGATACGTAGTTTACGTAGACGTTAGTTGGCATCACGAGTTACTTGCGTCACGCTAGCGTCAACTCGCAAGTTCAACGCAAGTGACGTCATCCTATCGTAAATAAGAGAGGGGTCCAAGTGAATGATGAACGAATGAATGGTGCGTTCAAAAGTTACATGTAAATTGAAAAAACAATAATTATGCAAAGAAATTTCATTAAAACTATGAAATCACACTTTTAACACAGTTAATACAGCTTGTATTAACTTTTCAATAAAAATAAACCTACATTAAGAAACATTTAGGTACTTAATGATATATTTTACAAAAATAAAAATATTTTCGTGTCTCTTTGACCTTGGTATTCGAACGCGTACATTGTCAAGGTGAATCTCTACCGTTTAAGTACTCTGTGTCCCTACCTAGCCTGTGGTTTGGCGCCCTTAGCGGTCTGCCGTACTGCGTTTGTTAATTGTTGTCAAACTAATATTTTGTGAATTTTATAATTTTATATAAACTAAAGTAAATAACAAAATTCACAATGTAATACTTAATAGTGATTGCGGCGTTTATGGAAAAGTACCCATATATTATTGAGGACTTATTTGTATATACATTTATACAATGACCCAATGACCTTTATGATATACAAAGTTTCTCGACTTCATCTCCATTACATCGCGAAGGTCTCCAGTGTCGTGGAGTAGTTGGTGAAGAAGACGAAGTACCGGTTGTTACTCCACCATAAGTTGGATTCGCGTAATGCAGTGAACTTCAACCTATTATATAGTATTTATTTTGTTCTTTACAACGGAGCTCTTGTCTACATTCCTGAAGTTATAGTGATATAATAATAATAATAACAGTGATAAAATGAGTGATTTAGTTATAAAAGACGTGTAATAGTAGTTTAAGTATGTTAGCCTGCATTTTGTAAGGTATTTATTTATGACCTCGTTGCCTGAAATAAAGATATAATTATTTATTATCTTCTTTTATTTGGCGCCTCAAGTATTATGTGTTATTTAATTACCTATATGGTGTATATTTTAGTCGTTTCTAGGTATTTTACTAATAAAAGAAAACTAATATTATGTTGTGATACTAATGGAAGAATTATTAATTAGGAAATGCATTTTTATTTCGCATAAACCTATTTCTCACTTCACTTAAGTAGCAGGTATGCACACAAGCTTGACTTTGAGGATAATTCTTTGGTTTGATTTTAAAGACGATTAAGTTAATTGCACTAGATTTTAAAACCTGCCTTGCTAAGAAGATATCAATTTTAAATACTATTTCATTGCACTTAGCAAATTAGTGATTATAATCTGCTTTGCAATTTGTTTGGCTGGGACCAAATTAAATAAGACAATCATCATATGACAACATATTAATATATTATTATTATTTTAGTAATTGGATTACTCACACAATGTTAAGCTTATTTTCATATAAACAAATATTTTTCCCTTAGAAACTACTCTATATTTCATTACTCCGCTGTGTGATAGTAAAATAATAATAGGTAATAATAAAATGTGATACGTTGAATTATACGTTTTTCTTGCATTTTTACTTCAATATAGTTTTAAAAACAATTAAAACACTGAAATTCACTGCTTAAAAGTGATACGAAAGTTTTCTAACGCAACAATTCTCCGTGAAAAAACATTCGTAAGATGACGATAGCCAGCTAGCGTCCGTATGTCAAAAAAATATTCGTGCTGCCGTTTTCCACCGTTTTCCATACAAAATTCTCACGTAGCGTTACGCAGCTTTACGCCGATTACGCGGCGATACGCAAGTTGTAACGCAAATATTCGTGATGCCGATTTTAGTACCATTTACGCACGATAGGGGCGCTTTTGCAAAATGTCATACAAATTGCTTACGTCAACGATACGAATACTTTCTCGCAAATATTCGTGATCGACCTAAGGGGCTCGCGGATTTTGACATTTAGTCTGTATTGCAAATAGATTGGGGTCCAGATAAACTATAAAGTTCTCGGATATGTTGTAATATTTAAACACTGTCGCTGTCAGTTTGACTTTGATTAGAAAATGTCAATAATCTTCTACGCTGTCAGAAACCGCTATTAGAACTGAAATTGTAGTATTTGTAGTGTAAAATAGAATTATTGATTTATTTCCCTTTTTACTGATCGTTCGGTATTCTGGAATTCAATACTTAGATTTATATGAAGTTATCATTGTTATATTACTATCATAAATCTTAGTATAAAAACATTAGGAAGAAATGGCCTCACCTCTGGAACAGTTTGTGAATAACGTCAGAACGACTTCTGCGTCAGGTAAGATTCAGATATTGTGATACACTTGGTAAAATTGAGCTGGATTATTTAAAATTTTAAACATCTATGTATGTCTTTAGGTAGTTACCGTGAACTATGCGAGATCATCGGCAAGTCTGACGAAGTGTTACAAAGGAACAGTGCGCATCTCAACACCGTGTTGGAGACTCTCGACATTCAGCAGCACTCCCTTGGAGTGCTTGCTGTTCTTGTCGCCAAATATTCTTTGCCTCAGGTTTGTTTGATTTCCATTAATAATTATTTTTAAAATCTAGGCACTTCAATCAAGGGTTTGGGACGGAGAAAAGGGAACGGATGAATTCCTTCTAAATACAAAATTTACATTTTTATTTAATCCTGATGTAGTGTGTGGTTGTAAGTTGACTACTGATACTTAATTTTTACAAAGTTATAGATAAATTTAATCAAGTAAATACAGCTATGATGTTAGTACCATTGTTTTTTTTTATTGAATTCTTACTAATATTTTCCACATTATTTATAAGTAATTTGATATTTCCAGAGTAACAATGATGTTGACAGGTCAGGAATGTATCAACAAATTCATGACTTTATTACTAATTGCAACGGGGAACAAGTGAGATTTTCTCCAGATTTGTGTAAGTAATTATCATAATTTTTAGATAAGCAGAAACAACTTTATTGGTTTGATTGTCTGTCTCTTGCTTGAAGAGCATAAGTTTGAGTTTTGTATGTATAGTACAAAAATGTGTTTTATGTTGAACAAAATCACAACAAATCCTAGATTATAGTATACCAAAATCTCTGTTCAGACAATGGCTATTGTAGTCAGTCTGTACATAGTTTAGACAGGGTTATTATTAAATACTGAAAGCTTAACTGTGCGACCAGTAAATATACTTGTATAGTAGTTGGCTATTGCCAACAGTAACAATAAATGGTCACCATTGTCCAAATACACGAGTAACCTAATCATAGCATCACCAATGCATTGCTGTCCAAGAAAGTAAAAAGAACATGCTTCATTTGGTGTTTGACTTAAGGTGGTATCTAGCCAGACATGAATTGGAAGATAATATTAGTAATAATAATAATAACATTAATTCCAGATGCCGATTTATGTCACTTACTCACCGAACACCTTGTTGACATAAAACAACCTATCAGAGGTATTGAGATCCTAAAGAAAGCCATCAGGAAGATTCAGCTCTTTGATTCACAGTTGACATCCATTCATGCAGACTTATGCCAACTTTGTCTCTTGTCCAAATGTATGAAACCTGCTCTGGAATTCTTAGATACTGACGTTACTGGAATAGGTTCAGAGGCAAAGGTAAATGAAAATAAACAACCATTACACCATTTATTAACTCAATTAATACACCAAAATAGTCTGTAATATTAAGTATATATTAACATATTTCTCATGTTTTTAGCTTGGAGGAAATAGTGATTCTAAACATTTTTTGTTATACTACTACTATGGAGGAATGATATACACCGCTTTGAAGAACTATGACAGAGCTTTATATTTTTTTGAAGTAGTTGTAACTGTTCCTGCTATGGTTGTCTCTCACATTATGTTGGAGGCTTACAAGAAATATCTTTTAATTTCATATCTCTTACACAGAAAGGTAAGTCAGTTTTTAGTATAACATGAAATAACTAAGCATGTTTGTGCACTTATGTACATAATTTTAAAATTTGACATAAATATGTGTATGTTTTAATCCAGAAATTTTCTGTACCTAAATTGCTGACAATAGCAGCAACTAAGAAGTAAATATATTGGTAGCTTATATGAGTTCAGCTTACTCATCTATTTAACACCGAATATGACATACATGTACAATTATTTTCTAATCAGAGAAGACATGCCTATATTTAAAGTTTTTTTACTTAACCATAACAATCACATTAATAATAAGACACACATCAATAAACATTTGAATATCTTTTTTTCAGATTCTACCAATGCCAAAGTACACATCTCAGGTGGTATATCGCTTTCTCAAACCCCTGTCCGTTGCATATCATGAAATAGCAACTACTCCCCATGCTACTATAAAAAATCGGGAGATATATGTTAGAGATAAAAATATGGGATTGGTATATCAGGTAATGTTAACTAGTAATAGAGGATTATACAATAACATATACAAATAGTTACATAAAAAGACACTGAAGTCTTATAAAAAGTGAGCGTGTAATCCTTACGCGCGATTGAAGTAAAACTTTTTTGACGTTGGTGACACGTATTATTAATAGCGAATTTCACAAAATCACAAAACCATATCAAAACACCATGGTAAAACACATCCACAGACTAATTTTAGTCCACACTTCCATGGAGTAGTTAAACAGACTAGTTATAGCTAGGAACTTTATAATACAACTGGACCCCAAGCTTCGAAGAGGTACCGAAAGACTGGTCACATGATAAATTAAACACTTACGTTTTGTGCAGCTGAAGTCATTATGAGGTTCTTGATTTTTTTTTTATGTTTATTTATTGATGAAAGATTAAAGTGTTCCTGGGACTCTGCTATTTTCATTAACTGGTAACTATTTTATTTTATAATTTAAATAAAGTTCATTATTACTTTAAAAAAACTTAAAATAAATATATTACGAGTACAGTTGACTCATACTTATTAACAATATACTTTACAAAAGCGAATATAAAGCTATAATAAACCGTTATTTGTTACCCCGTGATACTTATTTAATCTATAGACTTGTCAAAGATACAATGTAATCTTAATAGATGCATCTGTAGTTCAATTTTATCTATGATTTTGTTTTCATCCAACAGCAGTTTATAGTCTTACGGCCTTATCACAACACAAGCGGAACGGGTGCGCATAAACGTCGCGGACGCGCGGCGAATTCGCCGCGGACATCATTTTGTTGTGTGCGTTCAGAGAGCGTATTGTATGTACTTTGCAATCACGCCACGCACAAGCGTCGAAACCGCTGTGTATCCGCTTCACGTCCGCGATGTATTCGCACCCGTTCCGCTTTAAATCCGCTAGGAAACCGTCAGTGTGATAAGGCCCTTATTTCCGTCCGAAAAATAATCTGAGTTACTCTCAAGTCGCGCCTAATGAAGTTTTACTTCAAAATGCAGTCTATGTTGGAATTAATCATCATTCATTGACACCCAGAACAGCTCTCCACTCTAAATCAATGGTTAATTTTAAGACATGAAACATGTTTTAGGGGAGCTGAGTATACATCTTGTTAATTTCTTCATATTAATTTATTTTCCCAGGTGGACGTGTTCTTTGTTTTTTTTTCTAAATAAATATAATGATCATTTGTGTTGATTCTAATTAACTTGATATGGGTGTGTTATGATGAGTGACGAGATTATGTTGTTCCAGCTATTAAATGCAGGGTACAAGAAAAGCATCCAACGACTGACAAAAACATTTATAACACTGTCCCTAAGTGATGTTGCGTCTCGTGTACAGTTATCTGGACCGGCTGAAGCAGAAAGTTATATACTTAATATGGTAAATAAAAAATGTGTTCTTGTAAATTGTGTGATTGCAATACTTAAATGACTAAAGTAATATTATTAAATGTTCTTCTTTGGAACTATTTTTATAAGAAATAATGGATTGTTCATACTTAATGTTTGTAAAGTCTTAATGTAAATAGATGTTAAATTTTAAATTTTTTGGTTTATTTTTAGATAGAAGATGGTGAAATTTATGCCATGATAAATCAAAAGGATGGTATGGTTGTTTTCCTTGATAGTCCTGAGAAGTATGCATCACCAGAAACGCTTAGCATATTAGAACAACAAATGGCAGCCTGTACAAAACTACACCAGTACATACAAGAAATGGATGAACAAATTCAAATTAACCCACAAGTAAGTTTAAAATTACAAGTTTATGTATACAGTAACTATTTGTGTTAGTGTATTTTTTATTTTATTTTTTTATGGAAATAGCCGGCAAACGAGCTGACAATCCACCTGATGGTAAGTGGCTATCGTCGCCCATGGACATCAGCAGCACCAAAGGTATCACTGATGCGTTGCTGGCCAACAAAAGACAGAAGAAAAAGAAATAAAGAACTGGCTCTCAAGCCCAGTGTATATTTATAGATATAATATTCGAAGTGTTCTTGTTCAGGAAAAAATATGTTACACTAATTATATTGGATAAAAATAATAACTATACACTATTTACATAAAAAATCTAATCATTTAAAAACTACATACATTACTTATTCGACAGGCAGAAAAAAAAATTATTTTGGGGTTTTTTATGGTTAGTGCTGTGTTTGTGATTATCTTATTGGTGTATATTGTTATATCAGGTTGTGAGTATGTTTTGATTATAATTTAAAATTAGCTTTAATTTATTGTTTCAGTATGTGAAGAAATCTGTTGGAAGTCATGACGAAGATATGCCGGCGACCAGTCAAAATGCAAAATCCACATACACCATGTAATCCATAATTTTAATATCATATTTTCATAAAAAACAACATGAGCAGTCAAAAATAATTTTAAGCAAGAATAATTGCAGTTTCACCACATACCTACATGTAATATACATTTAATAAACTCTTAGTTCTTAAAACATGTTTTAATTTTCACCTAATATGCCTCATGAACAGCTTCTGTGAATGCATCCATGCTCCCTAATGGGGTTTGAGGGGTAATTCCATGACCCAAATTGGCGATGTATTTCTGTTTACCGAATTTTCTCACCATCCCGATTGTGAGTCTTCTTATTTCCTCCTGTAAATGTCACAAAACATGAAACAATATCATACAAAATGAAAATTCATTCTTATAAATTTGAACCGAAGTGGAATGGAACAGGTAGTGCAAAATCATAAATATTCATGTTTCAGCAATTTTTCAGCAACTAGTTTTGTTACTATTTTATATCATCCATCCATCCATCCATCAGCCCTTGGAGGTCCACTGCTGGACATAGGCATTTAGATAATTACCGTAAAACATAATGATTGTATTATTTAATGACAAAAAAAAACTTGTAATTTTAATACATACAGGTGATTTATACAAGTCTTGTGGATCCAGGTTCCCTTGTAGAGTTATGTTGGTGCCAACAATTTTTCTGGCTTCAATTGGGTCAATTGTCCAATCAATTCCAACTACTTCATAGCCTAAATGGGCTTGTATGTCCAAGGAATGTCCTCCACCTTTAGCAAATATTGTCTGCAAATTGTTTATAACATTTTATTGAATGCAACAGTTTTGTAGTAAGAAAAATATGATTTGTGTGCATATAAAAAAATCCAATATAAAAGAACTTATGGTAAAAGATTGTTTTGAAATTGAGAAATGAGAGAGATAGAATGTAAAACTTCTATCATTAGAGTTATCAATTATCATATTATTATTATTATAGTGTATTTAATTTATGAATATAATGTATAGAAACTATGCGGAACGAATTTTGCATTTTTCTCCCAAACCACTGGCTCTACAAGAAAAACATATTGGACATAAAATTTAAATTTTTTAATGGGCTACAACTTTTGTAGGAAACATTTTTCTGTAAAATCAATACTTTGTTAAATAAACGTGAAAAACGGAAAACCATGTTTTTCAAGATGACCTTAAAAATGAAATATGTGGTTATTTTGTTCATGATATTCGTTATCAGAACATCAAAATACATAGGTATGGGCTAAAAGGAAGTTTATCCATTTAAATCTTAAATAATGGGCTGCAATTTGTACAAAATATATACCATAGGGACTTGATCCAGTTCTTTTTCTTCAAGCTTCTTCTGAACTCCTTGTCTAATATCCTTCAGGAATGGGGCCGATACTTGTATGAATTGTTCACGAGTGAGGTGATCAGCACTGGATTCAAAAACTTGTAGCAGCTGTGCGCCACTTTCCACCTTTTGAAAGTAATATTGCAATTTGATATAATTGGTATATTAATAGTATAATAAATAATAAATTAGTCAGTCCTAAAAATAGGTCCAAATTTTTTATGAGAAATACATATATTTTACTTACTTGCATCACCAAGTAGTCAATTATGACCCGTGTCAGCATACTAAGTAGTTTTTCCACATCCTTGGGATGTTTCTCCAGCCATTCCTTTGTTTTTGACATAGTTTTACTGCCACCTCCTTCAATCATATAGCCCATCAGTGTAAACTGCAATAACATAATTATTATTATACTTATCAAATGTATTGTTTATTTCACCATAAAAATATGTAACTTTTGTTGAGCTTATACACTAACCTGGCATATTTGTAGAGTTATATTCTACAGCATGTTTCCGATGTATGATACACCTAAACCCAGCAGTGAGATGAAACTAGATCTAGAGGCACAGTAGTGCCCCTACCATATAATTCATACTGTATAATTCATTATGGAATTATGTAAATTGACCGCATTCCATGCAGGCGAAGTTGTGGCCGGAAGGTAGTTTAAAAAAATTAACCATCTGTACAAAACTGAAGCAAAGCAAGGGCGGTTACTAATACAGTATATATTCTTACCGGGGCTCCAGTGAAGCCGATCAGTGGCACTTTCCCTTCGATCTTGTGTCTGGTCAGAGTAATAGCGTCCCCAACATATGTCAATCTTGAAACTGCTCCTTCCTCTTGGAGACCATCTATTTCAGAAGGATCTTGAAGTGGTTTTGGGAAAACAGGGCCCTGTAATTCATAATCACACAATATTTATTTCATACTTTTTAGATGAAAGTAGTTTATGGAATACAAAAATAGTTAAAAGAATTAGAAATACAAAAATAAAGAATAATGTTACAAATATTGGAGTACTTAACTATAATACAATTTCTGATAATAAATGATGTAACATTTTATTCATGACTTCTTATCAATTTTTAATGATGAAATACAAAATAAGTTGCGAGCAATTTGTAAACAATTGATAATACATATTATTGAATGAAATATTTTTTCAAGTCACGAGTTCTGCTATCGTAAAAATTTAATATCATTTAGTTGATTAGGTATGCAATAGATGATTAAAATGTTCCAATATAATAATAATTACCAAACCAGGATGCATTTCAACAGTCATACCAAGAGCCTGGGGTATAACAAGTATGTCACTGAAGATTATAGATGCATCCAACTGCTTGTATCTTCTCAGAGGCTGTAGTGTGACCTCACAAGCCAGTTCCGGAGTACGGCACACGGTAAAGAAGTCATGTTGAGCCCGTATCGCTTGAAACTCCGGCAGGTATCTACCGGCTTGCCGCATCACCCATACTGGCACTTTATCTACCTCTTTACCAAAGGCCGCTTTCAGCAATCTGTCGTTCTTAAGCTCCGGAAAATTCTATAATGAGTTCATGTTTAAGAATGTAGTTTGATAATGGTAAAAAAATTATAACATTCAAAATGTAAAAATCGATACTCACCTTGTTGGTATAACTCATATTTTTCCAATAAAATTTAGTTGTACAAAAGATAAGTCGTGTTTTAACTCTTTTTACAAAGAGTCTACGTGTCTTGCACTTATTGAATTACATGCGGTAAATTTATTCACGGAAATTACAAAATAAATATCGGAATATTATACTGAAACTGAAATACTCGATATTAATTGGCAATTCTGCAATTTCATTTGAAATTTGATTTATTTTATCCAATGTCAACTATGACATTGACTTGACAAGTGAATTTGTCATTGCCTCTTTTGACTTCTCTAATTTGACATGTACTTTGTCCGTGCTTTGGACCACAGACTTACGATGCTAACGCATCTGGTTTTGACCATGGAGTATAGAGTAAAGGAGAGCAGAGTTGAAAAAGTGTCCAGCTGTTTACTGAAAATTGAAAATAGTATTAGTTCCAGTACCTACCACCATCCTACGACAATGGCGCTAGCATCACATTAAGTATGATATTTAGCCGTTGACATTATTGTAGACGGAGCTGCGGAGTGAAGTTTGCGGAGTTCAATAAAATTTATCCTAGCGCACTGCAGCACCACCTGATATTGGACGCGTTTTTATGCACACTTCATACACAGAGATGGCTCTTCTTACATCTATACTATACTCCATGGTTTTGACTTTTAGCTGCGTTTTAAACTATGGTTTATTTACGCCAATGCCATGAATGAGAAAAAAAAAACTATGGTTTTAAATATCTGCCATGGAGGGTAGAAGCTGTGGTAGAAGTAAAGCATGGGTAAAGACAAGGAGAACTGTCTCTTTTGGGAGGGAAATTGAAAAAAGTGTCCTGCTATATTCAATAAATGCTTTATATGCAGCTATACCTAAGCAGTTCAGCATTTATCGCATTTAAAGAAAGAGCATTAATTTATCGTTTTATGCTAGAAAAAAATCGATTTTCGAAAAGAACTACGAGTACCTTCTTACTACTATAGAAGACATAATAGTAGATACATACTACTACGACCAATGATATTATATGTATAAAAGAGGTAGATGGGTTACTAGCGCGCCGACGGCGAAGAGCGAAAGAGTAGTCAATTGACCACGCTTGCTCGCATTGCTCGCAGTCGCTCTCTCAATACTCTGTGGATACGCACGCTTTTATTTTTGTCAGAAGTGCTGGAGATTTGACATACAGCGTTAAAATGCCTTCGTGTGTTATGCGTAAATGCACTAATTACTTACGTAAAAAAAATAAAATTCATGGAATAACATACCACAAGTAAGGAATCATGATTTATTGCATTTTATTTCATTTCAATAATTCTCTAACAAAATAAGTATTGCGGCATGACAGCGCGCCAGCTTGGCGCCAGCCGAACGTAAGGTACTTGTGACGCGAGCGACAAACACTAGCTGTCTTTTTCACTATTATGGTTTTAGTAATGCTATCCCTTTTACATAATTTAACAAGCGCTGATTGGTGTACCGAAACAAACAATAAACGTGTGTGTTTTCGGAACAGATTTTTGTTATGATTTGTAAGGGCATAACGTATCTCTAATAAACATCATTGACTACGACCAATGATATTGTATGTATAAAAAGAGGATTTTGTCACTCCTCATTGACGGTTCGTAACTGACATCAAAATTAACTTCGATTTTCTCATCTTAATTTTTTCAATTGCTTATTATGTACCTACTACATTCTTTGCGAGCTCCCAAACATGGACCTATCTAATATCTTCCTACACAGCATGTATTTATTATTTTCAATTTTAAACTGATTCTATACTTCCCTCTATTCCATCTCTGTTGTCTCAGGTTAACTTCAAATTTTTTATGGAAATAGCCGTCAAAAGAGCTGACGATCTACTTGATGGTGGCTATTGTCACCCATGGATATCAGCGACACCAAAAGTATAAATGATGCGTTGCCTGTCAAGGAGAGAAAAAAAAGAAAGAAATAATTAACGTACTTTAACACTCCTCAGTTATGATTAGATATAGGACAGATTATTTATTCTTACTCTAAGGTATCTACTTGTATAAAATATAAAATAAAATATATGTCAAAATTGTGTTGCTGTAGAAAAGCGTGGGTTTAAATGAAATTTTAACTTTAACATTAGTTACATAGTTTGAACTAATATACCTACTAACGTACAACAAATAGGTAGAAATTAACTGTTATCAATGGTTAATAGGCATAATGACTAAACTTATCAAGAGGTAAGTCTTATAAAAACGAAAACGTAGGATAGAGTCGTTATTTATATAAAGTTTGCGAGGACTTGCCTACCTGCCAACGCGTCTCTACCAATGTAAAAAACACAAATGAGCTGGGTCCACCATAGTTTTTGTAAGAATTCAAGCGACACGATCTATCGCTATTTAGATTTTTTTGTGTCAAACCTTTATCCCACTATCCTAATAAACTTTATTCGCCTCCAGCGTATAAAGTTGTAGCTTGAATCTATGTGACCTTTGATATAATTTAACAGTTAAACAGAATAATTAACAAATTATGATAACTTCTCAAGAATACCAGATTTTAAATCTACGCATGGAAACAATTGAGCAAAATTTTGCGAAGAGCGTTACCTAGTATCTTCGTTATTGTTGTTCGATTAAAATACTGTAAAGAAAGCCCTGCGGGTACCCAGAATTTCCAAGTTCCAGTTTTGCTTAAGAACTTCAAACATCCCAACTTCAAACTTCAGACATTACGAACATCATCGGCCACCACTTCGCATCATACTATTTTGAAGAACCAAGAGGCACTACATTACTTTTAGTCCAGTCAAAATAGACATTTGACTTAGGAATAATTCGCATAGAGCTGAAAATTGGCAGAGACGTTAAATACATCATTATAAATGAAATGTCAAAAATCCCCTTCGATCCTACTTGTGCAAAAAATTTTATTCAAGGTCAAAAGTATAAAATTAAGGATTTTTCCATTTTTCTCGAAAACGATGTATTTAACGTCTCTGCCAATTTTCAGCTCTATGCGAATTATTCCTAAGTTATGACTTATTTTTGTCTATTTTGACTGGACTATTTAGGAATTTCCATAAAAAAACTTATACATACTTTACTTTATATACCTACTTAGCTTAATTTACCTGGGTGCTTTAATTACATTCGTACGCTTGCATCAGGTCACCCGTGTCTCTTTTGCCTGCTGAATAAGTACGTAAAAAAGGTTATAATTATCATTGAAGTATAATGTCATAGAACAGACATCTCGAACAAAATGTGTCCCGCCCGGGAGGTTCTATTTTCAAAATTGAGCCCCAGTTCTCCTTTCAAAATCGAACGAATCCATTGAAGATTGAAGCCACGTGGCGCCAATGCATTGGGAGATACATGGTTTTCGATTTCGCGGTGTTGGTTCTATTCGCTAGTAATAATACTTCAATAATAATTTATTCAGGATTCTACAAGCTAACAAGCGCACATTATTTTAATATTTTGTTAGTCAGAACTAGTTTTAAATGATATTTTATTTATTAACATTAGTATTCTATTAGGAGTTGCATTAATGTTCCGTTCAGTAGATTGGTGGAGTGCTACAGGGAATGAATTGCCAAAGCACGGAGCGTAGGGCGACATGGGAGACAGCCAAGACAGGTGCCGCTGTGACTATGCATTCTTAATGCATCGCCGTGGGATTAAAATATGCATAATGCCAACATAATATTGCTATGTAGATGCAAAAAATATTACGAATATACCTCCTGTTGCGTGATGCTTTGGCTCTACAATATTTTTTACTAGAGATGGGCCGGGAAAACCGACTATTCGGCATGTTTTTTAGTCAGCGACTAATCGGCGACTAGTCGTCATAAAACGCCGAATATTCGGCATTTATTTTTGCTACAAATAAATGAAGAAAACTGTAAAATTATACAATTAGCATAACAAGATTATTTTCATAAATCCAATAATAACGAATAAAACAATATTTTATATAACACAATATTTTAATAATTAACAAGTCTGAACTTTTATTTGTAGTCATATTTAAATGAAATTAAACATTTTTGTATTTTTATTTTATTAGAGCAAGAAAAGGTAAATTAAGATGAAGAAACGGTTCACACTTTCAGGCTTCAACTCGATCAGAAAGCCAACGGTTCCTTATATTTTCATAAATATTTGACTACGAAGTAAAATGCCTATTACTTACATTACTCAACTTTACAGGACCTTTACCCTTAAGAAGTGTTTATTAATGTAATTGAGCTCTGTAAAGAGATGCCGTTTTTGTGGCAAAAAGAAAACAAAGACTGACTATACAAGCTCTACATTTTAAATACCTTTAAATAAATTTGATGTACCTCTTTGCTCCATTAACTTCTGTAATAAATTAAGTCTTAAATGTCAAGCAATATTCATAAGAATTTATATTTATAACTTAAGTAGGTATTTAGCTATGTCTTAATAATGAATATAGCTATGTAGGGCCCTGGCCTATTAAGGATAAAACTTAGTATTTGTCTGAATTCGAGATTGAATGATTAGAAACAGAAATCACACTAAATAAGATAGAAACACGAATCGGACTACTTATTTCGCTAGAGACCAAAAAGATTAGAAATGAAAAAAAGATTGCGTGACATTTTATCTGTCCCGTTATACCTGCAAAAAGGTAACCTTTTTATATGAGTTTTCGATAGATAACAGTCGATAAAAGTTGAGTAACTGCGATTTTGTATTTTTTATAAAATTCAGCGGCACTCTTTTTATGAAATATGTAAGTAACAATTATGGACATAATAGGGTTAAGGGTATGCTAAGTTTGTTCACTATCAAACTGTTGTTTCTACAATGATAAATGAAATCGAGATTTAATGCAAATATTAAGTTTATTCATTTAGCGGATGTTCTTTGCTTGGTACTTAATATTCGGTTTTATCTCAGACACGCTAGATAAGAACAATGTTTTTGTGCATAGTAAAATAGGAAGCAATTGTAAACATGGCTATTGTGTCGGTCAAAACAAATAACGAATATACTTAATATTAAAAATATAGAACACAAATCGCATCCTTTTTCTCACAGACTCTACTTTTTTGCATGCGCATTTGATTTTAAATTCTTTTTTTACAGGGTTGAAATTTTTGCTATATTAGCTAAGTTTTCCGAACCCATCTTGTCATTCTGTGTATTGCTTATTCGCCACAAATGACCCCCTATTACAGTTTTGAGACTTTTGACCATCATTATAGAGCTGAAAGCAATTATACATTTGGGTACGATTTTACCGAAATTATGCATTGCGTGACGTTTGTCACTGTGCAAATAACATCACGAATTCTTAATTCAGTGACCTATGATTTAGTTCGTGAGATAATTAAGTCTGGAACAGAGCTAGAGCGACTTTGACCTTATCAAAGTAAGCAATAAATTTCGTAAATTTACAAATTTTACTACTTTTGAATTATAAATCTTGTGTTGTAACAGAGTAGGTATTTGTGTTCATTTGCTACAAATTCTTAAAATAAGGCGTTATATCTTTAAAATGTAGGTTTTTTCTATGGAAATATCCATTTATTTTTCCGGCAAACGAGCTGACGATCCACCTGATGGTAAGTGGCTATCGCTGCCCATGGACATCAACAAGACCTAACGAAAAAGTACACTATTCAGAATATTAATATGATTAAGACATTCGAAGGTATTAAATAGTATAATAGGTGGTAGGAATTTAATTACTAAATGTAGGTATTGTAATTATTTGGTAATTAGGTATATAATATATATTACTTACAATGTTCCTACTCCTCATTTATTAATGTTTTATACAGATAATTTTTCTAAGAAGAACAAGTCGCCAACATACTTAAGGTGCACTCTGGCAATAGCGAACAATTGTCACTAATGCAAGGCTCAATTTATTTACGAGGCGGACGCTAGGGGCTCGGCAGGAGTCAGACTAAGTTGACAGTGGAGTAGTTTTTGACGAGAAGTAAGAATTATGAGTGCCATCAAGAAGAAGAGGAGGATTTAAATGAACAGTGCGATTCAACGATAACTATTTATGACCTCGTCTTCGAATTTTCACAGATACCTTAATTGCAATAAGTGTAAATTTAACTATCAAGATGGATAACTGTGTTGAAATAAAAAAAATACTGTGAAAATAAAGTTAAGTAGGTCCCTACTTCAATTAGGAATTCCAAGTTAGACTGAAAAATATCGGTTCTAAGAGTCTCGACATTTTATGTTGCTACGAGTATGTAAGTATACCGTAGACAGTTATAATCTTCATAACAATCATGTGAAATAATGATTATCATGTTTAAGAATAAAAGTAACTCAAATAATATGTAGAGTATTACGTGTCCATAATTACGAGTCAGCGTTTAAAATTACAATGGCTACATTAGCGTGTACGTGGCCGATTATGTGGTCGGATCAACACCCTCAAGGGCTGCCTGCGTGAAGGTTGTAGGCGGAAGAATACGAAGACACGTTATTGCCACTCCAAGGTTTTCCCTGTCCGCTCGCAAGAAGAGGACATTGACACAAGCATTGTAAACAGTTCCTTATCTTGAGCTTCGCTACGCCGCCGCCTGATGACTCGCTTGCAGCTTTTATCTAAAATGAAATTGTTAGTTGCTTACTTGATATAGGTACATATATGCATACCACATGTCTTTAACTTCAACGTATCTATACTTCAAAAACATGACATTCAGATGTTGAGGATATACCTACCTATGTGGGCTATAAGATGGGAATAAAAAATACTAATAAAAATGAAAAAAATTATAAGTTTTAGACAGTTTTTAAATAAATTTTACTTGCAGTACCTATGATTTTTAAATACTATCTAGGTGTTTTATACCAATTTTAGAAAATCATTATAATTACGCAATTAAATAAGACATACAGGTTTTATAAAACTAAAGATTGACCTTTGCTCTAATTTTAGAAGATACAAATAAAAAATGTAAGGTCTCATGGAATTCTCACCTCAGCACTGACGTAAGCAAATATGAATGTCAAAACAAAACATATTATTATATAGGTTAATGGTCATAGCACACATATCAACTCGTAAACGGAACGTAAACGTATCAACTCTTGTATGTCAGTATTCTTTGTATGAAACTCCCTACTGTAAAGCACACTTATCGGATCCGTAACGTAATCGCCTCGCCTCGAGACAAGCTTACGGTGCGTGGACGACTTGCCGTACCCGCGCTTACGTCTCACCGTACGCTATCCGTCGACTTTCCGTTTCCTCATGCACGCCCCGCGCCGCGGCTACCGTTGCGTCGGCGAACTGCTGTCATTCATTCCGTCAACCAGCGGCCGGCGAGCCGTAAGCGCGGCGTCGCCTAGCCGTAGCCGAGCTTACGTTAGGTTGACGGCGAGGCGATCCGGTGCCGATCCCTTTCCGAGTTGATATGTGCGCTACGACCATAAGGGGGACACTTGACTCTAACCAAAATTAGCAATTTAGAGTCGAATATTTCGCAAACGGATCCCAACATCAAAAAATGGTTTTGCTAACACATTATATTTTTGAAAGAACTTTTCAATGATATTAAACATTATATAATTAATGAGAAAAATAATCCTCACTTTACCTGTAGGTACCCTTAAATATTGTTTTTTTTTAAGATTTTCCCTACCACTTTGTTAATGTGTATAGGCTTCGTGGTGCGATTGTGATCTCGAGAAAGGCGGGTGCACACAGACGCTAGATACGCTATCGTTAGATACGAGCGGTAATTTAGAAAGCAGTTTTTTGCCGCCACGGCCAGCTGCCCACCAATCGAAATGTGCATTGAGCTTGGGGTTGCAGACACTAGCAGTTAATTCGACGAGTCATCATGAACTGTTTTGGTCAATTACGAA
The DNA here is from genome assembly GCA_963932265.1 of Thymelicus lineola. Classification (NCBI taxonomy): domain Eukaryota; kingdom Metazoa; phylum Arthropoda; class Insecta; order Lepidoptera; family Hesperiidae; genus Thymelicus; species Thymelicus lineola. The sequence goes on along the minus strand of OZ010687.1, from coordinate 8,749,348 downwards.
GAACGATCAATGTAGGAAACTATTTTTGGTTAAGTTAGATAATGTTAGTTAGTATTAGTACCTATACAGTAGGTAATGCCTCAGTATTAGAAGGTGCTCTGACATTGGCGTGACCCCATCGAATTCGATCAGGAGGAACCTGGTTCCCTGACCCTTTGTTCAGCAGGGTACAATAAGACATGAGTAAATAAAATTAGCTCGGTTAGAAGCTCGAACGGCTTATACCTAGGAGGCGCAAAATATCAAATTTTCTGTCGTGTAAATATTTAGTTTGTGGGTATAGGTCGATTGCTATAAGCTGGCACGTTCAGTGACGTTTACCGTACTCACACTAAGATAATTTTTCATACAGTATGAAAGGGATAAACAAGCTGCCTTCAAAATGGCAAAATTTTATAGATAATTTTGCCAGTACTTTGATCTATCTCTATCGTGTTCATAGAAGCTTGTCTATATGCAGTGCAAGGGAGACACGTATTGAATTTTTGTGATGTCTTTGCAATTTTTATTGAATGACGTCTCTGAAATTTTTTTAAGACAGTGCACAAGCGCAATTTGTCTTTGTGTCGCACGTACCAAGGTAAATTTTTGAGTTATTACTTAAATCCTATCCAACAAAATCACGTTAATTTGCACGAAGAATGAATGACGAACTTTAATTAAACGTAAGTAGACCTATAAGAAGCTGCTGATTATTCTTATTAGAAAAGGTATTTAGATTTAGATGTAAATTCTAAGATCGCAAAACAAGAAAAAGTGTAAGTAACTTTTTTTGTCTGTGGCAAAAAATGTGAAAATCTCATGAAAATCTAGTTTTTCTACGTTATCTGTTAAATTAAAAACCTGGAAGGAATGAGTGTGCGGGCGGGAGTGCGTAGGCGCGGTGAATGGCGTAGACGCTCGCTTTTTTACCTTTTTTTGCCGCTCTACCCTTGCTTCTCACTTATGTGTACCGTCTTCTTGCTTTATTTTCTATCTGGTGTGCACGACTTGCATCGTTGCAGGTAAATAACATTCCCCCTTTTTTCTTATTTCTTTCGCCAGTAAAGGAATTTTGTTATGCTTCTTTGTCTCATTATATTGTGTTTTTATGATTTGTGGAAGTCGGGAAAAGGTCTTGGTCGATTTTTCACTGATTTTTTGAAGTTTGAATAGTAAGTAGGTACCTCACCGAATTTTTTTCATATTATGTTCAAAAGTCAAAATATTTTAATCATAAAGGTATCACTGATACACTTATATGCTCGGTATTTTTTGGTGTATGTTATTTAATGAACCTAATAAAAATAATCTGAGGAACCATATTATAATTTACTTGCTCAGTCAGCTGTTTTGATTTTTTCAAGTGTTTCTGTGATGACAAACATCAAAACAATATCGCTATATACCTAGTAATATAATGGCACATCTGCAAAAAATGCGAAATTAACTTTATAATATGGTATACGCCTAATCTACATAGAGGTAAACATGTATTAATGTCTACACTAAACCAAACCCATACAATCTGTAAAAAACGCAAATAGAACCTGTATAGTAATTTTAAACATTTTCATAAAATTTTTGAAATTCGTTTTCGTAAAATATGACAAACGTACCTAGATGTGCCGTTGTATTACTGGGTGAGCGATATGTGTACCTTTTATGTATTTATCCGATCAGCCGTTTTTACGTGATTGCTTGACAAACATCCAAACATCCATTGAAGTATAATGTCATAGAACAGACATCTCGAACAAAATATTATGTGTCCCGTCCGGGAGGTTCGAATTTCAAAATTGAGCCTCCGTTCTCCTTTCAAAATCGAACGAATCCATTGAGGATTGAAGCCACGTGGCGCCAATGCATTGGGACATACATGGTGTTCGGGGTGTCTGTTCTATACGCTAGTAATAGTACTTCAATGCAAACATCCAAACTTTCACATTTATAATATTAGCACAGAAGACATTATGCATATAGACATAGACATTATACATTATGCGTAATATATATTAGTAGGATAATAATAGGCTTGTAACTAACCAATAACCTATAATTATTATATCTTAATTAATTCATTTATTGTAGCATTTGTAGTCTAATATTACCAATGTAGATAGTAACTTTCTATCTACTTACTATTAGTAAGTAAATATACTTTTTAGGTATGTAGGTACCTACCTGAAGTACTTATAATTTTATAATGTGTTTCGCGAGAAGGTAGGTAGGTATCTTATTATACGTAATATATAGTATCTTCACTATCATCCATTATAAACCTAGGTACCATCATCTTCATCATTAAGGTAGATTACCTTACTTATATATAAGTAAGGTAGTAAGTACCTACCTAACTATAAAAACCAACATTTATTGAGAGTTAGTACATATATTGCTATATTTTTTCTGTATCTACTGAATCATCTTACTACCTACTTTAAGAACAAAAGTGAAGATACCAGTCTATTACAGTGTAAAATACGCCATGCATCGTATAAGTCGCGTCCTTATAAGAATTTTGATTGCACGACAAGAACGGCGGAGTGCAACAGCAACAGGCCCGGAATTCGGGTTTTGGGGTGAATACCCTCGCGTCGGTAAAAACTATTTTCAAGGTTAGCACGGCTTGGAGGGGAATCGGGTAGTGAGGTGCAGGGCGAATTCGGCGCGCGGGGGAGGGGAACGCGGACGCGCCGAAATGCTGATAGCTCCCTCCTCTCCCCTCCCTCCTCGTACCCCGCCCTGCGCGTCGTGAGGCTCAAAGTCTAGTATGCATTTTTTACATGCAGATACGGTAACCCAAGCGTTTAATTAATAAGAGGAGAAGTCTCTAGCGAAACGACAATACTGAAATTTGATTGTTGTCTTGTAACGGGTACTTAGTTTGGATATTTTTATTGGCTACGAATCTAATTATGTATAGGTAATTGGAAATATAACAAGACGTAGGTTTGTAAGAATTCTAATGTAATTAAACTTAGTTTCTTAATTCAACATTACAATATTACTATGTACGATATAGATACAACTTTACATAAAATAGTTAAAAAGCATCCCTTAGTTAACAGTAGGTAAGCAGCCATTTTATCGGTAAGGTGTCATGTTAATAAAGTGCTGACTAATTAATTTGTTAATTTGTACCTTTTGTAGTTCAGGCGATCGTTACGTGTGCAGGGTGCTGCCCTGCCGTACCAAGCCGGGTAAAAGGAAACAACATTATTTAAAAAAAATTGCGTGTGTCAGCTCCAACACACAACTGGAGTTTACTCCTTACGAATGATTATAAAATAAATACATATATAGATTAGTAAATGAGGGGAAATGAACGCATTTTTATGTTACTGAAAGCATGCTTTATACATTTATTTATATTAATTATTTAATTTAACATGAATTTTAATTAATTTAAATGCGGTCGCCAAATCAGTAGCAACGCCATCTAGATTCTTTCTTACGAATTACAAACATAACGCGTAACGTAACGGAGAAAGTTTGATTTCCCATAAATTTTAAACTCCAAAAGCAATAAATCATCTGTTCTATCACGCCGCGCTGTTGCAAAGTGTATTTTTGGAAAATTTTGTGGAATAAGCCAAGACAATAAACCCGTCTGCTAAGCGAGAGTCTGCAGGTTTGATCCCAAGCCCAGGAGAGACGTTATAATCTATCGTCCCAACTCAGAGTCACTAACGCTTACTTTAATCGCTCCTTAGTAAAGAATCACCATACAAATTCTGTACTATGGAGCGATTTAAGTAACCATTAGTGACTCTGAGTTGGGGCGTTTCACATTATATTTTTTTTATAATTTGTAATTACTTGTAGGGGAAGGGGGGGCATAACGGGGACGTTAAGGGAAATAGCCAATGACAGAATAAACAAAATATATTAAGTAATTATTATAATCATAACACTTTGGTTACATATTAGGGTTATCATTTGGCACAGAATTTGGCGAAGTAACTAATCAAATAATACTTAAATTTTAATTTTACGAAACCCTTATGAATACCCCGTTGTGCCCCGTGGTAGGGGCAGTATGGGGTACATGGTTATTTTATTCACAATAAGTGCAGATGTGAATTTCTTCTGGGTTCTCGTCGTCAACACGAGCACAGGCTGTATGACGCCATCGTCTGCATAGCTGGCAGGCCACCCAACCCTCCACAGACTTTAAATATGTATGTTTCTCATCAAGGCAATACAGGCATAAAGTATCCTCGTCTAAGTTTTGTATAATGTATGTATTGCCTCTCGAACTTTTCTTTTTGTACATTCGTACCATATGTAATACCTAAAACAAAATTAAAATTCCAATATCAAATATTCACATCATTCCTTTAGGCTACCTTACATAATGGGGTACCCCGTTATGCCCCATAGCCATGAACCCGTTATGCCCCTACTGATAACATTATGTGAAATAATTGACAAAAAAAACAAATCTACAGTTAGAGTGATTTTGTTTAAAACATATCAATAAATAATATCTCTACAAAAACACAACAAATAAACAATAATAGTAATGAAAACACTTACCTTTTTACATGTGTTTCCGTATTCACTCAAAATTAGATGAAATCACATCAAAAAATATTTATATTCGTAAAAACCAAATGACTGCAGACTAGTCGCCGGTCACTGTCGGATTAAATACTGATACAAAATGGTCATTTATTAGTGAAAACAACAAACGTCTAGTGTGCATCGTTACTTGTTTTTTTGGGTTACCCCGTTGTGCCTCGCGACCCCGTTATGCCCCCCCTTCCCTTAATATTTATAATACGTCATCGATGCTCTTGGTGTTAATGTTGTCGAAGTATGAGTAAATGTTTTTTTTGCACCGGATTCATAATTTATTTTACTTATTAGATTCAAATATAGAAGAGGCGTACCTACAATTTTTGAGAAGTTTATACAGGGTACATACTTAAATCGATCGAAGCGCTTATACCCCGTTTGTTTGTATTAATCCAAATGATCGACTGAGTTAAACCACAGCGGGTGCGGTCGGTAGTTGAATGGGTTGCTAATGACAAAAATTTCTTGAACATTTCCGTACTCCGGAGGGCGCGTATCGTAAGATGGCAGGATGGATGACCTTAGGGCAGAATGAAAACTACCAACATTTTGTTGGCCACTAACCTCCCCAATCCAGGGCAGCGTTGTGAAGTATCTAGGCTTCCACAAGACGAGAGATCCGTGCTTAGTTGTGATGGCTCACAACTAAGCCATTGATGGCTCAATGGGTTGCAGCCAGTAAACCGATTGTGCAATTTTCAGAACCCATGAAATACATGACTGTACAGATCTTCCTGCACAGGTTAAAATACGTTACGTGTGTATTTCACCTTCTAACCCAACATGCTAACCTTACCTAGGGTCAAAGAACCATAAAGCATGGGTTTTTAACATACCTACTACTTACATTTTAAGCTGCGAGTTGTGGCCGACAATGCGTTGGTGACGCCCCCGGTGTTGCTAATGTCCATGGGCGGCGGTGATCACTTACCATCAGGCGACCCGTCTGCTTGTTTGCCTGCTTAAAGCATAAAAACAATTTGTTACAAAAATTTGAAACTTACGTCATCGTGGATTGAACACATTTTACTATGATCGGGTACTCACGATATTTATTTTGAACATCGATATTTCAACTCCATTGCCTGGATCTTGTTCACACTTTTGGCTAAACTCAGTTCATAAACATCATATTTAGTATTTGTTACGAAGTTAGTTTAGCAATTTTTTGAATATTTGTAAGGGACGGTTGACGGTGGACGGTGGACGGTCGGTCGATGGTCGTTGGTCTGTTTGCGGGTGGTGTTGCTGTATCGCCGATCATTGCGGCTCCCCTTCGTGTAATTCGCCATTAACCGACGTTTGCACTCCGCTTTTTACCTTAATGAGCTTCCCCCATGGCTTTCTCGCGACACGCACGCGACTCCACGCATTTTTGTGCAGCCGAAAAAATGTTTATGAAAAATCCTGTTTTTTTATTAGAACGTGATTAAAAAGTCTTAGGTATGTTGTCAATTATTTGACACGTCTTTTAAAGGTTAACTTGTGTGTGTTGCTGGTTCATCTATCACGTGCTGTGATAAGCTCCTAACTATAGAATTAGTATCTACTTAATTTAATTGTATTTTTTGTAGGTTTCTTCAAGTTATCATAGTTAGAATCTAATTAGAAATATTCAAATCAGAAATAATTTCAATGCGAATGCCGTTTTAATTCCAAAGGAATATACATCGTAGAATAAGTACCTAATACCTATAAAAGTTTGGAAAACTTTTGATATTGTAAAATAATATTGTTTATATTATTATAAACAAACCCTTCAATTTTAATTTGTTTACATTTATAACCTGCACAGCTAATAATTAGTTATGTACCTTAAAGAACATCTCATTAAAAGGACAATTTGCTTCACCAGCAAGTAAACAGAAATCGGTTTACTTTCTCTTGTAAAAACATAAAAACAAGCTTGAAGGCATCGCGGCATACATAACAATTAAGTGGGCAGCAGTGGGATAGTGCGTGCAGCTAGTGCGTGCGATAGCGATCTCCGGAGCGGACCCCGCGGCCCGCTATCCCCGCTCTCCCCGCGCACCCCGCGCTCCCCGCACTCCTCTAAAACAACATTCTAAGTATTTGTGAGCAGGAGGGTTTTTTGCGCGAAGCCCAAGGGTGGCGGAGCGCAATCGCCCGCCAACGCACAAAAAATACTATTAAATAACTCAACAGAACCGCGGGGCGGATTGTGCGTGATCGCGATACGCCCGAATTAACCTCACGGCGACGCGGCGACGGCTTAGCCAGTGTTATTTTGCCCGCTCTTCACGATTGTTAATAGGCGACGAGGTGGATTAATCTAACATTTTATCTAAAACTGAAAATGTATGATTCTAAGATAAAAAATCTAGACACGGCAGAGTGTTCAGCCAAAGATAAATAAAAGGAACTGGTAATGCAGCGCCATATACACCAACCATTTCGAGCTACTTTTGACTCCTCCACAACTCGAGACCTATTTAACCTACATACATGAAATTTGGCACATTTATCAGTTAAAGCCTAATGTAGAGTCAGATGTAGAGTAAGAATTATATGTTATTGTGACTGAAATTTTAGATTTTCTACAAAGAACTTGGCACTCAGAATTGAGTGTCAGTCAGTTTTAGGGTTCCGAAGAAAAATTGGAACACTTATAGTTTCGTCATGTCCGTCTGTCCGTCCGTCCGTTTGTCCGAAGCAAGGCGCTGAGACCCTTAGTGCTAGAAAGCTGTAATTTGGCATAAATATGAAAACTCTAGAGTCGTAGAATAAAATATTGAAAAATATTTTTTTTCAGGGTAGGTACCTCCCCTGCAGGTAACGTGAGGGTGAATTTTTTATTCGTCGCGTACCCTGTAGTGTGGAGTATCATTGAAAAGGTTTTCCAAAAATATTACGGGTCTTCTAATATGAATATTTATTTTTTAATAATATTTAAGAACGCAATTTGAAAGAAATTAAAAAAATATCCTTAATATTTGATAGAGTTCGGCTCTGTCCCAAGCTGCTTTGAGTCTGAGAAAAAAAGTCGCTACATGACAGGATAGCAAGATTTCCCGCCCGCCAATCAGTCTACCATATTTGACTCCTTAGATGTATTTTCAAAGGATTTATTTATACAGATTTGTGGAAAAATATTAGATTTATTACATAATTGTGTTACTAGCCTCCTAAAAGCTGACAGATCCCTGTCTGCTTTGTATACTAATTTTATTGTTTCACTAGTGGATACCCGGCGTGTTCCACTAGCCTAAAATTTCTGATGAGAATGACAGATCAATGTTCTTGTGTTGACGTTGATGTGCCATATTTACATATTATTTTCAAACTGTTGTATGAGAAAAGTAGAAAATCGACTTTATCAATGGACTGAATGTGCCTTGAATATGCATTGTTTTAGTGGTCTCAAACCACCTTCGGTTTGTTGCCTTTCAAATGCAACCATTTTGAGGCATTTCGGTTGGATGGTTTCAGAATCTATAAAGAACATCCGTACAAACATTTTTTGTGTTTTATAGATATTTTTTATGTTTATATAGATAGATAAATCTTTAAATCTATAATCGTCGTTACCAGACGATAAAATATTATTTTTTATCTTTTGTTTTTTTTAAATATTATGTTGTATTTAATTATAGGGATGTTTTGTTTTGATAAGTTCAACTTTGGTAAGCCCTTAATTTTTATTATTGATAGGTAGCACGTGTTGGAAACCGGTATCTAAATCTGTAGAAGAAATGCTTTGCTTTGTTTAAATAGTAATACCATTTTATTTTATGAATCTTCTAGGTAGGTACCTACTTAGGTTTTCTGGTCACCTAGTTAGCAATAAAAAAGGTACTCTCTATGCAAATTGCCAACAGATGACCAATAATGAAACATCTAATTGAAAATACATGTACAAGTACCAAAATGAAAGTTATGAATGGCCAAACTGCTAAACATATGTTGCAAAATTCGTCTTCTTTCAACAAGTCTGTAACAAACCGTGTCAGAGTTAATGGTCACAAGTTCATTAATCACTCAATTATAGATGCACGTGGTCTCTTAAACATAGTAAATTTGGCTTAGCCACCGAATCATCAATCACTGATTGTCTGTCAAAGGAGAACGCAACATTTAAATAAATGCATCCTCTATTTTGTCACGAGCTTTCTCTTATACTATAATTTACTTATTGTTTAATGATTTTGGGTATTTTATTTATTACTTTCATATGAAATTATGTCTATTACCTGCAACAAAAATAAGTAGTCAACCTGGATAACTTTAAATTTTAGCGTAATTTTCTATGTAAATGTCCTATTTTTTTAATTAAGTAAATTTTAACTTATTTTAATTTTTGGGTAGATATGCACATGCAAACGTTATTTTTCTTCCAGAGAAAATTTCGTGTTTAAAAATACCCGGGTTAGGCGAATTCAAAGTTAATAAAATAAATTCACATAATAAGTTTTTAAAACGATATTGCTGTAACTATGTGTCTTCGACCTTCGTCTTATTGGGCTTATTTTCTTACAAGTTTTATAATGCAGTTTTTCATTCATTAAATTGTGTTTATAAAACGAGAGCGAAAACGGTTCGTTTAGTCGTTTATTTTCATTGTTTTTAGATGGCTCGAGAAATCTGTGTGAAATAACTTTTTTTGTAGTAATAAGTTATGTTAAAAAACATGAAAAAAATATTATAATAAACGGAGCACAAGTTCTTTGCGATCTCAAGATTCGGTTTGAATTGCTGAAATCTTTGAAATCGTATAAATGAGCGATATTTGTAAGATCTGGTGCTCTTAAGCCGATATCGATATGTACGCTGCAATGAGCATTCGATTTTCTTGCCATGAGACCAGTCTTTTAGACTTGCAGGGTTCTTCATACGAGTAGTATTGGAGGAGTAGTCTAATAATATCAATTAGGATTTGACATCCTAACGTGCTCTACGAAGCACGAAAATGCTTAAAAAATTGCGGTCATTTCATATTTTACTAGCGGTCACCCATCTGAATACCGACCGCGCCGGAAGTTGCTTAATTCGTTTGATCACAGACGATTGACAAAGCGACGGACAATGAGTGCTTCAATGATGCTATAATTCGTACAAGTTGTCACAAGGAATCGTTTTGGTGCAAGAATGTAGCATCTTCAATTTTGCGATATGTAACAATGAAATCGAGCTTTGTTGCCTCTACCAGTTTTACCAAACTTTCTAAAGCGAAGTATTCATTTGTTTGATTAGGTTAATAAAATTAATGATTTATCTGTAATAAGACGTTCTGCATTAGTGGCCAAAGCAAAATCTGTCTCTACATTTAGTTCTGTCAAGTTTAGCTATAGAATAGAAACGTTGTTTCTTAAGAAAACAGCGAACGAAACTCTTTAGACTGAATGTTATCCATGTCAGTTAGTTAATTGGCATTATCAGTAAGTAGATATACTGAATATATTCAATCAAGTTTCCTATTATGAACAAGAAGTATCTACTCATATCCAGGAATACGGTTTTTAAACTTTGGATGGTGATAAAATAGTAAAATTTTATATTTTTGTACAAAAATTTGGACTTGCAATAGATTCTATATTGTTAAGTTGAACTTGTTGGAGTAAGTATACCAAAGTAGGAATTAAAATTAACATTTTAGACTATTTGCGCTCAATTAATAAAATTATAATTTACTATGACCATAAAAGACAAAAACAATGAACAATCGGCATTGCGCATATCAAATCTTTATATCTAATTGTAACTTAATCGTCAAAATAAAATGAAAGGCCATTAATTGTGATTAGTATCTTAATAACATTTTGTTATGGAAAAGTGAATTGAACTAACTTATTGAACAAAACTTAACTAAGTAAATAGGTAGGTATGTAAACTTTTCTAAATACAATTCATTTATATAAATGATTCAATGGTAATGGGATAAAGATTTACGCGTTTTGTTATAACTCTATGTGATTTAAATATGTATTGCTGCATACGATTACAGGTAGATTATTTTACATCGTGTTTAATTTACTCAAGACTACTTTCTTGTACAAATTATGCGTCGGAATCTTTATTTCGCGACTGACCTTTTGTGTGTCCGGTGGACAAACCGCGCGAAAATATTGATTATTCTTATCTTATCGGTATCGCTGGCGTGTCGTGGTTAAATGGGAATCAACGCACGCACATACCGCACCCTCAGTGGAAAAAAGCATAAGTCGTTTAATTTGAATTTTAGTTATTAATACGATTGGAAAGAGGGACAAAAGATGCATATGCTCAATTTTTTTCAAATTTTTATCTTTAATCTTGACGATTTTATGCAAGAAATCGTAAAGTAAATTCCTTTGACTACTTACTGATATTTTAATAATTTTTGCTCTCGTGTAAAATTGCAATTTTCATCTTATGCCTTTTTTCCACTGAGGGTGCGAAAACTTAGCTACCAGCAACTTGACCGTTGACAGCTACCACGCATGCGCAGTCGTTTGCCTCTGTATTGGATGTCGCGAACTCCGCCTACGAGTTCGCAAGTTTGCAATGTCTGTATTATGCACCCTTCTTAGACAATGTGCATTGATCCCTATGTATTATACTATACATTCACCGTTGCTGCATATGCACTTATTGAAGGACTTGTGCAGTTTATAGCTAAGTAGCTTTTTCAGTTGATCAAATGGTCTTTTAAAATTTTATTAATAGCATCACGACTTTGGTAGGTACAGAATATGTAGAGTTTATCTAACTGTTAAAGAGGAATGTTCCATTATGAATACTTAATTAATTGCTAATTTTCAAATGTTAAAACTTCAAAATTCAGGTTAATGTAAAACATCTGTTTAAGTTTGAAGGTTGTAAGGTTTGTAAATTTATCTGTATTTCCTTCCTTAGAGATATTTATTATTTAATGTAGATATATTACTTTACAACTAATGTTGTTGGTCACAAGTTGTGTAAATAGAGAATATCTATTTTATAAGTATGTGAAAACATGCATTGAAACTATTTCGCTGCTCATTCCACCTGCAATAATCTGCGCTGTTTCGCAACTCTACCTTCTGGTATCTATGTCATTGAGCGGGAGTAGGACGGCGGCACGCCTCGCGCGTGCGAGCGAATGGGACGCGAGATGAGACCGAGCTCCGTGAGAGGACGGAGGGGTACAGCGCTGTACCTACTCTGTTATCTGTTCGCGAATATTGTTGCGCAACGTACACCAGGGAAAATAGGTTTCTATTTAAAGTCAACAAGTCTCGGGATTGCAACACGCGTGCCCTAAATTGTTTGAATTATTTCATATAGCCCACTCGGATAGGCGCTTATCACATGTTGCTGGCTAGGACATCACCGATCTCATTTAAACTGCGAACTTTGGTATCGACGTGACTTAATACAGCTGTGACAAATATAGGTGGGTTGTAAGCGTCGGAAGAAGTTTTAAGATTTTGGAAAAGATCGCGTTGTTTATTGAAATTTTACAATTAGCATTCCTTAACAATAACACGAGACGTGCATTGAGTTTATTTTGACTGATGGATTTCTTGTCTTCTTTGTTATATTCTATACCTACAATTGATTAGATTTATTTACAAGGTAGGTATTTATGGTTGAGATTGTGTTGCTATGTTTTGTTAAACACTGACGTAATGCGTTTATGGGCTAGTAATAGTAACTACTGATATAAGTAATAGTATCTATTTGCATAATATGGGAAGCAGGTTGTATGTAGGTAAATGAATATTTATTATTCTGTATATTAATTAAAATATTATCGTATAATAATGTTTACTACGATAGTATCATAGTAGGTAGGTATTATATCACAAATTAACACCTAAACACACATTCGCCAGCCTGACGATAAATGTAGAGCGGTGTGGCCTAATAATTTTCTAAATTGGCATATCAAAATGTGGTACTGTAAGCAAATAGGTAGGTACCTAAGTACTTCGTTTTTCATCGATAATAGGTACCAACCTATCTAGTGCAACTCATTATCGATAACCCGTTAATCGCAAGATTGAAGTCCCATCGTCGGCGGCGTAAACACGTCGCTTACGAAACACTGCGGAACAGAAGCCGGTGAATTCGCGCTCCACTACCGCACCCGTGGCCGCCACTCCGCCAACATGGCGTCCGAGTCAACGGCCTCCAGTGCGCTTGCGCAACTCCACGCGCGAATCTCAACGGCGAAACTAACTCTTCGCTCTCCATGTGTGCCACGCCACACATACGACTTGTTTACGCACTTCTGTGTACACATGAGACTATGCTTGTGCTGGTGAAGGGCTCAAAGCGGTCGACCTGCAATACTGAATGTTGATTAATTTAAATTAAAAAGTTACCATGAAATAATTTACAGAGTTGAAGGATTTTGTGCACGATACTGACATAATTTAGTGGGTACATACTTACTGGTCGATATGCTATCGGTCTGTAGTTATTTACTGTAAAATATCTACGATCAAGGTGATTTTGTATAATGTGTAAGAATGTAATCTGTAAACATACTTATTTATTTAAATATATTTTCATGTAGATACCTACGAACTCTACTTTATGTAGATAATTTTAATTTGTAGGTAAGTATAGGAGTAATGTATTGTATCATAGTTTAGTGATATTTGAGAGATTTTGATTCAACTAAATAGATTGATAAGGAATGGGCTATTATAGGTGCCCTATTTTTGTAATGTTATAGTACTTACCTAGTACAAAAGTCAATGTCCCTCCCATTCAAGGTAGGTACTTAGGTTCTAAAAAAATATAATTACATTATAATATTATAATAATGAGAAAACGGGAAGATTTAGAAAACTGATAATCCAGTAATTCTAAAAGTCTCTACGTAGGAAATTTTTGTTTTGGGTTGTGACAAATACATATAGGTACCTATTTGAAGGATCTCTTTTTGATGTAACATGCTAATAAACAGACGAGCTATCTGATGGTAATTACTAAGTGGCCACCGTCACCTTTGGACATTAGTCTAGTGCCGGCGGTTAGACTCATCTCTACACTTTTTACCAATTGCTAAGTCTTGCTTGACAACAGTCCCAAATGAAGGTACGAATAAGTTCATTTATTAATTTTCTTAATAAATATTATCTACTAATATTATAAAGCTGAAGAGTTTGTTTGGTTGAACGCGCTAATCTCAGGAACTACTGGTTCGAACTAAAAAAATATTATTGTGTTTGATAGTTCATTTATCGAGGAAGGCTAAAGGCTATATAACATCACATATTTTAGTAGTTAGTTTTTTCCACAAATTAACGCAGGTAAAATCGCGGGGCACAGCTAGTGTTAAATATAAGTATTATTATTAGAAATTACTAATGATATTGAGGAGATATCCATTTCACAAGCATACATATGTTCGCCAGAAAACTGCATAGATCATATTAAAACCATTGATAATTCTCTCACTGTTTTGCACTTAAATATTAGAAGCATAGGCTGTAATTTTAACGAGCTCCAAATATTACTGAAGCGAATCAATATAATTTTCGATGTTCTTATTCTAGGTGAGTGCTGGTTAAGCAAATGTCCCTATCTACCAACGTTACCAGGATACTCCTCGTTTCAGACTAATCACACAAATCAGAACGATGGCGTGGTGGCTTATGTTAAGGACAACTTGCCTTGTACAGTGTATAAACCTTCTTTTAATGATGCAAATTGCCTGGTGCTGAAATTTGCTAATGAGCTCGCTTTGGTAGCTCTCTACCGCTCACCTTCTCAGAGAAATATATCAACGTTTTTAGACTCTTTTGATGTCACTCTTAAGTCGCTAAGTAATTTTAAAACAATCACTGTAATCGGGGATATCAATATCAATATAATGCCAGAGTCTGGAGACTCCAATGCTGATTTATATTTAACACTTGCTGCTGCTAACTCTTTACTCCCTGCCCATGTATTTCCGACTAGGAACAGTAGTTGTTTAGATCATGTATTACTTAAAGCGAACACAGCCTCTGTCACCTTGGTTATTGACTCTTTTATTACAGATCATGCACCCGTTGTTTTCTGTTGTAGTAGAAGTATAAGAACAGCTAAAGCTGCCCTTAACAAAATTATATTTGACGAAGTTTCCTGTGCAAATGACATAAATAATACTGATTTCTCCTTTATAATGGCTATGGCAGATGCAGAGATTGCGACTAATGCGTTAGTTAGTACAATTATGATTATAGTGGAGACGCACTCACGCTCTGTACATGTTTCAAGCAAAAACAGAATAATTAAACCTTGGATGACATCTGGGTTACTGCGTTGTGTACGAAATCGAGACCGTCTTCATAAATTGTCCAAGAAAGATCCTTATAACCCAATAACTAGACTAACTTACACCCGCTACAGGAATTTTTGCACAAATTTATTAAAAAAGATAAAACTAACTTACGATCGTCTGCAGTTTCAAAAAGCTAAGAATAACCCCAAGGCTACATGGAATTTTATCAAAAACACAGTGTTTCTCAATAACAAAACTACTTCTGCCTCTGAACTACTGAAAATAGAATCAAGCCCAGGTCATTCTGTTAACACCGTTAACAAATATTTCAGCTCCATTGGCAGCAATATGGCTTCTAGATTCACCGATTTACCCCATAATAAAACCTCGTTACTCCAATCTAACCCTCAAGTCAATTCTATGGCTCTGATAAGCACGGACACTGAAGAAGTTGAACGTATCATATTAGGATTAAAAAAGTGTGCTTTAGGATGGGATAGAATACCGGCAACACTTTTAAAAGCTTCACGTCACGTTCTTGTACCGGTGTTAACTCACATATTCAATTTATGCCTAACTTCTGGAATTTTCCCGACAGCCTTCAAAATAGCCGTCGTACACCCGATTTTTAAGAGTGGAGATAGAACCAGTATCAATAATTTTAGACCTATCTCTGTACTAACTACTCTATCCAAAATTCTTGAGAAAATAATAAATAAGCGTATAAAAAATTACATTAGTACTTACAATATCCTGTCAGAGAATCAATATGGCTTTCGAAATGGAAAGTCCACCGAAGACTCTGTCTTAGATCTTACAAATATTATTATAAGTAACTTTAATTCAAAATTGAAAACAATCGGTATATTCCTGGACCTCTCTAAGGCATTCGATACTGTTTCTATCCCCATTCTCTTGAGGAAGCTAGAGCACATTGGAGTGCGAGGGCAGACTCTTGAGTTACTTCGTAGCTATCTTACCGATCGTAAACAACGTGTTAAAATTGAAAATTACGTGAGTTTCGACTTACCCTTAACTTATGGCGTTCCACAGGGGAGTGTACTTGGGCCGACATTATTTCTTATCTATATTAACGACCTTTGCAGTTTGGCTATAAATAAATGTAAAATACTGACTTACGCGGATGATACTGCACTTCTTGTTCACGGTATCACTTGGGCTGAAGCCTGTTTCAATGCCGAAATAGCTTTGCGAACGATCGTCGACTGGTTAGATAAAAATTTGCTCACCATAAATTTAAATAAAACTACTTTTTTAACCTTCTCTGCTAGTACATCTTCCTTACCTGCTGAAGCATTCACTATTACAGCCCATCGTTGTAAAGATGAAAGATCTTGTTCCTGTACAAAATTAACGCCGACTCATACAGTTAAGTACCTTGGAGTTCAAATAGATCGTCTTATGTCCTGGAAGGGACAAATAGATCAAACAGTATCTAGAGTTAGAAAATTAATTTATATATTTAAAACGCTGAGCCGAATTATTGACGAGGAAACTCTCAAGATGGTATATTACTCCTTGACTCAATCCGTATTGCTATACTGCCTTCCAGTCTGGGGTGGAGCTGGCAAAACCAGCATACTCCGTTTAGAGAGAGCGCAACGTGCAGTGTTAAAGATAATTCACTCAAAACCAACCCGTTTTCCTACAACCGAGCTTTACTCGATTGCTAATGTTCTGACAGTTCGACAGTTATACATCCGGCAGACTGTACTACGTAAACATTTAAGTGCCCCTTATGTCAATATAAATGCAAACTCTCGACGGGCAGCTCGGATATTTGATATAACAAGATGTAATAGTGCATTAGCTAGGCGTCATTTTGATTATCTTGCAACACGAATATATAATAAAGTAAATGGAATCGTACATCTATATCCACTTAGGTACCATGAATGCAAATTAAAATTGACAGAATTCTTGCAAAAGTTAACATACGATGAGACCGAATTAATAATTAATAATTAATTAATTATTTCTAATAATATTTTATAAATTTTTCCTTGTAAACACACACACACACACACACACACACACACACACACACTCTCACACACATGCACACACACACACACATACACACGCATGCATACACAAACGCGCACACACACACACATCCACACAAATATGTCATTGTAATAGATTTAAGGTATTGTTTGTATCTCTTGCTTCTCCGAGGTGGGCGTAAACAGCGGCGACACAGTCTCAACTATTGTCGTTGTTTACAATCATGTCTATTGTAAAACTGTTTTTATGACAAATAAATCTTTAAATCTTAAAATCTTTAAATCTTTAAATCTTAAATCTTATTGTTTTGTTATGATTATACTAAGTATATAAACACCATCGCAAATAGGCACAATAATAATTCTCATAAAATAAGTAGATGTACATAATTATAATTATGTTATAACTACATTTTCTTCTCATCAAAAACAACGCTTATCTAATACACGTAGAATTACACTAACGTCGATTTGTTTGTAAATTCGTCTCGGATATTGAATACAATTAGTAAGGCCAATGAAATCATAGGCATGACGTTTGATGATAGTTTGAATACAATTTATAAATATCTTGTTACTGTACTTGCTTGTTAGATTGGATAATAACTTTATTCAACGCGCTTTGAGCTGAGAACTGAGAATATTGAGATGACAATAACGGCACAACAGGTTCAAATTGACATCCACGAATTTCGATAAGTAGGCCAAAGCCCGCAGCCCATCGGTAACTACGTCAATCGCATATTGATAACTGCGTGTACCGTAACTGAATCATGGTGAAATAAGGAATGTTGAATAGCTACATGGGTACTTACCTACTTGTTGCTAATGCTTCTGATTTGTCCCTCAGGGATGCTTCGCTTCAAATGAGATTTATACGATCCGTGTGGCGCAACGGTTACCATGCCGGATCGCCGCGCCAAGGGTCCTGGGTTCGATTCCCAGCGAGGCGGAAATTTGAATGATGAGTTTGAATTTCTGTTCTCGGTCTGGGTGTGAATGTCCTTGTCTCGTGTGTTGTCCATGGCACCCACGACACAGGGAATCCTAGTGTGGGGCTAATGAGTGTGAAGCGTTATTTATTATTATTTTATTATTATACGCACTGAAATCCTTCTGAAGGTCACTTGTGATGTAGGTACATGAGAAGGGACTTTAATCTCGTGTGAATGCAATAGTTTTCCTATGAAAACTTAAGAAGAATTTCTCGTGAAAAATAAAGAAGAATTACGCTCACTTTTATATCTTCGCAGGCACAAGAGTAGCACCTGGTTATAGGTTTTGTATTCTTTGGAATTTATAACTAAAATACTACCCTTTTGCATTTAAATAGACGGTGTAATAAACGGGAAGGTAAATGAATAAATAATTAATTTACAAAATTCATATAAATTTCAAATAAGTATGGAATGTAATTCACAGTATCACGTTTAACATTGAACATTGTATTCTTGTTTTACTGAATTGATTAAAACAAGAACCATTATTATAAAAACCGGGCAAGTAAGTGCGTGTCAGGCCACGCGCAATGTAGGGTTCTGAAGTAGTAAGTTTATTGACTATTAGTCATTAACTACTTATTTATGCTAACATATAACCGATCACGGTTATATGTTAGCATATGTTAGGTTACATGACGAATTTACAAGGAATACTTGATAGTTTTGTAAATTCATCATATAACTTATTTATGAGAATTCTTCACTTGTCCAACTCCAGCCGTTTAGCCGACAGAGGGGGGACACTTGACTTTAACCAAAATTTGCATTTTAATTCCAAAAATGGTCTTAAAAGACCCATAATATTTTTGAAAGACCTTTTCAACGATACCCCACACTATAGGGTACGCGATGAATAAAAAATTCATCCTCACGTAGTAGCAGAGGTACCTTGAAAAAAATGTTGTTAATATTTTATTCTACGATTCTGGAGTTTCAATAAATATTTAAATCCATGACAAATTACAGTTTTCTAGCACTTCTCGGCGCTTTGCTTCAGACAGACAGGCGGATGGACGGACATGACGAAACTATAAGGGTTCCGATTTTATTTCGGAACCCTAAAAATGATATCATTTTAATAAACTATTATTACATGAACTTGAAGTGTACATTCGCGTGCTCTAGAATAGATAGGGTTACCAACTACGTGTAAAATAATATTTAAAAATTCATCGTATACGATGCAATTTATTAATTTAAATATAATGTAAAGAAGTTAAACCCTTTGAATGGCATTTTTAAAAATGTAACTCATACTTTAATAATTTTTGTCAAAATGAAAGTATCAAAAACCATAATCTACAACACAGCAGTAATATTTTTTATAAATAAACATTTTTCCTTTTTTAAAAATCTTTTTTTTATTTAAATGAAAATTTTATTTGATCTCCTTGTTACAATACAAAATTGTATTTTTTCATCGACCATACACATCACTTGCTTTAAAAAGTTGGCAATCCTGAGAAGTCTGTGGGCGTTTACGTCATTACGCTACGGAGTGCTACGCGACTACGACAGCGATATGGCTGTTTGTAGGTCACCGCCGCCGCCGGGTCCGGCATTGCACGTGCGCCAAAAGTGACAATATCAGTTTCAGTACCATTGTACCAATCTACGCTACTACTCTAACTACAGACTCAATTTATGATGTTTGTTCAGTTAAAACATTGAAGTATAATGTCATAGAACAGACATCTCGAACAAAATGTGTGCCCCGCCGGGAGGTTCGATTTTCAAAATTGAGCCCCTGTTCTCCTTTCAAAATCGAACGAATCCATTGAAGATTGAAGCCACGTGGCGCCAATGCATTGGGACATACATGGTGTTCGCGGTGTCGGTTCTATACATTAGTAATAATACTTCAATTATCTAAATTTATCTCGACGCCTACATACTGTAATAATTATGAGCAATATTTTCTTATTGTAGCTTTACTAATAGATATGAGATATTTTTAATTTTTATTGCAGCGACGCACGATCGCTGGTCTAGCAGCCATGAAACGATATATTCAGTCGGAACTAGCAAAGCCAAGAATTTTATTTATTAAAAATACATCGGCCTTGCAAACTATATGGTGCACCCGTGCATCTGCTGGGGTTAGAATTTACGTGACATAATTCAATTAAAATTAATATGTTTTTAGTTAGTTAGTTATCGACATCAAGTTTCATTAAAACTTCATATAGATTTAAATACAGATATACAGCAAGTTAGGGGAGGCCTATGTCCAGCAGTGGACGTCCAAGGGCTGATGGATGGATCATGATGGATGATACAGCAATACAGTTCACTACTATAGAAAAAGTTTTATCATTTTACTTTTATTAATATACATAGCTAACAAGGATCTCGTACATAAACAAAATAACATCAAAATAAAGAATCTCCTGTGCTCTTTGTAATTTAGCTATATTTCCGTGAGTACGTCATACGCCTTTCAAATATTCAAAAGTTGTTATTGTGCATGCGAATCGGAAGTGTTCGGAAGAGGTCGCGCCGACCGAGCGACACGTGTAAAGCTTGCGCAACTCAGCCTTGCGCTCGCGAATAACGTCGGAGAGGTACCAACACTACCAACCATGTACCACGTAGGTACCACGTACCACGTACCACTATTAGAACATTGAACATACGGTATCAGCATACGGCCGTAGGCCCAGTTAGCATTGACCGTTGACGTCATGGTGCTGTTAAAATAATAAACCGCGATATTTGTTACATTTGAAGGATTTTAACTTTGATATAATCTCACGTAGCTTGCTACTAATTAAAAATAAGGTATACACAAGGATTTCGTTCTTTGTTATGCGTCAAATCGTAGATGAGCATGATTTTTAAATTATGATTTAAGAAGTTTAAGGAAAATACATTTTCATTTTCTGGCTCCTTCTATGATCTATCTTTAAATCTAGGTCAACTTGCCTTCTTGCCAAGCTTCTAGTACACCCTGATTTTTGTCATCTATCTACCAGTCGGGCAGTATTCGTTCAGATGTTTAGATTGCTTCGGCAGCAAAGTATTGGTGATACCTCCGGTGCAACTGATATTCGTATGCGGCAGAAACCACTGACCATTAGCTATGTGATTCGTCTGCTCTCGTGTTTTAGATGGAGCTTCTTCTTGATCCCCTTTTGACGGGCAACACTAATGGGCACAGCAACACATTTTTAGGTGATAGGTCCACTAAAGTATTATATAAGTATCTGCTTATATAATTTTTTAAAAGAAGATAATATTATAATTTCATTTAATATAATTTTATTTAATTTTGGGCCCAGGGTTTGGTGGTTAATCAGGGTTTTTTGGCCCAAGGGCGAGGGGGGGTGGCTGCTCCCTCTTTCCCTCCCCCTCCCTCCGTATGCCCATGCTCAGGGTATTTAGTTATATGGTGAACTACTTCAGTTTAGATATTCCACAAATTGTGAAAGATGTGAGACTTTTTATCTTAGTAGTCTGGCCTTGTGGAATGATAAATAAGGTATTGAAATTATCTGGCGTTATTCGAATGAAGGTTACAGTTATGTTTTTCCTCTAATTCTTGTTGGTAAGGAAAACCTTAATCGGTCATTGACTCGGCCTTGACAGTACTTGAGTACCTCGTCGTATAGCCCTGCTTAATTTAAAAGGCACATAATGACATCGTTTTAAATAAGTTTTTCTTTTAATTACATTATGAATTTAAAATAATTTGCATTATATTTTAATGACGTAACAATACATTTTCTTTAATTTTCAATTAATTTTTGAAGTTATACTTCTTTAGACGCGATAAGAAATAAATGGAAAAAATGAGAGAGTGAAATTTTAAGATTTGTAACACGGACGGTGACACAAAAACGACGGTGACAAAAACGTCCCGCACGTTTTTAAAAACGCTCGTTTTGAAGAAAATATTGTTGTTAATTATATTGTTTTTTGAATATTGTTAGAATATTGTTTTTGAATATTATTTTTTCTAATATTGTTTATTTAATATTGTTTTTATTATTGTTTTTTTTTTTAATTTTTATTGAATATTTTTTAATTTTTTTATATTTTGAAAAAAGTTTGATTTTTTTAAATTTATTTTTGAATATTGTTTTTTTGAATATAGTTTTTTGATTTTTATTGAAATGTTTTTGAAATTGGTTTTTTTCATGCCAAAAAAGTATAACTTCTCACGCGCGTACACGTTTGTTTTTTTTATTATTTTCAGGGATTCGTACGAAAAAACGAAAAACGGATCTTATAGGCTCACTCATCCGCCTGGGTGACAGCCACTTTACTCCGAAACTACTGGAGAAATCTGTTACTCATGTACTTTTTTGTGTCCCAAAGATGAAGGTATAAAGTAAGCAACGAATTTTGAAAAAAAATAACAAAATCAAAATAAAACAAAAACTGTTTTGCAAACTGAATCGTGTGGTATGTCAAATAAAAGGGCTTGTAAGGATCTCAAATATTATTATATTTTTTTTATAGTTCTACAATGGATAGTTTTAAAATTATTCAAGAAAGAACGAAAATTATCTGAAACTGCTCACACTAGAATTTTGAAAAAAAATATAGAGAATAGATCTTTACTTAAATCTTACATGAAAACCATTGAAGTATTATTACTAGCGTATAGAATCGACACCGCCAACACCATGCATGTCCCAATGCATTGGTACCACGTGGCTTCAATCTTCAATGAATTCGTTCGATTTTGAAAGGAAAACTGGGGCTCAAATTTGAAAATCGAACCTCCCGGGCGGGACACATATTTTGTTTGAGATGTCTGTTCTATGACATTATACTTCAATGATGAAAACTTAAGACTCTATGGTCTTAAAAAATAGAAAAAAAAATAGAAAAATAACGGTAAATACATAAAATCAACGTACGGAACCCTCTCCAACGGAGTTAAACTCGCACTTTTGTCAAGTTTATTATGTTATGTAAACCTAAGGGAGAGTGTGTATGAAAGAGCCAGTTTTAAAAAGTGTACAAAAAAAGCAACTTGGACTTTTTGTTTTTAAAGAAAACAATTTTTTTTAGTAATCACTTTAATAATGAATGTTATTAAATTTCAATAAAAGCGATAACAATGCTAATAACCTGAAATATATCTACTTTAAAAAAAATGGGAAATCGGCTATTTCATAACAGCATGTCAATGAAAGAGCCACGGGGTGTTATGAAAGAGCCGATACCCATTTTATACAAACAAAACAGTTTTTTCAACAAATGAATTCTATTAATAAACTCCAAAAAATTAAACTTAAATTAATCTATGAAAATCACAATTCTTGAATAGTCTCAATAATAAGATACTTAATCTTAATTAGTAATATTGGATAATATTATCTTATAATATAAATCAGTAACAATATCCTTTTTTTAGCCGTATTGGGGTGGCTTAGAATACTAAACCCAATCTCACGCCGGATGGGTGTCGTAAGAGGCGACTAAATCCGGCCCGCTGGTGGTAGGACCCCTAGAGGGATTATGTTGGTAATATTGATTTTAATTGTTAATTAATACCATTATTGCCATTATTATTTTTCCATGGGGTTCGCCTGGATAGCTACCATCCTTGAGCATGAGTCAGCCGCCAAACTACTCGTCGTGTTCCGGCTGGGGGCTTGAGAACCAGTTCTTACTTTCTTTTTCTTCTCTCTTTCTTGGCCGGCAACGCATCAGTGATGCCTTTGGTGTCGCTGATGTCCGTGAGCGACGATAGCCACTTACCATCAGGTAGATCATCAGCTCATTTGCCAGCTATTTCCATAAAAAAATATCCTGATAAAAATCTGTCTCAAATAATGTCATTAAACTTTGATACTTATAAAGTAAAAATTAATAACACTGTTGGCAGACGAAATTAATCACTCCTTTGTGGCCACAAGACTCATGTGCCACCCTCCACATATCTTGCTTTGGTTTGGTACCATTTTTCTTTGCTGTTTTTTGTTTGTAGGTATTAATGAAGACATGTTTTTCTACTCTGTAATATAAAATAATATTAAATAGGTATAAAAAACAAGAATGTTGAACTAAAACGTATTGGTGTATTGAAAGAACCACAATTTGTGTCATGAAAGAGCCAGCAAAGCATTGATCACTGGCTCTTTCATAACTTTGCGTGATCAAAAATATAATCTTACATAAAATTTTATCACCAAAACGTAAATCCAATATTTTTAGTGAATAAGAAAACCATGTATATGCATAACAACACAGTATATCCATTTTATCAATCTATGTAACACTCTTATTCTTAAAAATATTTAAGTAAATGCAAATAAACTTACTTTTCGGCATTCATATCTTTACTGCAATCCTACAACGCCATTTGTTTTCATAGAACTATCAAATTTCTGTGGGTGAAAGCTATCCAGTGTTGCTTTATAAAAAGTAAAATGAATCTATGGTAAAATATCGGTAAGTAAGTTAAAATGACATCGGCTCTTTCAAAACCTGGCTCTTTCATACACACTCTCCTTACATATTTTTGACGTGATAACGTCTATTAAAACGATGAACGCCGGCTGCACGCACGAAAAAGCATGACTCATTGTCACGTTCCGCGAGCGAGCGAACAATGGAGAAAGCGCCATCTATGATCAAAACTATATACACAATTAAGTCAGAAAGGAACTTGCTGAAAAAATAGTTTAGTTCAGGAGTTCTAGATGGCGTTATAGTATAAAGATAAAAGTTTCTAATTATAAGTTAATTTTTAGAGATAATATTAATAATATTCCCTTCTTAACTTTAAATAATGGAATATTTTGATAATTGTTTAGGAATATATTCGAGCACTACTTCATCAATATTTTGTCATGACGTTGTCACGTTAAACTACCGTCCGTAAACCGACTTTACAGACAACCATTTTTTAAATATACTTACTAGTGCAGTATACGATTGAGGGAGAAACTATTGCGCATTAGTCTCTACATCATCTACCTATTTTAAATTAGTAATTAGTATAACTATTTTAAATTAGTTTATGTTTAGTTTTCGTTTTCACTTCTTTCAGGTTACAAAGACTTTATGATTTTAAGAAAAATATATAATACATTTAAAAACACATTGAAACTGTGAGCTTATTAAACAGGAAAGGAAATGCCTGTAATGTTTGTTTCGAGCTAAATGTTACTTCACCATCATTTTGGTGATGTAAATAGCGAATCAAAGGGCCGCGTCGATGGGCGCAAGGCCAGCCAGACCTTTGTCATTTTGGTTGCCCACAAGGCCACAACGTTGGCATCAATAACGACATTTATGCAAATTATAGGTACATTACGCGTGTTGTTTACCTCAACCTGTGCACAACTGCTTAGAAGGCTTCGAGGGAATACATAATGTACGTATTCCTCAAATAAACCTTCATTTGTACGCAAGGCTACTGTGACTGCCAACTGAGCTATGATTTCCTAGTACCTACGTATCATTAGCAACTGGTAATTTGTTAGTCTTTGATAATAAATTAAAATCCTCATAATTTTTCATCGTAAACCAACCTAATCGTAGTTGTTATTCCGTTTAAAAGAAAAACAGATAGGTAATTATTATTATAACATTGAAAACGTACGTTCAACTCTGTAACGTCAAGAATTAATAATGTGTATATTTTTTGCTGTTGGTCTGTTTATACGTCAGCCTTTGGAGGTCAGTGGCTATGGATTGGGTGATGGAATGCAGGAAAATTGGACTTCCTTGCTGAATATTTATGTAAAGATACTCTACGACTAGTCGAGTACTTGGCTAATGGTGATCAATGATATTGATTTTATAGTTCTGAAACATAATTGTTTTCAATAAAAATATTAAATTAAAGTTAAAATTTTATTAGGGTTAAAATTTACATAACATTCGAGAGAATCTTTGTGTGGTAACTTCCCAACTGTAATATAATTCGCCATTATGTATATTATTATCTTCTGGAGAAACAAGCGATGGTGAAATTATATCCTAGCCTAGACCAATATTTTAAATGATTTTTAATAGTTGAATATCGATGATATAGTTTGTTTTCAACAGCTTTAACCTCTTTATCAGGTTTTTTTATTTGTTCTTTCTTGAATCTTACCAAAGTTACGGTACAAAAGGCGAACTAAATGTTAAGAGCATTGTCTGTCAACTCTAGGGCAGTGGGAGAACAAAAATGAGAAGAAGAGAAGAAAGAGGTTTATGTCGTTAATTCTAGTTAGTGTTAAGTTAAGGCGCATTAATATAGTTATTATACGAAACATCAATCGACTTCCATATCATACGAAATTAAAATCATGTCTTGACAACAACAACAACAACATGGTTGTAAAAATATTACAGCGTTTATAAAAGCTCAAGGCGAGTTGCTCACGCTCAGAAATTTCGAGAGAATTTAGCAGAAAATGAGATCAAATTAATTCAGCTCTACCAGTGGCAGTGGCTGGCGGTTCAAGGAGAGCCCTGCGCAAAGGGCCAGCCGGCGTCACGCACTGCCATTGACCCAGTTAGGTACCGGCGCGGCGGCGTGTGCGCATGTGCGTTAACGCTGTACGCTCGCGCCCAGCGCCCACCGCCCAGCCCTGCGCCTCACGTAGGCGCATGCCATGCGATTTTCAGATTGTATTGCAAGGTTGCGGATTAATAGTAGATACCTTAAAAGTATTATAACAGGTGTTTTACTCATTAATTTTGTTGTTTATTTCACGTAGAGGAACGCTCCTTATTTTTTGTCTTTGTTTACTTCGCTTATTTACTTACTTTTTTACTATTTGTCCTTCATTGTATTTTTGATCTAAATCCCCTGAGACAACTGTCAAAATCAAGATCATACATGCAAGTATAATTATTAAGTAAGTATTATTTTAGGTACCTACTCTGCAATAATTTGAAATAGAATAATACCTACTCATTATCAACAGATTTCCGCAGTGACGCCTGAATACTACTGCTATTGCTGCTGCTACTGTGCTATGCTATCCTATTAATTTAACTTTGCTACTAATTGTATAATGATATTAATATTCACTTTTCCCTACGAATGTATCACATTTCAGCAGACCTCGCTTGCTACAGTTGTTTGTGGCGCGCATCTCAAGGCAACGGGTGCCCTCCGCCGCAAATAATTCTGCTATTGTGAAACAGCGTCTTATCACCGCCTAGAACCTTGGCTACATCACACGAATTACGGTCAAGTTGACGATTTCAAGATTATATTCTTCGAACGATAATAAAATTTCCGTAGCTGGATCGTACCGTTATTGTTTTGTGATATCATAGGACTCGCAGTTGCTAAGTCTTAATTTATTATAGCGCAAGGACATGGGTAATTTCTCTACGTTGAAGCTTTTATGAAATAACAATAATACTACCAGACGATCAATTTGTTTATCGATTTATTTATCGATTTCAGATCTGGTAGCAAAATAGGAATTTTTATGTTTACTTAGTAAACAGGTAAGAGATTGCTTTGTAGCGATACTAAGAAAATTAGAAACATAATTTTTTTATGTATTCCTGACAACTGTGGCACGCGCAAATCAAATATTATTTCATTTAAGTGATACACTCTTTTTGTTTGTATAGTCATATAGTCATATAGTCACTTTATTGATAACAATGGTTACAGGTCAGCAGTTCAGTATACATCCAGATCACCGTTCCAAATGTTATTATCGAATTATATTATCATAAAATAAGTTATTAATTGATACAATATAAAATTTCATTAAAACTAGTCAAATATAAAAAAAATTAGACAATTGATTCTATTAAGTAAATACAAATCATATCTGATTTTATAGTTTAAATATTATTATAAACTCTTCCCAACTATAGAAAGTCTGCTCGATAAGCCACAACTTGAGTCTCGTTTTAAAGGATTCTAGACTACTCGCCCTTGTGACGTGCTTCGGAAGCCTGTTGTAAACTGCAGGCCCCATTACGTGGGTCAGCTTGCTAGACTTGGCCAGCTTGCGCGGCACTGCCGCCAGCTTGTTGGCATTGCGAGTGTTGTGGCCATATGTTTCGTGTTCATTATCAAATTACAATATGGCATGGGGTGTTAAAGAAAATAGGATTGCAGTGATCGCCTTGCACAAAGTGGGTATGGAGCCGTCGGTCATATTCCAGACACTTCAAAAGCTTGGTATCAGCCGTATGTTCGTATATCGTACAATCAACAGATACAACAACACTTCGTCTGTCGAAGACCAGAAAAGATCGGGGCGGCCGGGTGCTGTTAGAACTACAAAGGCTGCTAATGCTGTTAAAGCCAGAATTCGTCGAAACCCCATTAGGAAGCAAAAAATCTTATCGCGAGAAATGAAGATTCCCGCTAGGACTCTGTCGCGTATTATAAAACAAGACCTGAAGCTCGGTGCTTATCGTCGATATACAGGACATGCCCTAAATCAATCTTTACAATTAAAGAGAGTGGATCGATCAAAACACCTTCTGTCGCGATACGCAGGTGAAAGGCACAGAAATATCCTCTTTACCGATGAAAACATTTTCACTATTGAAGAACACTACAATAAGCAAAATGATAAAGTGTACGCTCACAGTTCTAAAGAAGCTGCTCAAGTGGTCGGGAAGGTCCAACGTGGTCATCATCCTGCGTCAGTGATGGTTTGGTGGGGCGTGTCTTATCAAGGAGTCACAAAACTGCATTTTTGTAAAAAAGGAGTGAAAACTTCAGCCAAAGTGTATCAAGTCTTGGATCATGTTGTGAAACCTCTCAGCAATACTCTTTTTAAAAATATACCGTGG
Source organism: Thymelicus lineola (assembly GCA_963932265.1). Lineage (NCBI taxonomy): Eukaryota > Metazoa > Arthropoda > Insecta > Lepidoptera > Hesperiidae > Thymelicus > Thymelicus lineola. Next base: position 8,720,828 of record OZ010687.1, on the reverse strand, counting down.
ACTTTCCAACAGGAATCTGCACCTGGTCACAAGGCACGAACTACCCAAGCCTGGCTTGAAACCAATGTTCCGGACTTTATAAGAGCTGAAGACTGGCCCTCATCTAGCCCAGACCTCAACCCTTTAGAATTTCCCTTGGAAACAGTGCGTAAATCCATGGATTCGTGGCCAAACAGATTAAAGGCCTGTATAAAAGCCAAAAGTGGCCATTTCGAATAGAATATTTTTTTTATTTTTTGCTGAGACTTTAATAAATATGTAGGTATAAATTTTATTAATATTACATTACTTCATTTAAAAAAAGCATTTTCATTTGTAACAGAACTTATGGCTGGACTAGTTATATCCATGCCAAATTACAGCTTTCTAGCACTAAGGGTCTCGGCGCTTTGCTTCGAACAGGCGGACAGATGGACGAACGGACGGACGGACGGTCATGACGAAACTATAAGGGTTCTGATTTTACTTCAGAACCCTAAAAACGTAATTTAAATTCGGCGGCCTTGTTGCAAATGGAAAATTTCAAAGGCTAATGTGTTCACAATGACTTGAAAACACTCCGTCTTCGAATTATTTCAATTATATAACATTTTTATTAGTAATTTTTCTTAATGAAAACAATGATACTTCATCAAGCATTCACATAGTTCAAGCTTAACCAAGTTTTCCAAACATATAGTATCTATGTATATGTATGTACTTATATGTTAGACGACGTCATCCAAACCCTATAGCTCTCTTTTTGGTAATGACTAAAGTTACTTAATTCTCAACGTATTCTCAAGTCGTTTAGCAAGTAATGAATTCAATGTTTTTGAACTCAAAAATAACTCCGGATTGTCAGACATGAAAACAGATGCGTTATTCATCAGGCAACAAGAGCATGTTCGATGCATTATCTCAAGAGGCATACCAGTGATAAATGCGTCGGGAGCGGCGTCAATGCACTCCGTAGCATGCTAGGTCAGTTCCCTGTGACTCAATCCCTAATGCACCGTTACGTGCACACATAACGCATCGTTACTATCATACCACGACCCACGAATTGTTTCTCATTAACACTTATACCTTGAAGCTTTGGAATGGTACGCCAAATAGACCGAAGAAACTAAAGCGGCAATGTAGCTTGACTTATCTCTAAATATGGAATGCAGTATGAATGGGTAAAGTAAATCGTCTACCCAGTTACCAGTCTCAGCCAAACAATTATTATCACGCCCAGTGCTCTAGTGACTTCATAGAAATTAAACATCTAGTTTTCTTTCATTGACTTTCGTTTTCAGTACCTATTGTTGTGACTTGGGACTTTAATAAAAGTTTTAACGTCGCGTGGATACAATATGAAACTGATCCAATGGGTTTGAAATTTGGATGACTAGAGCATATACCATCACACTGTTTCAGTGCTAATTGGTGGGCTAGTTACTAACTACTAACATTACTAGCCAACTCAAATCTCGGAAATTCTAAACGCCATACAAGACCTATTGTAAATTGTCAAGTTTTCAGTTTGACTTGATGCGGCATCCAGTTTGCATGAGATAGCTTTATGGCCAGATAGCTATAGATCGTCAAGTCTATTGGATGCTGCATCAAGTCTGCTGCAAACTTGACAAGTATACTTGATCGTACATTGCCAGCATAATGCCGCCCGAAGGCATGCGACATGGTTTAGCTACGTGTTGTCGAATTGAAGTTATGTGCTCAGCGAAGCAAAGGAAGCTCTTTTTTTGCCACTGGCACCCATCCAATTGCTAATGCCAGCAATTGCTTAACATCAGTTACGACTGACACATTAAGCCATCGGGTGCTAACGATCTTTACATTGCCTATAAGGCTATAACCTAACACCCACTATTGCATCGTGGGTAGGTAATGATGTAGAAATATTTGTATTTTGAAGTTATCGCTGCCCCTCTCAAGCATTCAATCATTTGACTACGATTACTGTTGATTATGTAATGGAACCCGTGACCATCTGCTTATTTACCTCTCTTCCTCAGAGCTGGGGGCTCCACTGAGATAACTAACCCTTTTCGTAGCCACCGGCCACCCTCGGACAATATTTTTTATCGCACGTTAAATAAACTGCTTTAATGAGAAATATCAGTTACGGAGTTACGGAAACACTTTACTATACGTATCAGATTTTCAAATATTTAAATTTGGCCTTTGTTTAGTATTTTTATTTTATGTAAGAAACTTGAAAGCTATTTGATCATCATCAGTGAAAGTGATGAAGATATAAATCGTTAATTAACTGATTGTTTGATACGATTATCGTCGCTGTTTTAATACCTTTGAACTTAGTTTCGTTTTCTTTCATAACGTCGTTTAATTTTTTTAATATAATAAAATTTTCAGAAAATGTAATAATTAATCGATTTTCCAAAAAAAATCAATTTATCCAAAAGATAATCCTGAACCTGCATAAGTGTTCCAAGTTGAAAATTTTCTTATGAGAATGTTTAAAAACCCAACGACTCTTGAATTAATCCTGATAATGAATGCAAACTAGTTTTTTAACTGACGTAGCCAATAGCGAATGGCCAGATGTAAAAAACGTATTTTTAATGTGTATCGGTCATGATCTGCAACTGCATTATGCAGCTTGTGTGCAGCGGCCAATAGCAGCCACGCACCAACTATTAATTTTACATAAGGCGAATTAGTTTAAGGGAAGACTACTGGCTTTTAAATTGTATGGTAGTTAGTAGTTTTACTTTTATATTCACCTGGCGTTAAATAGTAATTGTAGTGTACTAATATAAAAACTAAAACTATTAACTAAAACTATAAAAACTATTGCTATTAATGTACTAATAATGTACTGTACTAATAATGTACTGTAGCTAGAAGAGGTCGGTCTAACATGTTTTTACATGGATTAATGGAAAAAATTCTTGGTTTACTTAGAATGCTTTATCAGTTCCTCTTTGCTTTCTTTATTCTACTTGTATCATGGAATTTCTGGTATTTAAATCATTTACGTTAAATTTGGCAAACAGAAGAGGAGAAGTTACAGTGAAATCTCAAAACGGTTTTTGTATAAGAATTTTGAATATGAATTTATAATTTTCAGTCTTATCGGAATTATGCTCTTAAGTGTTTTTAATCACAATATATAATAAGAACAAATAGTCACAAAGATAACATATAGTTATTGCTACGAGTGTCATAGTATAATGGAAAAATAAAATGGAATGTGAATTGTGTAAACAAATACGAGTAGGTGTTAAGGTTATGCGAGATACTGTTTGAAAATATATTATACATCTAGAATCATACGGTTCTGAAATTTAATTTAAAGCTATTTGTAAACCTAAATTTGAATTTATTTTCATAAAAATATTATATTTATTAACAAAATCTGTAGTGAAAATTGAAAAATTTACAGACTCTTCCCGATGGCTTGACCAGCCAACCGCCAAAGTTATCTATTTATTGTCTTTTAAAAATAAAGTAAGATAGTCAAAAAATATTTAGAGAACATTGCGTGTTAATTATGTTTTTTTATGTTAATTATGATTCAACAAATCTACAAAATAATGGTGGGTCTACAAAGAGCGGAAACATTTTGTAGGGTTGCGATTTATTGTGGAGAGCTGTGGGCCGCAACAGCCGGTGACCCTTTGCTTAAAATGGCTACAAAACTGGGGCCATTTATAAAAAGACCAAATGATAACGGGAAGTCATGACTTTTTTGTAGAATTGAATTAATGGCTTGAGAATTGAGATGCTAGTAGATATATTTTGCTGAAGGATCTTTGGGAAATCGCTTTTTGCTCGAAATTAGACCATAACGTCCATAACCCAATTGTTATTGAAAAATCTAGATAAAACTAATTTTCATTTTACAAACGTTATTGTTAACTTTTTGTTAATTTCTTTCTTTCTCTAAAATCATGTTACAATTATTTATCTAAATACTATAGAAGGTACCGACCATAATAATATTATAAAATTTAAAAAACTAAAGCTCTTCAATAGCTTCCAAACAAAGCAATAACCCTTCTTTGGCAGTCGGGTTAAATAAAAAAATCGGTTAATAACTAGAGAAGAAAAAGGCGTGACCGTTTTCTTAGCCTATTTATATGTACCTATAGAATATTGGTATTTGTGCTTTCATGAGGAACTGAGATAATTTGCAATATTTTGTTTATTATGTTACACAACTTACATTACTTACTGGAAGCAAGATATAAAGAAAAGGTATGTCGAATGAGCTCGTCACACCATGAAATAGCTTCTTACAAAAAATATATCAATTATTTAGTTGCATAAGCTACGCGACAAAATATAATATAAAATTTAGTCAAGATTTTCTTCATCTGAAACCATCGTGAATTTTAAGGAAATGATCAGCCGATGTATTATTATGTCCATAATAAATCTAATGACACGATGCCGTCTATAAATATAATCGAAACAGGTAGAATTTGGAACTAATGACATCTTGCAACGATGAAGGTCATATATCACTGAAAATTGGTAAAGATATAAGGATCGTTATTGTTGAAGAGATAAGGTTGGAATTGACGGTTCTTTATAGTTGCTTTTTATACGTTTTCGCGGGGTTGAGGGGGCGGTGGATCTGGAGTTCTCGCTGAAAGGGTTGTGTGGGAACGGAGGGCACCTGCGTCTGCACATGGTGCTCGCCCAGTAAGTTTTTTGTGCATTTGCGCAGACAGATCAGTCTAATGCAGTTTTTTACCCATATGGCGTACAAACTATCAAACAAAACTTCATCCCGGGTCAGGTCTTTAATAGAATATTCATAGGCATATCTGGATGCCTTTAACATATTCATATTTTGATAGTATATTAAGCTACGTGAGTGAATTAACTGTAGCAGTAATTTCATTTATGTTTCATAAAAGACGATTGGAAAGAAAGGGGCGTTTGCGAACTGTCGATTGTAATTGTTTGCCATGGCATTATCGTGTCGACGGCTAAACTCATTACCGATGCTATGTTTCGCGTTATAGCATGTAGAACCAAGGAAGAAAGGTCTCTCGGGCCGTTTGGATTCATTGTCGAGAACGGTCATCGGTGTAAAGTTACAGCGGATTGCATTATTAAGGATCGATGGTCGTTACCTAGCGGCCTGCCCCTATTTCTCGCCACTATTTATTCATTTTGCAACACATTGCCTGCCGGCCTTTTCACCCTCCTCGGCTCGCGTCGTCGGCTATGAATTCGTAATGAGCCCGTTCCGTAAAAGGCCGCAAATTCACGTTCCCTGCCGTTGACGCGCTAACCAAAACACGAACACGCACGTCACCTCGAACCCTTTAACTGTTAAATCTTTTTTGAGGAAACGAGTACGTCTTTTTGTTATTTAATGTGAACTTTGAACATTTTAACTTTCATGCACATCGAATTTTTATATTAATTTGATTAAACAAAACCGATTTTTTAAATAAGTTATGAAAGGATACGAATCCTGCGTTCAATGCTTCAACATTCTAGTTTACCTATACATAGTTGAAAATAATAGTAAATATCATCGATTTAGAAAACGAATTACAATTTATTTCTTACAAAACTATAGTAGGTAGGTACTTGTCGTGTTTTATGGTACGAAAATTTTTAAACACCTATTATTTTACTGCACAAAATAAAATGCTAATCAACACACGCCTCGGATGAAATAAAAATCCTTAACATAATTGTAAAGCATAAAAGGTAAATCGTGTTTTGTGCTCGTGTTAAGCGGATAGTAGTTTTTTGCATAAGCGGATAACCCTTCAGGCGCTACCTGCGAGCGACAACGTGCATTGTACAGGGAACTGCGCTTGCGCAACTAGGGTGACTATGCCTAGATGTACTTTTAAGGATAATATAATATTTTTGTTAAATATATGTAGATAATTTATAAAGGCCAGTTAAAGTATTTCAAGCTCGTCACTGTAGGAAATGTTATTCTGAGGACCAGGTTTGTCCACCGACCTAAATGAAAATGTCCACTGACCTTAAACCGAATCCAAAAACTTCAAACTGAACTGTAGTAAAAGTAAAAATCTGTAAAAATCTCAATTTCTCTCCTATTTCAGCCGACTTACTTCAACACAGTAGATTAGTATGTATGTGACTGCAAATTTATTCCTGAACTGAAAGTACAAACCAAGTTTAAAGAGCGCAATATGTAATCAACGGCTATTCTGATATTCATATTAAAATTCACTTAATTTGATTACTTTTTGCAGCTCGAAAACTATGGGTTGTTGAAATAGCAGTATGCACTGTGGATTATGTTAAGCTTCGTACTCATAGTTTGGGACGTTTCCCATTCTACTAATATTCAGGTAACTAACAGTTTGTTAGAATTTGAGTAGGTTTTATTATTTCAACAGCGTAGTATTGCCACTGTGTAGACATGATGGTTGTTCAAGCTTCAATCACTGTTGCTGTCGTCATTACAATTATTTATTTAAGTTTAAGCGTTGTCAATAAAGTATAATATTACATGACTTTTTATTGGCTTTGCTTAAAATAAAAGGTATTAATGAAAGAAAAACCCTGGTTACCCTACACATTCTTTTATACCTATAGTATTATTTATAAGGGAAATGAAAGGCAAAAAATCACGTGAAAACACTTTTTTATCCAAGTGCAATATAGGTCAGGTGCATACTCAACCCTTTCGTAGCGTGGGAGTATTATTTTTTTGCCAATTGTACACTTTTTGCCATACACGCACCTAGTGCAGAGTATTGTGCAAGGTTTTTATACCAATAAATTGTGTTTGCGATAATTTGTTCCCACAATTTTCAATGGGATCATGGAAGTGACGACAGTTATCCAGATCATTCAATCTATCTACCGTTATGAATTGCAAAGATTTGCAGGTGACAGTTTCATAAATTGACAAAAGATGTAGTTTGTGCTTGAACATTTTGTCCAAAACAAATTATTTTTGTTTAAAACAAACGATTTAATATTATCAATACCTAGGTAGGTAGGTATACATATAAACACATAGTATCATTCGCTCCCGGATTCGTATCCTTATGCTTTGGCACTAAGTTCTATTCAACGTCATCATTATCATCAGCATAATTTACCAGTAGACTTGCGTTTCAGATTTCAGACAGACTTCCACCTGATAAAATAGATTACTACCCTCCATTAACATTAACGCTCAAGAAATCATTGACACATTAAACGGCCAAGAAGAACCGCTTCCTTCACGATTATCAGACTTTCGATTCTGAAAAAAAAGAAAAATATTTATTTTCCTTAGAGAAACGGCATGGCGCAGCAAGCATATGAATTACCTACCACTATTACTTTCTTATTTTATTTTTATTTTTAAAAGTGTTAAAATAAGTTCATGTGCTTGTAAAAACAGCTAGAAAAGCAGATAAAATACCAATGTTAGTATTTTTCAAAATTACAGCCGAAAATATAGTAGGCAGTTTGCGTTCAAAAATGGCGTAGCACGATGATAGAGAACTCTACCTAACTCTACATAATTAAACAGAGCGAAGAGTAAAATAACTAGCGACGTGTAATAAAAGGGACCTAGGAGGTTTGTTTGAAAAGGATGGATCCTCTTAAACCTACTTGCTCAAAAAGTTAATTTGTTCTATTTGTGACAATAATAATAATTAGGTATCATGTCTCTATCAACGTCCATGTAATGTTATAAACGCGTAAAGACTGAAATTGCACAAAATTAAGAACTAGCCCCTAGTTCTTACTTTTGTGCAATTTCAGATAGAATTTAGATAACGACTGTCTAAAAGCAAAGCAAAGCAAAGCAACAACCCATAATTGTCCCACTGCTGGGCTCGGGGTCTCCTCTCACAATGTGAGGGGTACAGGCCATAGTCTACCACGCTGGCCAAGTACGGATTGGTAGACTTCACATACCTTTGAGAACATTAAGGAGAACTCTCAGGTGTGCAGGTTTCCTCACGATGTTTTCCTTCACCGAAGCAAGTGATAATTAACTTGTAATACGCACATAATATTTGAAAATTAGAGGTGCGTGCCAGGATTTGAACCCGGGCCCCCGCGTTCGGGAGACCAACGTTCTAACCACTAGGCTATCACTGCTCACGACTGTCTAGTAGGGAGAAAATTCAGACTTACTATTATACATTGACTTACTAGTATTTCTTAAAGTTACTGCGTAGGTAGTTAATGTGTAGCGTGTTTATAAAAAGCGACTTTTTGCGCGTGTTAATTCAGAGGGTCGTGAGAATACCAGCGCCGCTGAAACTCGCGGGGGAGTTTTTGTGAGGTTCAACGACTTCACACAAATCGTTTTAAGAACAGCAAATTAGTTTCACGTTTAAAAGGAATTAGCCAATAATACCCAACATTACTGTAAGATTTTCTAAAAATGTCGCAGTGTTTTGCATCTTTGTTTTAATTAGCATCATGGAAGCTCTTCATTTTATAATTGAGTCTGTTTGGAAACGGATTATCGATTAACGGAATCCATAATTCGATGGACTAGTTTGAATTCTCACCCTCGCTTTTCTTAACGATATGTGAAAAGTTATTATATGAATAGATTGATATTAAAAGTCACAGACTTAATATTTTTGTGTGTTTTAATATCAAAGGTTTTTTGTTAGTCTTTGAACTCTTTGAAGTACTCTTCGAACCAAAAAATGGGTGTAGATTATTATCCATCTATTGATATGTTTTTGACGCTCGATCATATCTTCTCGAAAAAATTATTATAAATATAAATATTATGTTGTATTATGACTTCATTTTCATGGAAATGTAAAGCAGGTAAATAGGGCTAGAAAGATTATCGAAAAATCCGCTGATTTGGAAGCATGCCCTACCAAAACCGAAAATTAGCTTTTCCTTTGAAAAAACAATATTAACGTGTTTTAGAGTTTTTGGAAAATCAATCCCCAATAGAGATAAGTAGGACTTGAAAGTTTATACGAAAACCGGTTGATTCTTAAACAAGCACTGCGAAATCTGATATGTAGAGTCATGGTTAGAAATAAATGTGTTTAAGCGTTTTCCGAATATATACCCCTAAAGGAGGCAAAAAGGTTGATTTTTTTTAAATATTCACTGATACGTTATATCGAGAACCTATGTGAAAAATTTCAGCTTTTTAGCTCCAGGAGTTTGTACTGGATGTGAACGTCAATAAGTCAAGAAATTCACTTTTACAAAAAAATATGCGAAAATCAGGTAAAAAAAACTGATAAAGGATACGCTTTTACGAGTAGCACCCAACAATACATAAGATTTAATGTTATTCCTCTGGACTTTAGGATTTTTTACTAGAAGCTGTTTTCTGTCGTATGTACGTTTTAATTTCTTAATAAGTAGGTATGTTACTGTTGTATCCGGTATCCTTTATACGTTGTTAAATTTGTATATTTTCATTATATAAATTTTTTGCAGTTTCAAGTGGCATTTAAATAAAAAAATTTCATCTTGATAATCTTCGTCTAATGTTTGTTTAGTGACACAGCGAAACTCACGAGTAGAAGACATCAATGCATACGCCAAACGAATAAAGGCAGGTAAGTTTCACGTATTATTTTTCCATTCCAAAATGAATATATTTCTTGGGATGTAGATCTTGTAAAATTAAATTATTGATTTCAAAAAATATATTATACATATATTACTTCAGAAACCCGAATTTAATGTCAAAAATTGTATTCTTACCCAACATAATTATCATCTCAATCTACTTATACCTAGTAGGTACTCAGTTACAAATGTACCTAAAGAGGCAAATCTATGTGCTATACCTACCTTTGCGTAATTTACTTTATGTAAATTGAACCTCGAATACAATATATACAAACCTATATTCACACATTTTGAGGAATAGACGAAGCTATAAAATCATTATAATTTTGATTTCCAAAAGAAACGAATGATTAATGTCTTGGGCCGCTTTTTTGACCTGATGTCTTGCGTTGTACAGTTATTTAACTATACATCCCACGCTTTCGCACACTTTTCACGCAAAAAATGGAATTTTATAAGGTCTCTCTACCTGCTCGTGTGGCTGCAGATTTTGATATCTTTTGTGAACGGTTTTTTGCTTTAATTTGTGACAATTATACCGGTATATGACTTTTTACCTGCAGTTTTTTGTTCCAAATCCAGGATTTGACCTTTTTGCACGTAAGTTTGTTTTGGTGAAGATATCACTGGGTATGCGTATCCCTGAACTCGCAGAAAATCCTTAGGTTAAATGTTACATTATTCACATTTTTTGTTGTGTTTCGTAATCCCCAAGCATCTGATAACTTGTTGTCAAAACACGTTTAAATATTATATAATTATGTCGGCGCGTACTAAAATAAGTTCGTAATAATCAATTATATCAAATTAAGAACAAGGAGAACTGTCGATTATACAGATTGGCAGGACCGCGGATTTAAAGTAGTACTAAATAACGTTGAATTGATAAAATCGGGTGTTATCTGGCAACAAACCAATAGTATCCTTATGCCTGTCGAATTGTGTGTTTTATACACGGATACTAAATCCGTGCAGTCTTGACATAATAACTATGTCCACTGATAGAGATCCATGCTCACAGTACTAAAGTGCTCTTTGATCCATGTTAAGTATATGATCTGAACATACGAATGTATACCCACACCCAGCCTGTACGATAAATACACAACGACAATACATAATATTATACAATACATATTTAATATTATCATACCTAATATTAAATTATAATACCTACATACATATAGGTTATTGTTAATTTATAACAATAAAATTCATTCCACGGGTAGAAAATTATTCTACCCGTATAAATCTGATATTTACCTCAAAAGGAATTTAATATCTTAGATACTTTCTCCAGGCTTTAATCGATTAGAGACGACCTATTAAAAGAATAGACTTCAAAGGATATTCAGGTAGACTGATGATATTGCGTTTTATCAAATGGGTTGAAGCTTAAAAAACGCGCGCTCTCTCTGCATGTGCCATTTAAAAAGGAACTGTGTAAAAAACGTGGTTGGCAGGCAAAGAATGGCTGCGAGACCACGGCAAGGGTTGGATCACGGTATAAAACGTATGCGCGATACCAAAAAAACATAAAACCCTGCATATTATACACATTCTGCAGTGACTTGGTTGTTGATCATTATTTACACCATAGAACATTTTATTTGAATATTATAATAACAAAGAATGTTATCAACTTTGTTAACCAACATATTTTACATTAAATTTTTTATCTAATTTACATGATGAGAAAAATAACTGAATTATTTTTCAATGACCAATTTAAAGCAATGCCATAATACTCGACTAGAGTAGGTACAAATTGCAGCCAATCAGATTTTTTTTCATTACGGAAACAAAGCGAAATACAGAAGGGTATTTTTTGCGCCGCTTTCACAACATGTGCAGTAACACAATCAACTGTCTGACCCAGTTATACACTTCCTTTGCAATAGACGTTACGCGTTAATAGAATATCCGCATACAATTTAGGATAAGGAGGAGTGGGTAATAAGAACTGTAGAAGAGAATGTGTGGTATACACATTTTTGATACATAAAAAGTAATATTTATGTGTAGTGAATTGTGGGTAATAAATATTAGGACATTGGGAAGAAAATCATTTATTTGGGAATTATACATAAATAGTTATGTATAATTCCCAAATAAATGATAAAACTTAATAAAACTTTTATTATAATATAGATAAAACTTAAATTTTAGAATCCGATTAACTTAAATTTCTACAAACAATTGTTATTACATATTACGAAAGCCTAAATAAATCAATCAACTTATTGACTGCAATTATATTTATGTATGATGACAATGATGTACCTATATTTGCTAGGTCGAATATTAAGGTCGAGGTAAGTAAGTAGCAGGAGTAAGTAGAAGTTGGTTTGTGCAGGATCCTTAATCGCCAGGGTGACAAAAAGGATGGCTTCAGTATTTTGTTTTTACTTACCGTTTCGCTACTTCAACATCCAAAAAGGTCTACGATCTACGAATGTTCTAAAGTATTTTTACATTGGTTCGTTGAAAATAATGCTTTAAGGGTTGCTGAAGTGACAGCTAATTGAAAAACGCCCATGTGCGGTGTTTTTGCTCACTGCGACATCAGAGGGCTAATCTCACCACATCCCTCCAATGTTTTTATTTCACCGTCAAAGGGTTCTACAAATTCACCCATAGGAATTTTTAGTTGAGTTTAAATGATTTATCGTTTTGTCATAAAGCTATTTTTGGTCATCGAAATACTGGTACCTAATATATCTATGGTTCTAAAATATGGTCTTGGGAAAGCCAGAAAAATTTGCTAAATAAAAATATGTATTTCTTTGTTAAACTCCTCTTTATAGGGTTCTGAAGTAAAACCGGAACCCTTATAGTTTCGTCAGTCCGTCCGTCTGTCCATCCATCTGTCCGAAGCCGAGACCCGTAATGCTAGAAATCTAAAATTTGGCATGGCTATATTATACATATTTATTAAGATTAAAACTCCAGAATCGTAGAATAAAATATTGGAAAATATTTTTTTAGGGTAGGTACCACCTCTACAGTCTACAGATAACGTGAGGATGATTTTTTATTTGTCGCGTATCTTTGAAAAGGTCTTCTAAAAACATTATGGGTCTACTAAGACAATTTTTGGAATTAGGGGTTCGTTTGCGAAATATTTGGCTGTATAGTGCTAATTTTGGTTAGACTCAATTGTCCCCCCCTGCTGGCTAAACGGTTGGAGTTGGACAAGTGAAAAAATTCACAAAAATAGGTTATATGATGAATTTACAAGGAAAACTATCAAGGATATGTTAGCATAAGTAGTTAATGAGTAATAGTCGATAAACCTTCTACTTGGGAACCCTACATTGCGCGTGGCCTGACACGCACTTGCCCAGTTTTATACCTACTTATAAAAATATCAGTGGGTAAACTACTATTTGCAAAATCGAAGGAGAGGGTATTTTTAATAACCCTGAAATTTTTACTATCATATTGTACTATGATGGTGTCCATTTCATTAACCTGACCTTTGTAACTAATTATATTATAGTCATTTTAACAAACAAATAATATATTATTAACCATCTGAAAATATTACAGGGACCATTTTACGCTAGCATATTATGCACATAATTTATTGCTAGAGAGTGCAAAGAAATATTCCTGTAACCTTCAGGGATCAATGTCAAGCAAACACATGTTTTTAAGCGTTCTAATTGAGTCATTTTACATGAAGGGTTGGAGCTTTTGCTTCACGAAGCTCGCCCTCGCTGCTTGCTTGCGCTTAATTCTGGCTCGACTTACGTAATTCTCGCAGAACAATTAGAAGGGGAGTTCTAAGCTTTGTTTTTATATTTCCGGTGCAACCGATATTATTTCTTGAACGAAATAATCGATTTTTTACTCTTAAACACAATGTGAAGAAGTAAGTATTCGATTGGTAGTACCAAGGCCACATAACCGAGTGGAGAGTCGACGTTACAACAAAACGTCTGTACTAGGATTGTAGTAAAAAACGTATGATAAAAGAGATACTAAGATCAGACGACCAATAGCGTATGTTAAAGTTATGTATTACATAGGTATTTACGGTCCGATGTCCAGTTTGTATATTATATAAGATAAAACGGAGTTGTGTGCGCCAATTTATTTGCGATACTCGCGCATTCGCGTTGCGGAGCGCTCTCTCGGTCTAGACTTGTTCTCATTGGCTAGCGGCGCGGGAGGGATCCTCCTTCCTCTCGCGTATTCGATTCGCGAACCATTAGGTACATACAAAGTCTATAGCAAAAAACGTCCTGTGCTGTGTATGCCTACAACTCTTATCACTCACGCACACTTGAATACATACTTATACCGGTTCTGAAGTAGCATTTGTAGTGTTTATTCATTACTATGTAGTACAACAATATACATAAGTAGTGTTTTAAACAGTGCTTTTTATTAAATCAGCATGGAAATGTGGTAGAAAATAATATGGGCAGATATAAAATGAAAATTAGAAACGTGAGTATGCTTTTTAACGGTCTAAATAACTGTGTGCATCTGGACTGAGGGCCCACTTTTTTATTTTTGGCGTAGCGAATTGAAATTTATAGAGGATTTAGTTAAAATTAGTTAAAACTTAAAGCAAACACTCATAAATTTCTTAAACGTTAATTAAAGATGTTATGGGCAAATGTTTTGGGCCCTCAGTTCAGATGCCTACAGAAAAAGGCATGGTATAAATCTCAGAAAGTACTACCTCTGTTTCAATAATTTTTAGTCTAGAATTTAGTTAAGAATTTCTTAAAATGATTTATGAGATTCTCAACTGGCTAGAGAGTAACATTACAGATTTATCGCAGTTTTACTTGGGCCCTCAATCCAGACGTTTATGAACTGAGGGCCCAGGCGAAACATATGTTTAAAAGAAGAAATACACAAATCTACCTTGAATACCTCCTAGATAACATCCTTATGAATTAGTTAAAAAAGAAAATAGTGAAAAAAAGTAACAGCTGAAAGGTAAAACGGATTCGAGTTTTCGGATAACGACTGATCTGAGGGCCCAATATTTTCGGCTTTATCGACTAGGTGCAACCTCTTAGTTTGAAATAAATTAGCTGAAAAGTTTTTACTAATTTTTAACTAAAATTTTACATACAGTTTTTGATTCAAAATGCCATACTTTATAAGAAAATGCTGTTTACAAGTTTTAGTAGGGAAAAATTTTGTAGGGTAACCATGATTCCATTTTGGATCGCTGTAGCTTGCCGACCACGGTCTACACCTACCTACATACATACGAGAAGATATTTCTACGCCACCCCCTGTTCCCTCCCGAATTCTTTGAGAATTCCGGTGAGGGAAAGGGACCGCCGACGGTCGTGTACAGATGCGGTGTACCGCTGGCTGACCGTAGACAGTTGGGGGCCTAAGTAGTGGTACCGCCATCTACGTAAAATCCTGAGATGGCTCCATCATGCCGGTTGGCGACCGGATGAGGGGACCTGATGGCGATCTCCGTGGTGGTTCGGGCGTCTCCGCGGTCTCCAAGCTAAGGCCCCAATGACATAGCGACACCAATTTTTTTTTGTCACTTGGTTAGCTTCGCAGCGCCTCGTTCGTTGTATTTAGTCTGAATTAAAATGTTTTCTTTCTTTGTTCAATTGTGGTTTTCATCGTCATTATGTGCACCGCGATTGGAAAAGCTTGCCTGTATCTGCATTCCCGCCCACCTATGATGTGGATGTTTTGAAGAAAAGAGTGAATAGGCTTTTATTAAGTTAGTGCGCTCACTATCCTTGACCACATCTACACTTACCATCAGGTGGGATTGTGGTCAAGTAGTAACTTATTTTTAAGTAAAAAAATTGGTTGTCTGTAAAGTCGGTTTACGGACAATGGTTTTACGTGATAACGTCATGACAAAACATTGATGAAGTTAGTGCTCGAATATAATATTATCTCTGGAAATTAACTTATAATTAGAAACTTTTATCTTTATACTACAACGCCATCTAGAACTGAACTAAACTATTTTTTCAGCAAATTCCTTTCTGACTTAATTGTGTATATAGTTTTGTTCATAGATGGCACTTTCTCCATTGTTCGCTCGCTCGCGTAACGCGATACACACATAAACTTACGCCTTTTTCCCATATAATAGCTTATAATATCCCGCGTATCTAGCTAGATTATAATATTAAATTTCATACTAACTATACGATTTTAAACATATTTGAGTTGAAAATTTGGTTTAAATCGTTTTAAATATCAGGAGCTGCGCGACATCTGTGATTTTCTTGACTACAACTAAAGTCCGAGTCGATGTACTGTGTAAAGTTCTTTCAAGTAGTTCATACCTATAAACAGAGATGACGCTATTGAAGATTTTCGTTTTCATATAATAATAATACGTACGAGCTACGAGAAATCATTTCTTTTCAAAAGATTGTAAAATAAAATAAAAATGAAATGAAAAATGCCTTCCAAGCGGACCGATTACGCTTGAGTGGGAGAGAGACGGCCGGTCTAGCGTGCCTCTCTCTCTAATGCTGCGCGCGCTTCCGTGACGTTACTCCGGCCGTTACTCGGTTTTCGTGAATGCCTCTCAGGCTCATCGTCTTTATAAACGTTATCACGTTAAAATCTGGAATCATGGTTACCCTACAAAAAATTTTCCTATTAAAAATGTAAAGTTAATTTTCTCATAAATTATGGCATTCTGAACAAAAAACCGTATGTAAGATTTTAGTTAAAAATTAGTAAAAACTTTTCAGCTAATTTATTTCAAACTAAGAGGTTGCACCTAGTCGATAAAGCCGAAAATATTGGGCCCTCAGATCAGACGTTATCCGAAAACTCGAATCCGTTTTACCTTTCAGCCGTTACTTTTTTTTCACTATTTTCTTTTTTAACTAATTCATAGGGATATTATCTAGGGGGTATTCAAGGCAGATTTGTGTATTTCTTCTTTTAAACCTATGTTTCGCCTGGGACCTCAGTTCATAAACGTCTGGATTGAGGGCCCAAGTAAAACTGCGATAAATCTGTAATGTTACTCTCTAGCCAGTTGAGAATCACATAAATCATTTTAAGAAATTCTTAACTAAATTCTAGAATAAAAATTATCAAAACATAGGTAGTACTTTCTGAGATTTATACCATGCCTTTTTCTGTAGGCATCTGAACTGAGGGCCCAAAACATTTGCCCATAACATCTTTAATTAACGTTTAAGAAATTTATGAGTGTTTGCGTTAAGTTTTAACTAATTTTAACTAAATCCTCTATAAATTTCAATTCGCTACGCCAAAAAAGAAAAAGTGGGCCCTCAGTCCAGATGCACACTAAATAACTAACGATACTAATGTTACGATAATATTACAATAGTTTAACATCATACGAGTACATACTTTTTATAATACCTACTATATTCGCTGTAGTTTTGATAAATAAGTCATCATAGTTTTGCATTAACACAAAGTTTGATTCATTAATGCATATTTACGTGTAACGTACCTACCAGCACATTTTATTGTGTAGTGTTTATGCATTTAAACAACTATTCATCAGAGTAATTTAGAACATTACACATTGTTTGGTAGCGCATTGATTAATTAATAAATCATTAGATATGTCGCAATATTTAGTCGTACAAACAAATACATATTAACGACATTGTTCAGAAAACTTATAGTTCAATGATGTGCCACTTTAGAATCACTATTAATTAGTAATACTCGCTAATAGTTATTTTACGAAGATAGAGTTAACTATATCTAATTTTAATCTAACATTGTTAACCCAGACACTTTTTAACCCACACTTTTTTATTTAATTTAACGCAGAAGTTTTAATCCTCAAATTATGCATTATAATTAATCAAATATGCTTACAATAACAAGCGGCCTAACCGTTGTGAGTAGTACCTATTATATTAAACGTGTGAGAAAATAATGAATTGGTCAGTGCAAAACTGCCCAGTGGGCTAATGATCACCTAAACAAAACGGAACACAAAAAACCGACCTTTTCAACATAAAACGAGGAACAGTGGTGTCGTTTTTGCACAAAGGCAAGCATATTAATTACCCTTCTCAAGAACACAACAAAGGAAGGGGTTTAATAAGCTTGCAGTAAATAAAAGAGCCGTAAATCGGGGAACTGACCACTACGGGTATTCACTGACCACTGCGTATAAAGGATATGTATGAAATGTGATGTGACAGTTTATGTCATGAGAATTTTTATCTGATTTAACAAAAATGCATAGAGTTAGCTATTTAATTATTTTTCATGTAAATATCACCACAGTCATCAGATGGTATCTGAGTGATTATCGTTGCCCACGGATATCAGTGACAGCAAAGGCATAACTTTGTCGACCAGAAAAGTTAGCAATTTTTTTACTTGCGTATTTTAAAAAGTTACCTTTTGGTATAGGTATACATATTGAGGAAATTTTTTAAAAAATTTGCTTACTACAATAATACTGATAACTAATATACTAGAATAACTAGGTACTACTAGGTACTTCTTAGGTATAACTAAGATTTTATGCCAGCAGCAGGCACGTACCTTATAACTGGACTCTTATTTTTACTTGTATGAGTGCCTAAATAATAACAAATTACGGTAACCAAATAATAGTCTCGTCATTTTATTCAAAAATTTATAAATGAAATTGAGATTCAATGTGTTCGTTGGGTTCCGATTGCATACATTCGCATGAGGGCCAGTACTGGTCAAGCATGGGTCATAGGTGACGAACGGACGACGGACGCTTACACCTGGTTCATATCAAGGAGATGCCCCTTGTCTTAACCGACACTACTTTTTATTTTACAAGTGAGTTAACCGACATAAAATACACATTGGTACTTTTTTTCACATTTTTTTTTATGTTCTGTGAATTCGTGATATTATTTTAGACTAGCTGTTGTCCGCAGCTTCACACGAGGAAATTATGGTTTACCTTATTTGTACCCGTTGCAAAATTTAAAAAGGTGACTTTATAGTGTACCGAAAGTATCTTACTTACTTATAAGTATTATTTATTATTTGTATCTTACTTACATATAAGTATTATTTATTATTTAAGAATTTATGTACGGGAACCCACGATAGATAGGTACAGTTACAATCCTCCGGGTGCGGGTTCTTAAAAATAAATAATATACACATTACTTAATTTCTTTTTTTTTCTTTTTCGATTTTGAAAGTAATTTTTTAAGCATTTCTAAAAATTTTACCCTCAAAAAAGTTTACATAATTAATGAAAATGAACTAATTACGTTTTGTTTCATTGCACATTATTATTTCGTGTATTGCGTTACTTAAAAAGTAACTAGAGAAAGACGTAGCATTGTTAAAGTTCTTAGAAAATAATTAGCGATAGTAAGTAGGTAGAGTAGCCAAAGGCATTCTTTAGTGTTCGCAATAATGGTATAGGTGGACAATACTTTCGGAAAGGATTCGCTAAAGAATAAAATTTGCTAGCCGTTGGTCACCTCTTGCCGCTGACCCTTTACCCTGACCTCATGGGACCAAGAACTTGAACTTTATCATGACATTGAATTTTGCATGTTTTATCTAACTAGCAAGAATCAGAATGACATCATTACTACTAAATTAAAAATCTTTGTCCAATAAAAAAAGTATTTTTAATTAGTTACACTTATTAGTGCAGATTATTTATTGTCGTACGAACCTACTTTTCCTTCACTAAGTACTCAATGATATAGTTAGGTGGTTGTTTCATATTTTTATAAGCCAAATTATGAGACCTACGTATGAAAAAGACATGTTTTTCAATCACAATTACAACACTACATTATTACGAGTAGACAAACGACGAGTTAACGAACTTAATATCTAAACTAACTAATTAACTTATCTACTCGTATTTAATTTAATCTATTAAAGATACTGATAGAATTACTGATATAATGTAGCCATCATTTCGTTTAATTTAATTTGCTCCATGGATTAAAAACTTGTCAGGTACATCCAAGGATATTTTTTATCTATCATTTGATTTGCAACCCCTCAGTGTGACCGTCCGTTGGTCACCTCTGACCGGCTGACCGCTGACCTCCTGGGATCGCCAACTTGTTTCAATCCTCGCCAAGTTGTTTTGGCATTGAACTTAGTCATTCGCGTCCTTAGAAAATATATTCAGATAATTCAAATGCCGTGTGAAATCTTTATAGCATCAAATTTTATTATAATAAAAATATTTTGTACAAAGGGATTCAATTCAGAAAATCATTGTCCGAATAATATTTTTGATTTGCAAATTAAAGTTAGTGATAATTGAATACTATATTTTGATGTCTGACTGGATGCAGTAGATGAAGCAATTCGTAGTTGCATGTCCTTTAGAAATACTTGTTGCGAAAGGGTGCATCGACTAGCCGTTGGTCACCTGTGACCCTTTGATACAATTCCTCTATTTGCATAACAGTACTTACGTGAAGACAAGATTTAACTAATACATTCCGATGGAACATTTTTCATGACAAAGAAACTGATAGAAGAAATTATGGATTTATCTTCGTTCTTTTGTTGAACAATTCGGGTTTTGAGATTTGCCTGTTATAGAGATAACGTAAACGGTATGTTGAATATAGGTGGTGCTATAACAGTCTTGTCATTTTAATTTTGGCGTAGATAGTGGATATTTGTGATTTTTAGGGTTCCGAAGTAAAATCGGAACCCTTATGTTTCGTCATGTCCGTCTGTCCGAAGCAAAGGGCCGAGACCGTTAGTGCTGGAAAGCTGTAATTTGGCATATAATGTTACCGGCAATCTGTATATTTGTGGTATTCTATACAATCCCTAGGCAATGTATATGTTTAATACCTGGGTCGTTTCGGCAATGTATGAAATGATATTATGAATTTTAGGTCTTTACCTATGAAATTGGAGATTTGTATGAAAAGCTAATCAAAGTATTAGCCCAAATCATCTATACAAGTTTGCCATTTTGATGGAAGTTTGTTTATCCCTTTACTGTAGAAGTCTACCGGACGGAAGGTGATAAAGTCAGCGAAAGCGTTTTGTACTGTGTCGAGTGTAGAACTTTTTCCCACTTAAAAAAATTATCTAAATTTTGTAAAAAGTAGAAATCTGTTGGGGTAAGGTCCAGTGAGTACGGTGGGTGACGGAGAGCTTCCAGCTGTTACTCTTGTAGCTTTGCGATGGTCTGTCGTGAAGTGAGATTTCACGCGTTGTCGTAGAGAATCAATGGGGAAGAGTGATTGATCAGTCTTGGTTGTAGAATCGCGAGCTTCTCCAACATTGTTTACAATTCTTGGCAATAGATATCTGAGGTCACTGTTTTGCCATTCGATAAGAAGCTGTAATAAACAAGTCCAGCACTGGTCCACCAGACAGTCATCATCATCTTCCTGTGAGTAATCATTTTTTAGCACACTGATTAGGTACTTTACCCGGGTCCATCCACTGAGACAAACGCTTGGTTGTCATACAAGATCCACTTCTTATCGTAGATAACAATTCGATTTAGAATTCCCTAGTTTCTATGCCGATTCAGTAATGCTATGCATGCTTCTACGCACAAGTCTCGCTGTTGGTCCCTTAGTTCATGTGGCACTCATCTAGCTTTCTTATCTTTTCAATTTGACGAAAGTGCTTCAATGTTGTTTTGATACCAAAGCCAAAGCCCGCAGCAAGCTCAGCCGTAGATTGAGTTGGATTCGCTTCCACTATCGCCTTCAATTCATCGTTGTCGACAATGGTTACCGGCCAACTGCGAGGGTCGCTTTCGACTCAAAATTTCCAAATTTAAAACGATTCAACCAATAATGGACCGTGTTTATGCAAGCAGTGTTAGGTCCGTATACGTCATTAATGTTTCGTGTTGTTTGCGCAGCTGTATTTGAACTCATATTCGAAAATTGTACGAATTTTCAGTTTATCCATGGCGCCAAAAACTATTATAATATAACAAAAACAAAACACGTAACGTCAGGATGAATTTTTATTCATCGCGTAACCTTTAGTGTGGGGTATCGTTGAAAAGGTCTTTCAACAATATCATGGGTCTTTTAAGACCAATTTTGGATAAAAGGATCCGTTTGGGAAATATTTGGCTTTGAAGTACTGATTTTGGTTAGAGTCAAGTGTAGGGGACACCCTTGTGTCCTCCCTTGCCAGCTAAGTGATTGGAGTTGGACAAATTAAAAAATTCTCAAAAATAGGTTATATGATGAATTTACAAGGAAAACTATCACGATTATGTTAGCATAAGTAGTTGAGTAATAGTCGTTACTACTTCGGAATCCTACATTGCGCGTGGCCTGACACGCACTTGCCCAGTTTTTAGTAAGTATAAGTATTATATTTTATATACCTAATACATTTTGGAAATGATCGGCTGAGTAATTTTAAAATGATTAAACACTAAACTACTTTCGTTACGTCTTTTGTTAACATGCTCTACATAAAAAAAATATTAAAATACTTAGGTATTTTTAAAATCTTGAAATTTAATTAAAATCAGGTATTTAATAAACAGTTACATTTGCAATTTTCTACGCAAACGAATGAGCATACATAATTGTATGTTAATCAGCCCTTTCGCAATTCAAAACAATGGGGTTCAATGTTCGACATTCATTGACTCCTTACATTGATATCCGTTTATAAACAGGTTTTTATTCCTTTTAATTAAAATGTAGTGATGCCAAGCTGTATTTGGTCACCTTGAGTCCTTAAAGTGGACGTCCGTAGCTCTTCTTTATTGAAAATGAAGTTTAGGATAGAAATTTTTTATCGTTATCATACCATATAAACTAGCCATGAAATCTGCTATCTACACTGTTAGGTATAGTGTGGATTTGCTTACCAGTCGATGGCCGACAAAAGAGTTTTTCAATTTCTCAATCCAACTCTGCGACGTCATAGTAGAGCTCATTCCAGCTTTAATAATTACAGGACACGGCCCTTAGTGAAGCACTAATGGATTTACCACACATTTTATTTTGATAAGCTACGTAGAATTAAAAATATAGATTTGTCTATGAATAGAATAAGCTAAGGTTACATTCGTGTAACCTTAGCTTGATCAATTAATCCGGAAAGAGGTGGAAGAGACGACACGCCTGAAATAAACGAGGTTGATGCAGGTCTTGATGCACCCGGAACTATACTATTTACTCTTTTTATTGGTGTTTTATTGGGTACCCCTTTTATTGCATAGACCTAATAAAAATTAGAAATGACACGTTATATTAAAAATTTGAATACTTTATACGATTTATTAGTACTTGATACACAGAACACAGTTACCTTTAATAGGAGGGTTCTAGACTTCTAGAGTAATTGCCTCGTCCGTTGTTCGTCAGAGAGCACTACGTGAGCAGAGCAGGTGGATTTGGGCTCAAAGATGGATGCTGTTTCTATTCAAAGTTAAGTCACAAATTATTCGCGTAAAAAGCGAATATATCTTTTCGGTAAATCAAGGGAGGATATGACAGAGGATTATTACAAAATCAAGTTTCAATCTTTAATAATTGCCATTGAAGATTGAGTTAGGCAAAGTTCAAATAGTAGGAAAAGCATTGATTTTAAACGCTAAAAATTGTAAGCAACTACCTATGTATATCACTCGACGGTGACTGCAATGATTGGAATAGTAAATTATGATTGTCGTTTTAATTATAAGTCATCCTAGGGTTGTCTATTGACGGGTTGATGTCCGGTGCTATTACAGAATAATGAATGCGAAAATTGTGCCTACCAGCCACTAACAAGTAGTTAGAATTACGGGGGCTAAACTAAATGTGGATCACTGTAGCCAATGCTAGCAATACTGATTACTGATATATTATGGTGGACGACGTTTATACGTGGACGAGTAATTTCACATAATATTGGGGGTTACAAATTAGTAATACAACACCTATACAAAGTAACATTCATATTTAGTTCGGAGTAGGAGTAACATAATTCGTGTGCCTACTAATATCAATACGAGTCTACTTATCGACTATTTTCAATGCTGTGCAAAGTTGCTTTGCCATTTATCTGATATTTATAACTGTAACTGTGTGTTCTAGGGTTAAAGTTATTCGTAGTTTAATTTGTATGTGGTTAAGAATTATTCATTTCGGTTGCGAAACTTGATACTTTACTACTTATTATGCGTCATGTTGTAAAGTTTCTCAAGTCTACGTCACCTTAGCGTACGTATTTTTATAGTATTTACCGGCGAGTAATAATAAGCTGCATCACATGTGTATGCGCATGAGGGCGAGTCTCACGTGGGAAATAGGAAGCACCGATCTTTTATTTGGATATGTAATTAAGGAAACCTCTGCCGTAATTACAGGGGTGATTGCTAAATATAATCAGCCTGCAGTGAATCAGTTATGATTCAGTTGATATTTTTGTATAATCGAGATGTACTTTAAGATTTATTTTTCAGTTTAAATGGTAATATTTTCATAATTGAAGTGTATCTTAAGATTTATATTCAGAAATCAATGAAGTTTCTGACACTGGTCAAGACATCCTATGTTTATGGACGTAATGTAGGTAGATACCCACCAACCTAGAGCACGAAATATTCCAACGACTTCATCGCCACTTACCATCAGGTGGGATTGTAGTCAAGTATTAACTTATAAGTTATAAAAAAAAAAAAACCACATTTCGCGGGTTGTGTCTATAAATCCAAATATATATTATACTTATCTTTGCTTACTACTCGTATTTGCTAAGCGACAGCGGTGCTGAGTAAATATATATTCTGGTCAATTAGCCATTTGGCCATTTGGAGGGCAATTTGCATAGCCGATAGCGCTATCTCTGCTCTATAAACACAAAATGGACATTGTTGTCCTAGGTTAGAGCGTAGCCAATATTTGCTTATTAATTGATTTACGAGAATAATTTACAATTACACTGTCATTAGGAGATATTATCTATTTAGTGCAATTTGAAGCGGATGTTAAGAAATAAGCTGTCTAGCTATATTTTGATTGAAAAGTAAACTATAGCCTTACACCTTACTTGATGGGATTATAACAGCTGTGACATCAATTATACAATGGAAGCTAATATACAATAATAACTTAAGAAGAGACTGAACTTTTTACTAAGTTAATGAGCTCACCATGGATTTCATCTTAAAACAATTAGCAAGTTGTGATTGTTGTCAGCCATTAAAATAAAAGCAGTTTAAAAGGAATCTCATCAAAATCATAAATGTGAAATGAGAGTCATGTTAAAAAAAAGAATTAAGATCTAAATGGGCGCCAAGTTCTGTGTAGAAAAGTCTAAAATTTTAGTCTAAGAACATGTAATTCAAGCTCTACATTTGACTCTACCGCGTGTCTAAATATACAAATAGACCTTCATAAACCGTAACAATGTATTTTGCATAAGGGAAACTATACAAAAATTCAATAAATCTTTGTACCTACTTGCTTACATTGTTTATGCTGGCGTCATGTCATAAAATTATAGGAAAGAACCTATCTACAAATAATACCAAAACACATTGAAATATGCGCATATCTTCTAACCACTTATCTATTGCTATTTACCACTGATTACTATTCTTATAATAATATCTAGATCGCTTTGACAATGTCGTTTGATATAAAATTTGTCATTGAGTTGAGTTTACATAGGTTGAATTGTTTACCCAAATGGGAAGTAGGTATAAATATGATTAAAGAATTTGCAAGGTGACTTAGTACCTACCTAGCTTGGTATGTGGTATTTTAAGACTATTGTGGATTCCTGGAGCCTAAAATAAAACTTGCGTCACTTAAAATGAGTGAATCACGCTGCTTTAAATAAGTTAGTGACTCTAACAAATAAATAGAAATCGGTCTAAAAAACCTAAAATTATAAAATACTTTAATGTAACACAAAATGATGAAATTTTGTGTTACATTAAAGTATTTTACTAACGTAATTTTACCTTATTTCATCCCAAATCATAGGCCGATCGTCCGTCCGATCTTCTTTCCTAAGATATTAAAATTAGGTATGTAAACGAAATATACTTACAAAGTGGCCTATTATACGACAATTTTGTTAAGTGAGTAATAAAACCTACAGAGGAAGGATCCGGTGCCTGTCAATGATAAATATATTAGATACACAATATTAGCATTATTTGCCACTAGTAATATTCTAATTAAGCATTATTTGTTTTTCATGGTGAAATTTTAGCATCTGCGCTAACAAAGTATCGCATTTTTATAGGCCACCAAAACATTTGACAATCGTACGACTGCAAAAAACTGTTCTGAACAACTACTTCTAGAATGAACATTCCTTGACGATTTGATTACCGAGTATAAAGGTAGGTATTGTTTATAGAATAAGAATCCAAATTCAGGAAGCGAGATGTGACGCGCCGTCCGCCGGTGCCGGCCATGGGGCCAACACGCCGAGTGTTGAGGCAGGCCAGACCACACTCGTCACGATTGTATCGTCAGCATATTAAAGTTACAAATAATAGTAATAATATTATCATAGTTAATAATACTATTTTTATTTATTTTATTCACAGAAAAGGGCCTGTCACCAAAAAAAAGTTGAAAAGGTTATATCAAAATTTATTCACGTCATAGTTAATTTTAATAAAAATAGCGGGATAAATGGATCAAGGAAAAGAACTTCACGAGATTATAGTTAGTTTGAGCAACCATTGCGATCCACAAAAATCTTGCTATTCATAGTGAAATGTCATTAATTAAAGCCTATTAAGAATCACAGGCAGGCTTTGACTAAGTTCTATGAAACTCAAAGTAGCATTCTTGCAAGTTATGGTATTGGTAGTGATGATAAGTTATCAGATAAATGTATCACTTTGTCACCTGGTTACAACTTTATAATACAGAAATAACCTATACTCTACTCAAACACAATGCTCTAATGACTCTACATTGTTTTATTTTGCCATTACACGTATTCATGGGGCCGAAATTGATGTCAAAGCTATCAATTTTTATCGACATCACTAATATAGTAATTTACAAAAATTAATAGGTAACTTTAACATAAAATATCACAGTATTCTCTGTGGACAAAGTATCCCTAAAATTAATTGTTTAATTAGTTAATAATACTGTTCAATAATAAAAGAAAAAATATTATTATAATAATGACAAATTCTGGTTTAAGGATGAAGTAATTTTGATTTATACCTACAGTAATGATGTTTAAAATGATATAATAGACCTGCTGAAAATAAGCATATTTCATTGTTTTGCTATTGGGATTAACTTAATGTTTCATACCCTTCGTTTTATAATAAAAAAAAATATTTCTCTATAGCGTTCTGCTGACGCTACTCGAAGTCGTGTCTGGTACATAAATACTATGTAACCAGTACATAGCGAAGTAACGGGAAGCGATGCGCTTGCGTCTCGTCCACTGTCGATGCATTAAATACTGTTACAAAACATTTAACGATACGCATCGTAGTATTTATTATAAGAAACGAATGATTATAATTATATGCTACAATTTAATTATGTAGGTAAGCTGTAATCTTAACCACAGTAAATTTTTTGACTGATAAGACTGATAATATTATTGTTATTTACAGATTTTGTTAAGTTACGTAAATCTAATTTGCTCTCAATCAACTCTAGTTGCTGGTTTTATATCTTAGTTTTTTTAACTCAGAAGTTGGAAGGCTTCAATATACACAGAAATAGCAGGAATTTGAATCCTAGTTATTACTAGGATTCAAATTCCTGCTATTTCTCATTCAATCAAACTCTACATTAACTTTATTGCTACTTATAACTCATTCAATCTTACGCCCCAACTCAGAGTCACTTAACGGGTACTTAAATTGCTCCTTAGTACAGAATCACAAAAATTCACTCTCAAAGTCAGTTTAAAGACAATTAACGTTAAGTATAGAAATATCTTTACTTAATTAGTTAATGCAGAGCTACACACATTTTGTACTAGGATTGATTGAAGCCACTGCAATTTTCGAACTCGATATAAATTAACTTTACGATTGCTTACTGTTAGACTGGGCCTGAAGGCTAAAGTGGAAATAAAAATAACATAATAATAATTACTATCGAGTTTGTTATTTACACAGCTTATTTTTTCATACTTATTTATTATTATATTTTTATTCAACAACGTAGGTACCTACCTATTCTTAAACTTAACAACTGCGAATATTTAAGAGCTCCTTGAAAACGTTATTTCTCTCTACTGAAAATTCAATATTGCGACTTAAATCATACTATCTGGCGGCCTATTATGAACTCTTAATTTTAGCCATGTTCCAGTGTAAAAGTTAAATTCGTATAACTAAAGCGGTCTCGTGACACTTTTTAGCCAATCATACGTCGTTCAAAGCCCGATAAATGAATTGTCTGGAATATGAATGATTTTTTAAAAGTTCATAATAGGCCCGCTGCAGCGCTGGTTCGTTTGAACTGGTCGGGATATGGGTAGCTAGTTTCGGCATGGCCGTGAGGCAGGACTATGTGCGGGGGGAAGCGTCAAAAGTGCAATGTCCTCGCCAACGTCAGATGCCTTCCCGACTCCTCCACCCGGTTATCTACTCGACGAATTTTATACAGCGTAGTTTCTTGACTTAAACTGGATGAAAGAGGAATAAATTAGGCACCTTCCTGGATACTATTAACGTGACAAAGAGGGTTTATGGACCTAATTCATATTTAAAATTATGTAATTTAATGTCTGAATGTCCTGATAAGTTAATCTCTCATCTTATAGGTAATAGTACTTTGGTTAAGTAGATAGGTACTAAGCACTTACTCGTAAGATAACGATGGCTGAAATAACTTTGTACAAATCTTTTAGTGTGGATTTTTCCGCGATAAAATGACACAACATTTCTAGGCCAGACAGTTTAGAAATTAATGACCGACTGATAAGGATTAGATAAGTTATGTTATACATAGTTTGATATTTATTGCTGTATTGATTCACAGATAAATAATCAACAGATCTTTTTGTCTAGTGTCTAGTCTAGACCTATGTATGTCTTGCAGTAATTAGCTACCTACCTACTTTATTATGATTAAGTACTTATTAAATAATATTACATTATATTGTTATTTTATTTATTTATAAGATAAGCTCATTAGCAAAAGTACTTATTTATCGATGTACCTGTGTTATCTGAGTTAAGTATCTATCCTATCCTATCCTCTATATAAATAAGTAGATACTCGCAAAGAACTAAGGATTTCTTTCAGTGGTGAGCTCAAATTCCGTGACAGAACTAGAGAAATGCAAAGGGTGAAGACTAGCCATATTGTCTTTATTTTTAACTAGTCGATACCCGGCATGTTCCACTACGCTAAAAACTTTTCTTGTGAGAATGACAGATCAGTGTTTTTGTGTTGACGTTTGTGCGCCATCTTTACATTATTATCTTCAAATTGTTGTATGGGAAAAGTGGAAAATTGACTTTGTCAATGGACCAAATGTGTCCAATGCATTGTTTTAGTAGTCTCAAATCACCTTCGGATTGTTGTCTTTCAAATGAAACCATTTTGAGGCATATCGGTTGGATAGTTTCAGAGTCTATAAAGGTCATCCGTACAAATATTTTTTTTGTGTTTTATATATAATTTTATATAGACTTATATGCGTATAGGTACGTAACGTAAGTACCTATTAAGTGTTGCTTTGGTCGTCCGTATTTACAAGCATTTGGTTATGGTCCCCCAGTACATTTCGGTGTCGATGACCAAGCCAAGCCAAGGGAAGCTGAAGCCATAAAAATTACCGCCAACCGGGCGAGGGTGAAACCTGCTATTTTATTGGATCTAAGCAAAACATGTTATAAGTAGGAAGGCAGTACTTTGAATTTTTCATAAAGAAATAATTAATGTTACACTAGATTCCGACCGAGGCCGCGAGGCTTCAGCCGCGAAAGAGTAGTTTCACAAACACATAAACGTCCAAATCATATCACGAGAGCAGTATTAATAGGATTATAAAAATGAAATAGGTACACCTATATGTTCACCTACACAACAATTATAGATTATGGACGATCCTTCATCATAACATCACTTCACAATCTGACGCACGACAAATGCAATTTAATATCCAATGGATCTCTACATAGAGTTTGAAGCTAATCAGCTTTTACTACATTATGAATGATCCAAACACCTAGTAACGAATAATATACCTTTAAGGTAGTTCTGTCACATGTATTTAGAAAAAATATTGATGGTTTTTATATAGGTAAACAGATTTCCAAATTTCTAGTAAGTAACCAATATGTAATTCTAACCAATTTGTTTCAAACATAAATGTTTATGTATTTACTTTCATCTAATTATATGTCTTAATTCCAGAAGTTAGGGGGTAACATTATAAATTAAGTATATGCGCAAAACAAAATTGAAATATTATTGCTCTATCGATTGGTTATAGAGGTACAAAATCTTAATGCAAATTTAATGTGATTTAAGAGCCATTATAAAATTTCTTAAATATTGTCTCGGTTCTTAATGATTAAATCGATTTGTTGGACTACAAAATAAGTTTAAAAATTGTATTTTACTAGTTTGCATTATTTTGCATTCGTTAATAAGCATCATGTTGAATTTACCAATGCATAATTTATTTTAATCTGATAGTGGCTTTTATTTTGACTTGTAAAAAAAGAGTAAATCAAAATAATCCTTATCGCAAATTTCGTGTACCCTAATAGCCAATGTGCTCTTTGCTTATCTTGCGCCGTTTAATTGAGTATTCGCAATTAAGAATCGATTAAGTATAGAAAGGGTCACAAATCACAATAGACATGGCGACTGATGTTGTTCGATGTACTCGTAGCTACCTACGAATATCTCAGTAAGTTTGTAAATTGCTGATTTTAATTGCCTCGACTGGATTTATTCTATGACACTTGCGCTCACTAAAATCTTGTCCAATAAGATACGTTTCTATGCTATTTATTCTAAGCTATGTAAATAGTAACTTATCTATACCTAATTTGATAGGTATTATGATACCTAAACTCAGACGTGTATTTACATGCTTTCGGAAGTCATAGTGTTGATAATACCCACGAACCTAATATAGGACGATGATAATAGAAAAATATTTTTCAAAAGAACCCAGTAACCGAGTTGTGAATATGGAGGCGACAGTGCGGTGCGATGCAGCGATGGTGGGGGAAGGGGGGAGGGGGGGTCTGAAGTCTTGACCTTGGGGCAGGATCGAGCAGTGTGCGCGGTCCCTGACCTGACTATTTCGAGTGGCAAGTGCAGTGAGCCGCGCTGCATGCAATGTGCATACCGAAATAGCCGCTGCCCGACGCCCCGCCTGCGCCCACGCCTGCCGCCGAATACGACCTCTCCCTCAGGATATCTTCCTACACTCACTTGTCTCAATTCTACTAACACGCCTTTCTAACTGTACCTCGTTCGAGAGCTGTTCTCGAATGTTCTTTGAAAATGTTCTGGATTTTCCTTTATCTTCATGTGTGATGCCTTTTTGCGTTATGTTATGTTACACAATTTCGACTTCGATCATTTCAGTAATTAGCTCATAGCTATTAATATTAATATTTTACTAGGTATTTTATTTAGTAGGTAGCAATAGTTTTAATTTTTCAATCAGTTTTTAGTTCTGATATTTTGTAACTTTTTTCTTTTTGAACTCGGTTTATCCATGCAATAACAAAAATATTACGGTAGGTAAGTACCTGTGGAATCAATTTACTGTTAGGTCAGCCCCAAAAACTGTTCTAACTTCTGCTATTGGCATTAAATAATCGTTACCTATTACAAAAATGATTCCAACAGCCTTTTTTTTGGTGATAAGGGTGAATTTCAACAAACTCGAATTTTGCCTAATTACAGTGGCGAATTTAAATTTGCTGTTTCTGATAATTTTTTTTGGCCTAAATAATAGATAAAGAGTAGTACTAATTAATCATATACTAGAGATCGAAAAAAAATGATTAGTTCATGAGATATTTCCATTTGAAATTATCAAATGCCACCGAAATTATTAAAGGACCACCGGAATTAACATTCAAGCCACCGAAATTGATTAAATTTAAACTTGATGTTTCTAATACACTTTATTTGGCATAAATAATATGTAAATAGTAGTGATAATTAGTCATATAGTAGAGATTGAAAAAAAATTTATTTGTTCCGGAGATATTGTCAAATTACACTATCAAATGCCACCGAAATTAGGACCACTGGAATTAGAATTTGATCCACCGAAATTGATTAAGCCCATGAGAAATCATAAAGGCAGGATCATTTAATACTTTAAAGATATTATGTACATTTTGAAGAATAGGAGTCTAGATGAACGGACTCCTTTTAGCGGTAATTAGACAGGCCCATTGCACTTCTGAGCCACGTTTATAAGCTGTTTTCGAGGGTTCTCACAAATCGCATTGCACGCAGGCTTGACGACTTCCAGCCTCCCGAACAAGCAGGATTCCGAAAAGGCTACAGCACCATAGACCATATACACACATTGCGGCAGATTAAACAAAAGACCGAGGACTATAACTTGCCGTTATGTATAGCCTATGTGGACTATGAGAAGGCCTTTGATTCTATCGAGATCTGGGTGGTACTAGATTCTCTCCAGCGGTGGCGGATCGACTACCGGTATATCGAGGTGTTGAAGTGTTTGTACTCATCCGCCATCATGTCCGTCAGAGTACACGACACAGCAACGAACCCCATCCAACTGCAGAGAAGTGTCAGACAAGGATGTCATATCCCCAAAACTGTTCACCGCTGTGTTGGTAGACGTGTTCAAGCTGATGGAGTGGAAACAACATGGCATTAACATCAATGGCGAATACATCACACACCTACGATATGCCGATGATATAGTCATCCTGGCGGGTTCCCTGGAAGAACTTGGAACAATGCTCGGGGGACTTGAACAGCGCCTCACAACGGGTGGGTCTTAAATCATGTCGAATGTCCATGTCACACCCGTATCGGTTGTTGTTGACGGCGCTGCTCTCGAAGTTCTAGACGAATACAATTACCTGGGACAAGTGATCCAGATAGGTAAGTCCAACTTCGAGAAAGAAGTCACTTGTAGAATCCAACTCGGATGAGCTGCGTTCGGGAAACTCCGTCATATATTTGTGTTGCCGGTAATCACATACGAATCCGAGACGTGGTACTTTACTATTGGCCTAATCCATAACCTCAGAGAAGCGCAGCGGGCTATGGAGAAGGCTATGCTTGGTATTTCTCTACATGATCGCATCAGAAATGAGGAGATCCGTAGACGAACAAGGGTAACCGACATAGCTCGAAGAATTAGCCGGCTGAAGTGGCAATGGGCGGGCCACATAGTGCGAAGGACCGATAACCGTTGGGTAAGAAAGGTCCTCGACTGGCGCCCACGTCTCGGAAAAAGGAGTATAGGATGATAGGACGCCCCCCGACCAGGTGGACTGACGACCTGAAGAAGACAGCGGGCATCCGCTGGATTTAGAAGGCTCAGGACCGGTCAGAGTGGTATAAGTTAGGGGAAGCCTATGTCTAACAGTGGACCTCCAAGGGCTGATGGATAGATGGAGACACGCTTGTATTTCTATGGCCTATACTTCCCTATACGCTTTGATTTGCCACCGGAGCCACCGAGATTGCGCCACCGGACTTAGAATCAGAGACAAAACTTGAATTTTAAAGAAAACTTTTAGTCACAGGTTAACTTTTATTTCACAGTTGTAGCTGAAAACCGTTAATGGAACCCTCCATAAAATTTCTAGATAATCTGCTTTGTACTTTTACTAATATACATGACATCGGAATTGGATGATTTTGTATTCCTGCGCCACCGCAGTTAGTACTTACGTGTTTGGCAGGAAAATTACGCAACCAGTCGGTCATCTTAACACGCAGTTTGCAAGAGCACAACTGAACGGTGCGGGGAGAGCCAGTAAGGTGTCTTCCAAATCGTGAAGTAACAAGTAATGAAGTATACAAAATGCGCCACCGGAATTGCTTTTTTTTGTAGGACATTTTTAAAAGATTTTTTAAGAGCTGTTGTTTAATCTTAAATTACTCCATAAATATATATTAGTTGTGTTATTTAATGTATTTCTAAAAAACATTCCCTTTCAATGAAATTTATTTACCAAAAAAAATTAAATCAATAAAATATGTAAATAAACGCAGTTTGGACAGTACACCGGAATTAGATTTTAGGTCTTAGATATTTTTTTATTAAGAATCTATGTATTAAATACCTCTGAATACTTCACTATCATGTAGATCACTACTTAAACTACCTATATAAAATTATGCATAATTGTAGTTTACCTCCACACATTAATTTTCAACCTCGCCGTCGCAAAAATGCACTTGGGAAATTCACCCATAAACATCATATTATTGAACACTAAACGGCGGCGCGCCAACACCGTTTATAATTTGCCGAATATCAACAAAAAATATTTCATATTCAAGAAAAACACAGCTATCTATATCCGATGATATGTATGTCACAAATTCTATTGAAAATAATAAGGAATAAGCCTATCTCGCCGCATCCAAAAACCGGTAGAGACAAACTAACACTTTTTTATTCTTTGATATTACAAAAAGACTCCTAAGGCAAGGCGCTTAACAAAGTATTGGAGATAATGTCTGCTTGATAGTATAATGTACGGTTAGGAAAATGGTGAGAGCGGCTCGTGGTTGATGGACGAGGGAAAGGGTCACCTCAAGGCTGCAGCCATGCACTTTCACGAGAAATGCTCCAACATTGGATACGAGGTATCGGCGCTTAGATGCATCTACTGCATAAATAGTTAGTGGTCATTTAGATATTACACATCAAGCAATTTTACTGCTTTTTCAATATCATGTGTGTATGCAACGTCATCGTAGTGAGCGCTCGATTTTTTATTGTGAGCATTTTGGTAAGATATCTTAATTTTTTTTTCGTATCGTATTTTATATTTTAACCAGGTATAATACTTACTGAAATTTTCTTTATTTAGCTTATTTTCTTTATTTATACAAAAAAAAATATTTTCTATAACAAAGTCATTATTTTATTAGCCATTAGCAACATTCAGGGTTTCAGAGCCTTCAGACTAAGTCGGTAGAGCTGAAGAGATCGTCTATTTTAAATATGAACGCCTCGCCACCAAGCATTATTGTTACAACATATAAATGGAAATATTTATGAAAAAATATATTAAATAAAGAAATATTTTCACTTACATATTGTTATAACAGTAGGTATAAAGTTTAGTAGCTGGGCGTTCATTTTTAAATTAGTCGATCTCTACCAGGTTCAGGATCCTGTTTCTTAGATAATAAGCTAATTAAGTAATGTAATAGTGTGCTGGTATTATCTCTCTCAGGCATTGAAGTATTATTACTAGCGTATAGAACCGACACCGCGAACACCATGTATGTCCCAATGCATTGGCGCCACGTGGCTTCAATCTTCAATGGATTCGTTCGATTTTGAAAGGAGAACGGGGGCTCAATTTTGAAAATGGAACCTCCCGAGCGGGACACACATTTTGTTCGAGATGTCTGTTCTATGACATTATACTTCAATGCTTTCAGGCAGTTTTATCTTTCCTGCCTTTATTTACAACTAATTAATCACACAATCATAAAGAGTAATACTTATACCTTATTAAAATCTATGCGTTTGTCGCCACGGTTTCCAAACGCATTGAAGAAATGGATGTATTATCAGATAGTTGCGTTACTTATTGTAACTCATTCCTGGTAGATGCGACAATCAGCCCTCCTTTACGCATACATAGACATTTTAACGTCATTGTAACACGCTGCGTGTATGTGTAACTAATCTATTGCGCCCGCGCCGCGCTCAAGGTCACTGGCCAGCGGTGACGCGGCCTATCGACCAAATTTTATTTTTAAAGTCTCTGTCGCCTGTTTTGATGGAGTTTTTCACGTAGACGCTCTTCCATTATTGAAGAAGTGCAGGTTTATTGACGCCAATATAGTAAAATAAATGAAGAACGGATTAAAGAAATACCTAATTGGTAGGTACCTATTATTATTTTTTTGAAATCTACTATCTACGACTGTAGTCGCGTATTTTATACGCTATAATCGTTTAATGTAAGCAATGATCCAGTAAATACAAAATCAAAACGATAATTGCATAAAATTAAAGTGCAAGTCAAGATAATTTAATAATAGGCGCGTTATCAAAACAAACGAATCACGTTCTTGCTTATCGAAGATGCTTATCTGAATTTGCGATTGCATTCTGCTAATTGAGAGTGTTGCGCAAGTAACTAATGCGTAGAATATGAACGTTTACGACAGGATGCGTCAACGTTATTCTCTGGGAAGAAAAGGAGCATGGGTTGTGTGGGGGGAGGGGTACGAGGGTGGACTTAGACGCGACGGGTTCTGCCGAATGACTTTGTAGCGTCCGGGAGCGCGGCCAACGACCTGCCCAATCTCCGCTGCATTAGCATAGCGAGCAATATTTGTGTCTATTCGCTGCGCTAGTGTGCGTCTTGAGCCAGTGTGGGTGTTGCGCCCGCGTCGCCCGCCAAGCCCTTCTAGCAAAGCTGGGACGTGGACCAAGGCAGCGTAAAATAGCTACGGTTATTGTCAGCTAGTTTTATTTTCAACTAGGCAGGTATTAGCCACTTTAAACCTTTGTTAAGTTTTGATTTTAAATAATGAATTGTAATTAAGATTGTTGCAACTAAGTAGTTGTTTTGGCAAGTTTCGTTTTTACACAACAATTTGATTCTAGAGTCAATATAAAGCTAAGCTCCATTTCTCCGTCTGATAATCTTTTAATCGCAAAATTGAATGACTGAAATCAATTTAAATTGTATAGTAGTTTATCTCCTGTCTACATTGCTACGACATATTAATGCAATAATTCTTGCATACATTACAAGTACATAATATATACTTATCTACACACATTATTATCGGAATGCAACTGCTTATTGAAAGTTACCAATCTATTCACATAATCGCTGTCGTCTATTTGACTCACACACCGCCAA
Source organism: Thymelicus lineola (assembly GCA_963932265.1). Lineage (NCBI taxonomy): Eukaryota > Metazoa > Arthropoda > Insecta > Lepidoptera > Hesperiidae > Thymelicus > Thymelicus lineola. Next base: position 8,684,329 of record OZ010687.1, on the reverse strand, counting down.
ATCATGCATATTGTTTGTCATAAATGTGATGTGTGCGTGTGCGGGAGCGCGGAATGCGTCGTCGTTGATACCAATTTTTTTGTGTGTGCACCACACTTGATAAAAAGATCAAGTTCAAAGGGGCAACTGTCTTCTTAGTAGATATTATCTTTCAAACCAAACATTTTATAACAGCTTCATTTCGAGAAGAAGATGAATTACCCACGCAATTTACTCTTAAAAGTAACTTTTTGAAACTCTAGCGAGGTTGTAGATCCTCCACAGGTAAGATAGGTAAGGAGACTCTCAGGGCAAGGTAGGTAGGTAAGTAGTAAATAAGTATTGAGGCACAACTCCGAATCTCCAAAGTATTATATTGCATCTTGTATTTGATACACAGCACAATTAATATAAAAGGCAAATTAAATATTGTAAGTGTATAAAAGTAATATTAAAATAACAAAATGTTCTTAATAAAATTCAGAACCTCCATCCATGATGATGGAAACCCAACAGATGCATTTTTGTAAAAAAAACAACTGTCAAAATTTAAAAATTTAGAAGAAAATGCATCTGCAAGGAATATTGAACAAGGTATGTATCTATTATTACACCTCGTTACACAATTTTTACCTTTTTGAAATTTAAAATAAATAATTAATTAAAATAAAAGTAGATATTTCATGTGATTTATTGTATTTAAATTTAAATTTTGGAATTTTAATTGAGTTAAGAAAATATACAGACGATTTTCATGTCCGGAATGTTCATAACTCCGTCCTATTTTACCCATTAATTTTTATATATAATGAACTCCACTTAAAAACAGATCACTAATAATAATGGTCTCCGAGATGATTATATTATAAAACAAAGACGATGTGCGAAACATTTTAAAAGTAATATTTTACTACTCAGCCAATTTAGACAAAGGCTTGCAATTATCTGTTTATTTGGCACACAATTGAGTTCGGTAGCACGAGCCATTCTTTACAAATTGCATTTGATGACTTATTGCAAAAAATTGTAACTATTTGCATACAGCGATTCTGAATGGTCCATCCCATCGTTCGAGCTTACTCACCCTTGAACGCCAGTCTTCGCAACAATGGACCCTTTTCGTACCTGCGAAGTTTTTTTCACCCATACTTTTGACACTCATAAAACTAGTCATTGCGTAATTTTTCTGCATTGTGTAAAAACCCTTTCCGTTTGTTTTTATTATCTGCCTTTATTCAAACCATAAGGATCGCTTGTCGGTGCTTTTGCGGAGTTGTGCAATTTGAGTTAAGTTGTAAAGTAATAAAAATTGCGCTATTCTTTACAGAAAAAGCCATGTTGTAGGAAAGGGTTTAATGTTGCGGACAAGAGTTTCTCTTTTATTTGGTGATCGGATGGCAATTACGCTTATAACGGTAGTTTTAGTACGCTATTTCTTCTATATATTGTAGAGAAATGCAAAGAAAGCACGTCTTAGAAAACTTTGGTTAAAGTTGAGGGAAAAGTATTGAGATATTCCGAACAAAACATTGTTAAATTAAGACTGGATTGTCATTGAGATCCACGTTTTCCGAATGGACAGTTGCTGTTGGCCCTATCAGCCATTACAGCTTCACGCGGACAGCACCACAGAAGCCTAAAGAGAGCCTAAAGAGGCCTAAAGAGGCTAAAGATTTCAAAAAATATCCCTACTGTAAGAATAAAAAGAAAAGGAGACAAACACAATAATTCGGGAAATAAATACATTAAAAAGACCGATAGTAAAGAAAGATTTTTTGGCTTAGGTAATTGGGTCAAAATCCGTTATACCCTACCTACCTAGATTACCTAGCTACGATTTTCCTAGTTTACGGTGAAAATCCATAATTGAAAGGATTTAACACACGACAGGTTATTTAAAGTTGACCGTTTGGAATTAGGATGAAAGGGTGTTTATCACCTGCTTTAAATGGGTACTTACCTATAACATTTGAAATAAACATTTAACGAAAAAAATATTAATTAAATTAATAATGTCAGGATTAAAATTTTCGTACACGTACTATACAGTAATTTAAATTCATGAACGAATTTAAAACTATATATTTACATTGTATAATATAAAAATAAATACATAAAAGTAAAATTAAAATAAATTACAATAAGTGTATATAACTAGGTCAAAATCAAATTTAAATTCCTATTTGTTTAGGTGTTTGAAGAAATCCAATAAAAATTTGAAGTAAGTAAACAAGGATTGTAAAGGAATTTCGCATACTAGGTAGGTACCTACTTTCATAGGTAACACTTGAATGTATAATATTATTTTATTATCTACCTTAGTAGATATTGTTTATACATAGGAATGTACATTATGTAGTATGTTACTGGTAAGAGTTATTATTTTTTTTGCTTCGGTTTTAAATATTTAGTAATAGCCATTAAAGCGCATTTGGTTAAAGCAACCCTTCAATTGTATGTAAAAAAATCTTTTCTACATCTTGATTTAAAATGTGTTACTTTAAACCCTTGCTCGTTATTGTTAACGCGAGGATGTTTTCACAAAAAACTTAACTGTTTCTGAGGAATAAAACTTTCTAACAATGAACCTTATTATCTGCAATGGCGCTTACGTAAAAAGTGCCGCAATTTTATATCAGCCTTTCCAAAAGAGCCGCATTTACGAGGTTCCGGCCCTTTCTCCGACCACCCGCTAGCCGTTCGATTTGCACAACCTTTCGCAGTTCTTATCACTACTACGTAACGGTTAAAGAACCTTTCAAACGCATCTTATCTTTGCATGCTTAAACTTAAAAAACTTAAATTCGAACAACGCAAACAAAGGCGTCGCGTACATTTGAAAAACATTTTTGTTAATTTATCAGTTGCATGACTTTAACCTTTAGTGTAAGGGTTTCAATTTTAAGAATTTGCTTATTTTGTTTTTCGCATAATACTAGCTCGTTTAAAGCTTTTACTTTAACTTTTACTTATTTAGTGTTCTGGAAGGTAGAGTTTCTATTAAAGAGTTTCTATTAAATGTACCTACGCATGTTTTACTTGGTTTTGGATACGACACGAGCCAATAATATCGATTGTGACCTATTAAATGAGTCTCACGAAAAATGATAGTTTGTTGCCGTCCATCAAATACCACATACCTAATGTACAAATCGCCTTAGTCCATTACCCGAACCACGGCAATTTGAGTAAAGTATAGAAAAACATTTTTACTGTTTGACATGGCCGAGGCAAATGACAAAAGTCAATCTACACACCAATCGCCAAACATTAGAAATTCGGGAAGTGGCACGCGACTACTCAATAATGTATGAAATATCGATGTGGGCCATCGCCACCACCGTGCCATGCGTGGACGCGGTGGACGTCGAGACATCCCTGGCCAAATGTTGTTTTAACCGGAAACTAAAACTCATGTGGCTGCCCCCATACCGTACACCGTTTCGTTTTACCTATAGGTGCCTACGTACTCTACGTAGGTAACGTTGTGCCACGGATTGAGCTTCTATAATTGACATAGGTGACCTCTTATTAACAGGACAGACTTAGGAAAAAAATATCAACTAGGTAATTTATACGAATTAACTAGAAGCTGCTAATTAAAGTTGTAGGTAGCAAAATAATTTGGGATCTGAAAATTTACTATTAAATTTCTCTTAACAACTAAATTAAATATTCGCTGTCACCTCTAACTTACCCAAACTAGGAAAATTCTATCCGAGGCGAGGAAGATAATTAGTAAATTATAAAGTATGGTAGGTATAGTAGGTAAGTACTTATAGTTTAGGTGTAGGTAGATAAATAGCTATAGAAATAATTGGTGTATCAAGAAGAAGAACCTGGTAAACAACTAGAATCCCTCGATCCATTGTGCCTCTCAAAGATTCAGAATTCAACATTCTGAAGGTTCATTTTTAATCCATTTTTTGCCAGTACAAATAGCAGTTATGGTGATGATTCCACGTCAATTGAACTATAGGTTAGTATCGTAACTTTGAAATCACCACCATAAAATTTTCGTTTCATAGCTATGCATTTAATTTGATAGTCAATATTCACTACACTCTAGGCATTCAGAATTCTTATCACGAAGCGTGCGTTTAGCCAATTCTACCAATGTTGCTAGCTCATTCACTTCAATGGAATTTAATCATGTTTCCAGTAACTAACGGAAAATGGCAAAATGTTTCGTAACCCTCAATCTAATTCAAACTATGTGTTCAATCAGTAGGCAATATTTTCTTTACCTGGTTTAGTTGCGTCATGCGTGGACATTATTTATGTTCAAAGGCTGTGCGTCTATCGATACATGATGTTAACTTTGGTGACAGGAGGAGCTATAACTGGTGGTGTGAGAGGGAGAAGGGCGTTGGCAAATGACATGTACCTATCAATTATTCACACAAATTTTCCTGCCACATTTGCGTGTAGAAGACAAATAGATGCCGCTTAAAAGCGTTGTGGTCGAAATGTTTCTCTATAATTAAGTCCGAATGCTACGAGTTCGCCTAATCAATTCAGTATAGGGCAGTTGAATTTAACATTTATGCTATCGAGCACTGTTGAAGGAAAATCGTTACGTCGCAAAATATGTTCACTGAATAATTTATTTTGCCTGAAACCATTCTGTACTTATTTTATCTAAATTTTGATTTATTCCAGTTGGCCTTTAATTCGGTACTAATGTTTTAAAGACAAAGATAACATTTTAATAACAGTCAGTCCTACCCTATTCCACAACCTGTACATTTTTGATTTTTTTGTTGTACACTTTATCGTTATGGAAAACTATTAACGACCCTGTAGCCTAGTTGGTAGCGACTCTGCCTGCGAAGCGAGGGGTCCTGGGTTCAATTCCCGGCCGGGGAAGATTTTATGTTACAGATAAATATTTGCATTCGCGTCATGGGTGTTATAGAGATGTCTAATTTGTGTTGTCCATGTCACCTGCGACACAGAGAATCTTTTTGCAGCCACTGCGAGGGTAGGAGTGTGTACCTAAGAGTTAAATTGTTTTAATATTAACTAACCTTTAATTTTGTTTCATCATAGTAATTTAAATTTTTCTTTTGGTGTATTATTTCTTATTAAAACTTCATTTGGATTATAAATACTTGTATTTAAAAATATAAAAGAAAAATATGAAAAACCTTTCTACTTATAACAATTTGTTTTACAACCTTTAGTAGGTTGTAGAAGATAAAGAAGTAAGATATTATTAGTCTATAACCTATAGGTATAGATATCTACCAAACATTCAGCTTTTATCCTTCTATGTAATCTGAAATGTATCCCACTAAGTTACGTATCTACTCGTACATAAGTTCTCGTTGGCATATCTGAAACACCTACCGGTGTTTGCAATCGACTAAAGTATTTTCTGCCTATCTATCCAAGGACGATGTATTGAAAATTTCGTTTTGATAATTATTTAATAGCAATCCGATGGGGTGGTGGTCTGGTAGCGTGGATAGCGGACCCCTTGCTTCAAATATTCATGACGCTTATTTTGGTCACGAGGACGAACAACTGACACACTATAGGTTCTCAATCGTATGCGTAAAATGGACGCGTGCTTATGGCAAGGTTACTTGTATTCGAAAATTTATACAAAAAATTGAGTTTATGTAAAAAAATATTTTCTCAAAAAATATTTCATAGGCCTATTATGATCACTATTATTACATGCTGTGGTATTCTTATTTACTTTAAAATGATAAGTTTATTGATTGTAACATTCAAAAGAAACATGTTAGTTTTATATTAGCGCTGAAGCCTTGGCCTCAAAACCACCAAATAACCTCGAGAAGTCGAGAACCCGTAACTCGTGTCGTCCAACAATCTGTTTGAGACACAAATATCGCGATAAGGTTAAAAACCTCTACATATTGATAGTTCCCCTACCTAAAGATATGTTTAAATTAAATACACACGTCTATATCCGCATGTTTCTGTAAACTAAACAAACATTGCGTATTATTGAAAAACAACACATTCAACTACGCAAAAACAAGATGATAAAAATACAACTGTACAATTCCTTCCGTCTTCAAATCTATTGCCAACATGATAACAAATTGTATCGCAAAAAACAAGTAGATAGGTATTATTTGTACCAGGCGCGAAGCAAGACGTTGTATATCAAGAAGTTTATTGATCGCGGATAATACATTATGTATAGTGGATTGGCTACGCCCCTCGCGAAGTTGCCAAAATGACTCACTCACTTACTTATCATACATAGCATGTATTACGAGTATAACACAGCGGTGTCTACACACAACGATGCTATGTAAACATTTTAATATATGTATACTAGACTGTAGACAAGATAAACGGTCCACACACAAATACATGTAAGAATAGTAAGAATCATTAAAGTAGGTAAGTACGTAGGTATACAATATTTTTATTGCACCTTAATGCAATTGTGCATTGCAAGCAAATCTAGTAGAAGTTAGTTGCACTTAGTCAAAGCACAGTCATGATGACCAATTGAATAAAAAAACTCAGTAGTATCCTGGTCTAAGCTTTTAAAAAATTGGGGTTTTATTGTTAATATTTTTTGGCAAACTATAATAGTAAATAAAACAAGACATTTCTTTTCATTTTAACGACGTAACATATAAGTAGGTAGTATGTTTTAGATGTAGGTACCTACAGACATTAACAGCATTCCGAAATATAATTAAAACTCGAAAAATACAATACAAAACCAGTTTGCCACATCATCGCGAACATAGCAGGTTTTTAGGGTGCCGAAGTAAAATCGGAACCCTTATAGTTTCGACATGTCCGTCCGTCCGTTCGTCCGTTCGTCCGTTCGTCCGTCCGTCTGTCCGAAGCAAAGCGCCGAGACTCTTAGTGCTAGAAAGCTGTAATTTGACATGGATATACCTACATATATATTTTATTAAAACTCTAGAATCGTAGAATAAAATAATGAAAACTATTATTTTACAGGCTATCTCCCCTAGGTAACGTGAGGATGAATATTGTATTTGTAGCGCACCCTATAGTGTGTAGTATCGTTGAAAAGGTCTTCCAAAAATATTATGGGTCTGCTAAGACCATTTTTGGAGTTAGAGGTCCATTTGCGAAATATTTGGCTTTAAACTGCTAATTTTGGTTAGAGTGAAGTGTTGGAGTTGGACAAGTGAAAAAATTCTGAAAAATAGGTTTTATGATGAATTTACAAGGACAACTATCACGGCTACGTTAGCACGCACTTGCCTGGTTTTTCTAACACAAAAACGACCTCCTCGAAATTCATGTTCTCTTAGTACAAATGTGCGAATTTTTCGTAGTTTACCAGTCTCCAATACAAAAAAAAAACACTTTTTGTGCATGCGTCCTTTCTAGAGTTCTCATTGTTATGTCATTATTACGTTGACTGCACAATAAAAGTACACGATGCACTATTTATGCGACCATGCAGTTTTATGTAGGTCGGGGATACCCACTTGTCTAGCGATGATGATCTGCGAATTCTCTCTCCACTGAGATCAACGTCCGAGATTTTGCTTCGTGCGCGTGTGTTTATTAATTGGGTACTACGTTTATGTTTTCTCAACTTATACATTCCTAGTACATTTAGTCGAAATCAGTAAGTATTGTATGAGTGCTGTGTTGATTATATTATTAAAGAAGTCATATTTAAGTTCAATTTATAATTATGTACCATCAACGTGGATAATTTGTTATCGCATTAATGGTCCCTCGTTATCAGAAGAACGCACATTATCTGCGCGTACACATCGTGCGTGCGCATTGCATTTTGCGCGATACGCACTCCGGCGCAGCGCACGTTCCTACAATGTTGCATAGTAGACGATTACTTTCGCAAACTATGATAATAGGTAACTACCTATGTTTATAAATCACAATACGTGATCTTTATTGGGAAATATATGCGTTACGCATTTATGAAATTATGAAAAATAAATTTAAACATAGTTATGACGCCTTATGTATAAGAAGACTGATAATGTTGACATAATATTTCTTAGAATATTACACCCTCGAAAGGAATACCAATTTAAATTTAAATTATCTGTTTATACGGACCACATTCATTCTTAATTACAATAATATTAAAAAAAATTACTATCCATATGATTATTTTAATTGAATTATACAACGTTATGTGCATTATGTTTACATACATATATCTCAAGTGTTGTCAATAAAATTATTAAAGTTTAGCAATACGTGGTTGGCGGGTCTCGACGATATGGCGGTACTAGCTATAGATAATGCTATCGGTACCGAGAACTTAATGCATTGCGATAAACCGCGATAACAAAATGACAAATTGCAATATTGGGAACGAAAACAACCAAAATGCATGGCCTATCGTGATGCCGTAAAACGCAAATGAATTCTCCTCCATGACACAGCACCTTTCCGAAAAGCTGGTAGAATAATAAAATGATGACGTACATAAGTGTATCAGTGATAACTATATGAAGAAAATATTTTGATTTTGACTTTGAATATACCTCATATTATAATAATTGCTTAAGGACAGAATTTAGTAAACTGACAGTCATTAACATCTTGTATAAGATGAATTTTTATTAATAAGCAGAAATTAGTATTCAGTTAGTAAACTAGAACTTTATAAATACTTCTATACCTAAGCTCAAAAGTCGAAAGTCTTCGATCAGTATTGTCACCGACAATAAGTATTATGAGATATATGTTGCTATGCGTACATAAGCTTAGAGTCACGTAGCGTTTATAGAGAGAGTATTTCACTGCGAAACCAAATTCAAAATAATGAAATTCATACAACTTTGAAGCGAAACAAGACTCCTAAAGTTGATTGACTTTTAAATCAATACATGTTTTTCAGATTGATTATGTAAGACATGTAAAAAAATTCAAGCCATTAGCATATACGATGAATTTAAAAGGAAATGATAGTTTTACCTAGAGTTTACAAGTTGACAAGTAATAGTCGATCAACTTACAACTACTAAACTACACATTTTAGGCCGATTTTCTCCATATTTCTGCCATTATGTCTGTAGGGTAATTACAAATATTTTAATGAGACTAAAGGAGTACTACAATTTTTTATTTACTGAATAACTTTCTTCAATATTGCGTGATCAGGTGTAAAAAGTCCTTAATAAACCGACGAGGGATGTATTTTCATTTTGTCTAAACTCTAAACTCACGTCGTCCAAACCTTATGTCCAAACCTTTTTCATGTGGAGTAGGATCAACTCATATTTGGCAATATTATCGTGGTCATGGGCAATCTTTTTTGATAGAAACGTGAAAAGGGGTTTATGCTAAGCCTTTTGATTCGGGTCGAATTGGATACAGACAGGAACAGACATTCGCTTGTTTTTTTTCGCTATTATTCGTGTGATAAAACTGTCAATATATATTAAGGTAAAGTGAAATTTAGGACAATACACCTATTTTGGATTTCTAAGATCATCATCACATACTTACAATCCCTATTGGCTTTTTATAGCCAGCATACAGACATAATTCTGAGGAGTCATCTTTGTCTTATAATATGAATAGTTTGCTAGGGAAGTAGTCAAAGTGTTATAAAAATCATAATATGATGTCTTACTATAATTACTGATAACTGTCATAAGGTAGAAATGTCTATTGCTACGTAGGCTTACTGGAATTTAAGAACATTGAGTTTTTGAGGATCTTTGAATTCTGACTATGAATCAAAATTTCTTTTGAGTTACCTAATTAAAAATAAATTTCAGGCACTAAAACTCATTCAAAATCACGCTTTTCTATTATTTTTAATCTACGATCGCAAACAACAAGTGTGATCGTAATGCAATAATATTATTCACGAATAATTACACGATACAATTGTATGAAGTCCACCTATTTGTAGAGAACACCCTTCAATGTTTACCGTAGCGAACGGGCTCTCAACAAAACGACGCTATTATAATAAAAATACAATTTTGGCCACAACCCCATGTCAACATTAGGGGTGCTTGCGAATAAAACACTTGTAAATTTATCATATTTTTATTACGTACCATATGTTTGAGGCTAAGTGCCATTTGATTTTTATTCAAGGTTTTTTGTTTGGTATTTAATTTATAATGACTCATTATTGGAATGTTTTAAATAGTAAATTCTGGATAGATTATGAATATGTTATCTGAGTTCATGAAATTTGAAGAAATATATTTATTTCATAGCAGTATTATTGTGAATTGTGATTCTAGAGTGAAGCTACTAACCACAACCCTTATACCTTCGTAGTACAATTATAATTTCTTGCGGGCGGGACATAGTCGTCAAAAATAGATCTTGAAATTTAAAATTCTACGTATTTTTTTAACAGTCTATGATTCCTTTAAATCGAAACTAGTTTTTTTCCTATGCATTACCAACGCTTTCGTACTATGCATTTCCTATAACCCCATTCTTTTTAATTGACCCACGTGTTTTATTGTGATATGAAATACGAGTGGACTGAGAATGATACCTGTAATTATGGCTATCACGGTGCCATCTATTCGCATTTGTGGCGGCATTATGCGCAAACGGAAATAACGTACACCCATGATATTCTATCGATTTTGTAGTAAAAACGCATTGGCCTTCAATTATTATTTGATCAACCACGGCTATGCAATAACGCTGATGTTTGCAGCTGTTTTGCTTTTTGAATCATTATGGGGTGCTCGGTATTTTTTTTACTTTAATTATGGTTATACTCTGAACTATCAAAGTATAGATATTAATTTCGTAATTGATTACTAAATAATATAAATTACGAATACCTATATAGGTATGTGAGAATAATATAATACCTAGGTACTTATTACATTTCCGAACTATATGTACATATATGACTACTATACCTACTATGGATGAAGCTGTATGTACGAAGCTTCCTTTATAAGATGTATAAGTACTTTATCATTGCTGATTAGCTTTACATCTAAAAGCAATTTCGTTCTTATATATTTATTTTAAAAATAATAAATATTAACATAGTACTTACATTGTTTGTCAATACCTTTTTAGTAAATACTTTAACCAGTTGGAAAGTTTGTAGCCATTACGAGGTAGACATGTATGAATAATACGTACGGAATTTTAGTTCAGAATGACGAAAGAGGCTGTTTTAACATTTAGCGACACATGTCGTAAATTAGTAGAGTTTTACGTTCTATCTCATTAGTAGTAGGTGCGGGTTAACCACTCAGTAAGTCAGTAGTAGGTAGCTTGGACCACTTTGCACAAGGTTACCGTAAATGTACGAGAAATAGGTACCTCTTCTTTGTTTTTAGACATTTATAAGATTTATTTAGGTTACGGAAAATTCGATTTTGAATTCAACTGGAAGATAATAAAAACATAATGTATAGATTTTTTTTGTTAAATTTTACCCATTTCTTTACAGGTTTTTAATTTAATTTAATAATATAACGCATCTTCTTATTTAGTGTACTCACTGTATACAAATATGTAGATCGCCATGAGTAAACAAGTATTATAGTTATATTATAACATTCTTTAAATTATAACATTTTAATATTTAATATTGTATATTAAAGAAATGTAAATGAAGATGTATTTTATTTAGAACTTAATTAAAAAATGTTAGTTATCCGTGCATAGAGTCGGTTACATTTTCTACTTTCCAATGCATTTTTAAATTAACGTACCTCCCTATATCAGTGCATCGACCAGCATGCGATGGGACGATCTCTCGCGGCTAGCAGATCGAGTCCGTCCAAGGACGTCCACTCTACTATTACTTGCACTCCCTAATACGACCCTATTTCTTTCTCATAAGGTTTATTTTGAAACAAAACACAATTTTAAAATAAAAAGTAATCCGCTGGCCTAACCGGCAAGAAAAATGATCCTGAATAAAAAAGTAAAAAAGTAGAAAGCTCGCGGTTGTTTTATTTGTAAAGCTTCAAGCAAAGGCAACATGGCCGCGATGCGGGGAGCGAATTAGGTAAAATCGGGATTCATATTCTATTACCTTTTTTATTGCATGTCACTATTATGTATGTGGTACCTATATAATAATTATCTTATTTTAAACGGATTTAAATTGATGATTCTAGCTGTTGTTCAGTAGTTCTAATACTTTTTATTTGAGATATCCGGCCGCCATTTTCTTTAGAGTATGTCCAAAGATAATTTTATAGATACATATAAGTTATCATTGGGTATGTCATTGATATTGTAGACCTACAATATACCTGTATAGAATGTTCGGGGTATGTACTGAATTTTCTTTTTCATTAGAAAAATCTTTTAATTCACTTAGAGAAAGGTCACTTAAAGTTAGTGATTTCAAAAAAGGATTTTTCAAATGTAACGACAAAGTAACAGCGAATACAATATTTATTAATTTTTTTTCATTCCTAGATGATTTATTTTATTGCTACCCAATTATCAAAACAAATTTTCATTTCATCTACTATGAAAATTTGTTTTAATTTATTATATTATTATATTTCATTTGTAACACCTTCACTTTAAAATTGGCGGATGTAGGTAATTTTTTACTACACAAAAATAAATATTTCACAATGGTTATTTTAAAATCAGTTGATTTTTATACCAATTTTCTAGCCCTATTTACTTCAATTAGGGATATACATATTTACTAAAAACGCTTATCCATGTATCTCTATTCACCATCAAGTCTCATTTTTATTGGTGCTAACTCAAAAATTGACTGATTTTCAAACATACCTCTTAGGGGTAGAATTTCAAAAAAACTGTCCAGCTCTAGAAATTTGAGCTGAGCGATGATAATGATATTATGTCAATAAGTCAGGACTTCGTCTTTAATAATATATTAGGTGTACCGATAAAACGCAGATAGATAATAATTTTTGCTCAGTGCTTTGGATACCAAACTTCGATATTTATCAAATAAATAAATAATGCTTCACACTCATAGCCCCACAATAGGATTCTCTGTGTCTTGGGTACCATGGACAACACACAAAAACGAGGACATTTACACGCAGACCGAGAACAGAAATTCAAACTCAACATTCAAACCGTCTCGCTGAAAATCGAACCCAGGACCCTTGGCGCGGAGATCCGCCATGGTAACCATTGCGCCACACTTTTCGTCATACAGATCAGTGCATTCTGATTTCAGAAATGCTAGATATTTTTAGAAGAATAATCGCATGGTAATGCGGAAGCATTACTATTATAATTTAATATCATAATTTAATACGGATGTATCTGAATAATATAGGCACTATTTAATTTTATTCATAAGTATAGATACCTACTCGTATAAGCACTATCGTTTAAATCCACTGAACTCAAGAACTCGCGCAATTTTTATTTTATCCAATGAAACGTATACCATATTTTGGAATGTCTTTGGGAACAAAGCTTTTGTGAAGTTGGGTGTGGGTCAAAAAGTTCGTTACGCGCCGCCCTGTCTACAAGACAGGTGCTTGCCGATATATTTTGACAGCGATACTTAGCAGAACCGCCTTCTTATAATTTAGTAATATTTTTTACAAAGCATCCTGACCTATTTTGAGTTGTATAATTATGTTATCTACGAAATTTAATTTATCTTTTACTACTTAATATTAACAGGATATCATTCATGTAATATGTATACTTATTTGTAGCTTATGTTAAACGTTATAGTAATATAGATTAGCTCATGGTTAGAAACAATGGGAGGGAAAGGGAGAGGAAGAGGAAAAAAGAGGGGGAGAGGGAATTTAATGGCCTCTGATTTGTTAAACCTAAGAAAACTATAAAAGTTTAAGTAGTTGTTGTTAGGCGATACGAAGTTCGCCGGATCAGCTAGTAAAGGTCTACTACAAATACTAATTCAATAAGGGAACATACCAAAATCACGTGCCTCATTTAGGGGGTGGGGAGGGGGGTCTTCAAAACACCATGATTGGTCACAGAGGGGAGGGGGGGTTTAGGTTTTTGTCACGTAGTCAATATTTTAGCAACCATTGCGCCACAAAGTCGTCAAATATAAGCAAAATTATTATTTTTTAACTCTGTTTTTGCAAAAAAGTATTGAAAACCGTATTTATCAATTACCACGTGAAAAATAGGGGGGGGGGGGTCTTCTCATATACTACGGATGGTCACGAAGGGGGGGGGGGGAGGGGGGGTAAAAAGTTGGAAAAAATGGGTTACGTGGTTTTGGTTCCTAATAAGTGGACAGTAGATACAGCTTTGTAAATTTTGCGAAGTCGGGCGAAAGTCACAAGCTAAAAAATAGAGGTTTGTAGTACCTAATTAAAAATTAAACCCCTTTGTAATAAAAACTGCACTTGTCACCGCCGCGCGGCGCCGCGCCGTACTGTAGATATTATCGGAGCATAATTACATTTTTGGCAATTATTATCGTCATACAGGGTAGAAATTAAATAGGTATGAAATGCTAATATCATTATACGCCTAGACAATGACAGGAAAGAGTATTGTTTCACCTCGGTCTCGGGGAGTTTCGCTACGATGACTCGCTTCCGGACGCTCCCTTGTGCACGATTATGGCCTACGACTGTATTTAAATATCCACTAAACACAAACAAAAAACATGAATAAAAACTTACTTAATTATTTAAATTTGCCAAAATAAATGCTTGTTATAGTACGGGAAAAATAAAGGTAAATTATGTTTTGTAAAAAAAAAATTATAATTTTGATAAATAAATGTATTAAAATTTACGTTTTTTATTCATTTCAATCCTCGATTATCGCCCTCTTACAAATACTACTTGTTACTATTGAAGTTAATGAAATATCAATCCGATCAAGTCAAAACCTAAACGAAAATTCTAAAACTAAATCTCCACTGGAAAACAAAATATCTATTGATATGTTGGTCACATTTATAATATAAATGTGACCAACATATCAATAGTTAAAGTACAGAACCCTACCAAGAAAGTTAGATCCGGCTTTGACTAGTATTTCATTAAATTTATTGATCCACTACCTACCTCGGTAATGCACAAAATTTCGTTATTTGCTAATGTAGAGACAGAAATTGATTGCATTAACTCTCTATGACATAAAATGTATCTTTATTTTATGATTAAGATTCTTTACAGAAGCTACTTTGATAGCTATACGAAAAGTTATGGGGTTGTAGCGATTATAAATTAGAACAAAATGAAGAGTGCCTAAAGTAGAGAAATATATTAAAGGTACAACCTTTAAATCATATACAATAAATTATTTTTATAACTCACATTATCCACCATTTTACCTTTTCTTATTTTATAAAAATCCTTTCCTTATTTATAAAAAACCTCTGTACAAATCGCATTTTCAATGGAAAAAGGCATAAGATGAAAATTGAAATTTTACAGGAGAGCAAAAAACTATTAAAATATCAGTAAGTAGTCGAGGGAATTTACATTACGATTTCTTGCACAAAACCGTCAAGATTAAAGATAAAAATTTGAAAAAAATTGAGCATGCAGCTTTTGTCCCTCTTTCCAATAATATTAATAACTAAAATTTAACTTAAGACGACTTATGCTTTTCTTCCACTGACGGTGCGAAATTTTCATACTTCTACATAGGTCCACTGGTTCAGACTGTGCTTTGTTTATCTGTCTGTCACCGTTAGCGTTTTATTAAGTAGATTCGTTACGGATATGCAAAAAAGGATAGCAATTGCTCGTCTATATTGTTAAATAGTCTGTTAGTAGTTAATGTGAGATAAGGGTAGGGGTTCCCTAGATAATATTGAATAATAAATTCAGACGGGGCGCGTGGCAGGATGCTGGTGACAAATGACGAGGCGGCTTCGCTTGAAATTACAATTATCTCTTTATGCTACTCACCAACCCTTTGCTCATTATGCAATGTCAATGCCTTAATTGACTTGTAGTTACTTTAACCCACAAAATAACACTATTGTGTGTTAGCAATGTTGATAATAGAAATTGCAAATTTAAATCTAGTTACACTATTAAATCAGCTAATCTTTTGAATATAGACGTAATTAATTCTTTACTTCCATAAGTCTACGTTCTTACTCATAGTATTGGGATATTTAAAGAAGTTTAGAATGAAAATTCAGTTAAACATAACTAATATTTCAACGCTTATGAATGTTTGCTTGAGTCGTATAGAATCAAAGGTGGCAATCTCACAAATTTGTCAAAAATGATATTTTGGTATGACGGAATTTAAAATCACGTTTATTATAATAATTTCTTCTTTGTTCAAAGACGTCATTAAAACTTTAAAAATCCAGTGTAAAAAAGCAATTTGGTATCAAATCCGGAAATATTTGAATGATTGAATTCAAAACCGGCATTCTAACTCCGTGAACCAATCACAGGCGTTCAATGGGTCACGTAATTTCATGATGATTGTTTGACTATCTTCACAAGTATCTCGTTGCATTTTATTGATTTACTAGGAAATCGCCCTCGCTTCACTTCAGGAAAAATAGTAAAAAAAATTATTATAGCCTATGTCACCCGGGGATAGTGTAGCTTCCCAACAGTGAAAGAATTTTTCAAATTGGTTCGGTAGTATCGGAGCCTATTAAATGCAAACAAATAATCAAATCTTTCCTCTTTATAATATTAGTATAGATTAATGTGTTTGTGGGTTAAGTTTAAATATTTCTATGAAAATCGAATAATGAAGTTTGCACATAAACGGCAAAGAAATATCGGAAAATGCAAACGAAATCTGTGTAGAGGCTCAAGAAATTAGTAACATTAGGAATGTCACTTCCGTGGACATATTTCGTTCCTTTTACTTTAAGGTAGTTACTATGTTTTTATACAAGGTGAAGATTTTTATAAAAGCGAACAGTTTTTGAAGAGTAAATAAACTGCTGTCTAAATATTTTAGAGTGGACAGGAAAGTTATACCTAATTCCTTTTAATTTTTACAATGACAGCACAAAAAAGTCGTACTGTAGGAAGAGGCTTGTTTGTGACTTGCGTACCTACCTATACAAAAAAAAACAATTTTTTTATCGGGTGAACACAATTATCTCGATATACAAATTTTTAAAGTTCATTACAATAAATTATGTTTTTTATTTTAGTTTTGGTAGCCCTGAAGCAACTTCTTTTTCGTTAAATTCAAATACAGCAATATGACAATCACATAGGATTAAAAACGGCGATCTGAGCCATGTTTGCTAACAAATCGATGGGTCCAAAGTAAAAAGATCTACAAAACAGCTAATTTGCAGATAAGTTTTATAACTTGCACCCGTCGAAATATGGAAATCTTTATTTTTCAGTATCAGTAAGTTTCAGTAAATTTAAACATTATTAATTATGAATACGGATTTAGTAGGACCAAATTTGTGCTACTATTGCATTTATTTTATTATAAAGTTAATATTTTCAATTTCGTTGTAATCTCCGAAACAGAAAAACAAACGTTTTTATTGATTTGACACAAATCATTAAAAATGTAGATGGCCGCCTTTGATACTAAATGACTCTATGATAAATGAGATGTGGATATGTGTAGGTATATCGAAGACGCAATGTTATTGCTACTCCGTGGTCCCTAACTTTTGGTTCATCAGCCGCGTCAATTTCAAAACTCAACAAGCCACCATGCGGGATCATATTATTGCTTTTTTATTAGTTTTTTTCTAACCCCCGCTTCGCATGCTGTTTTTGCTGCGCGCCCCGTGGGATAGGTCGCGGCGTCACTGTTTATGCTGGTATTAGCATAATGCGCTTTTGTGCATCGCTTTGTCAATCAATTGGCTTCGAAATTTATATCAACTAAACTCCTAAAGTTCATTGCTCGAACCCGACTTTCATTTAAATCCCCGCGATTGTGTCTGCGAAATTCGATACTAATTACGGAGTTAGGTATCAAAGGTCATAACTGTTAGAAGTATTAACAAAGGCCCATTTACATTTCTGCATTGTATTTCCGGGGCAATACCCAAATTATCATCTAATTTTAACGGTTGTGTGGTCGACCGCCGATAAGTCGACGACCACATTATGTTCGTGGCAGTGCAAATAAAATCTGTCTGCAATCGTTTTTAAATCGTTAAGTTTGAGTCTAATTGAGTAGGTACTTTATCTCAGATCATTAATTAGCCACTAATATGTTTGGTCTGTGTAACTGAGTTAGCGAATAAGTATTAGAGCTACAATCTAGAAGAGGACTGCATAGTTATGGTCCCCATTAACGTAAATGAAATGCTGTACAGTTCACAGTATGCGGTAGTTACTGATAAGCAAACGATTGGTTCGAGAGCATACTTCAGTTCGCGGTGTGTTGGTTCCGACTTTTGCTGCCATTGTTTACATCTCGAAATTCTCCGACATGATTTAATTATTAACAACTATACCGTGAGAAAATTTATTTGCATTTTTAAAGTGAGTGACTTGAATTTTTTTAAAGGAATTTAGTTTGAACTTCTTGTATCACATTACTAAGAATATTTTATGTCAGTGTTTCAGTAATTTTGAACTATTTATATAAGTATCAATTATTTATTTCTAAATAGTCAATAACATATTCAAAGATTTATAAAGAAACAAAATAGCGAGGCAAACAACTCTGAACTAAATTAATTTAAGGGTGCTAATTAAACTGACTTCTATTTTAGCATTATTCTCCTCTGAAACATTTTCCTCTGAATTTCTAAGTCAGCCACCATCAATGCGCGTCTAAAAAATACTATGCAACAAAACTACACTTCGTCATAAATGTCGACGGAACCCCGCTTTGTAGGGTAAGTATTTCCGCGTAGAAAAATATACCAACATAACCTAACCTAACTCTTTCCGTTTTGGATTCCTATAGGTAATATCTTTTTTTATTGCGGGGGGCTTCGCTCCCGAGCCTTCTTATAACTTCTCTTTGCCCCTTCCCCCTTTAGGTGGTGATGTAATTATAATTTATGTTATTTTTACATCACCTTCTTTGGAATTCAGGTGGCATTAAAAAATGCGAATTACTTAGTTTTTTATAACAGAAGCTTTCTCATTTTTCCGCGGCTTAGTTATAGAATCAGAGGTTGGATTCCGTGGCCAAAAAAATCAGTGGCTTATATTATAATTCCCCATAATTTAACCTCTTTATTAAATGACATAATTGATTACTATTTAATTTTAATTTTAATTAGTTTTAAATATATTAGAGTATTATGAAAACAAAGCTAATAACTTTCAAATTTTAGGACGACTCTTCTTTCTTACAAGCGTGAATACAAAGAATGCACAAGTAAGACTAAAATTGAGTTCAAATAGAATAGATTCAATATCAAACAATGTTCCGCGTGTCCCGTATCCTCAGCACTGTGATGAAGATTGACGCTATAACCAATTAATATTGTGAACCCTTCAGCGACAAATTGATAATATTTGTACTTTTATTAAAAGCAGATGGTGAGCTAACACTATTATTGGATCTTGATGTGTTTTTGTGTAGAATTTCTAAATTATATATGGACGATAGAAATAGCATCACTGTACAATGTAGGTAACATTAAAGAAAAAGGCTAGCTATGGTACTCATGGTCTTGTTATCAAACTATTATGTTATATTTTGGGGTAATGTCACTTAGTTAAATAAGTGAGGCAGTGGATACGGATTGGATACTTTTCAAGAAAGCTGTAAAAGAAAAAACATCATAATATCTCCCGCCTAAATTTCATTTAGTCCTGCAATGTGTTCTAGGGGTGAAGATGCATAGCTCAGTTGTCTATTCAACAAAAAATATTGCACAGTGTCTGTTCTATTTTTGAGTGCATTTCGCGCTATTTTGGCGTTCCCTACGCACGTATTATGTCAATGACCCCGATTCGCGGCGTTGTTCACGTAGTTTTGGAAACTTTTGGGGCGATTAAATTGAGTAGAATATTGTAAAATAAGTAGGTGCATAGTTACTGCGACAAAATTTTATGTTGGCGTTTTGACTAGTTTTGTAGACGGTTAAGTTATTAAGGCATAAATGTAATAATCTATGTCTTGCTTTGAATAATATGCAATAAGATGATTTGATGTGATGTAGGTCTTGTTATCAAACTATTATAGACTCTACATATTATGTTCTACCTGCGAATGCATTATATGCTCTACACACAGGTAGGTAGGTATTATCTAGAGCATATTATGTATTCGCAGTTCTGGTATAATATGCTTTACATGAATACCTAACTATACCTAGTTTTTAGAATGCAAGATGCCACTGGAAGGTACGTATTTACCAAACGGAAATGTTACAAATACATAGGTATATTTATTTGCAGAGGCTGTAAACTACGAGTACTCGTATATGTGACGATTTTACGAACTTTCAATTCAATTCATTTATTCGTATAAGTGTAGGTTTTACAAGATGTTTTTAATTATATTATAATATTAGACTGTAATTAGTATGTACACTTTGTCAATTTAATTGACATAAGAATATGTTAGTTAAGTAGTTAATTAAAAATTAAATAATTCTGCTTAACAACTAAACTTCAAAAAAACTTACTAAACTATAGTGCCTAACACGAATTTAAACATTGCAGCATACCTATATCGACGATATAGACATAGAGTTAGAGGAAATATGCCCATCAGATTTTTTTTACAAACTTTCAACTTTCGTGTAATATAAATTTTAAAAGAGCATATTAATTCGAATTTTATGTTAATTAGCGGCGCGAACTACGAATACATATTGGGTTCCAATGGCACGACGCGAAGTTTAGTGTTAGCATACAAAGGGCCCGTACGTGGCTTCTAGCTTTTAATATGCCGAATTCGACTTTAATCTACGGCATGCGTCAGTGTGCGTGTAGTCGAGTGTGAGTACAACGCGTGCGCACTCACTCACACAGCGGCGAGCGCCCTCCTCAGCGCTGCAATTCGTTGGCGTACCGCCCCGCGCTCCCGCCCGTACGCAATTGCACTGCACTCCGGCGCGGTGCGTGCGTAAAAAGCGCACGCAGGAGGTGCGGGGCGCGACGTGCACAGGACTGCGGGCGCGAGCGCGAGCTGCAACAAGCAGTCACCGTCAGACGCTCGCGAGAGCACACCGCCCCCACAGGGCGTACTCACCACTCGTACTACTCGCGAAACAACCCCCGATCGTGCTACTAACGGAACTACGTGCTGTGCCAATGCGAAAATCTTCGCGCAATTTTCATCATCACATTTTGCATTTGCCCAATTTGGATCTTTAAGTTATCAAATTGAGGGTAAGTCAAACTTTTTTCTTTTTCATAATTTAAGGACTTCAGGAATCGTAGACCTGCTACGGCTACGCTTATTTGATTTTTGCCGGCTACGAACTACGAAGTTGACAACTTTAGCCGATAATTTCACTAGGTATTATAATATAAACTCTACGGTGTAGAAAATAAGAGAAAGTGGCCAAGGACAGTTTGTGAATTTGGGAATACAGTTTTACGTGGAGGGTCGAAGTCAAAGCGGCTTTCATCGGTCCCCCAAGTTCGATTTACCTGCCGAATAAAAGGTAAAAAGTCAATTTAGCACTGAGGAAGGGCTACGAAGCGATGTATGTAAATGGGGAAGGGCAGTGCAGTCGAGGTGTAGCCGCGAGTCGAGGCATACGCTGGCACAGACCACAGTTAGTTCGCGGCTGGCCTGCACAAAACTTATACGCAAGGTTATGCGCTCTCGAATATTCATTTACGTTGTGATACTAGACACGTGATAAGCTACGCTATGTATCCCGCTTCAACGTATGATGACATTTTGCCAGGTAATCTACTAATACAATTTTTGGAAATGTTTTGTTTTTATATTTTTGTTTTGTTATTGTTTTATATTTGTGTTTTTATTTTTATATTGTTTTTGTTTTTATTACATTTTATAGAATCTGGCGTACAAGTGTTTATTAGTATATTGATGTAGCAATTGAAATATTTTAAAATTCTTTTTTTTTTGGTTTACTTGGGTGTTACAAAGTTTACATTAAATGGAAAAGTGACTTTAGATTTTAAACCGAAACGTGACAGATTGAGACAGCGTATTCATTCATAAATAATTCGTCGTTGTAATAGGCAGATTTAACTAAATATTTAATACCATATTCAGATTTTGTCACGTAATTAATTATGATAAATTCATTGTTATTAACCATCAATATTCCCTGTTTTGTCAAATATTCATAAACTAGTGGATACCCGGCGTGTTCCAATAGGCTAAAAAAATTTTGATGAGAATGACAGATCAGTATTTTTGTGTTGACGTTGACGTTGATGCGCCATATTTACATATTATCTTCAAATTGTTGTACGAGAAAAGTGGAAAATCGACTTCATCAATGGACCGAATGTGCCTAATGCATTGTTTTAGTGGTCTCAAACCACCTTTAGATTTTAAATGAAAGCCTTTTAAATGAAACTATTTTGAGGCATATCAGTTAGATGGTTTCAGAGTTTGTAGAAGACCTCCGTACAAACATTTTTTGTGATTTTTATAGGTATAAAGATTAGCACAATGTCAATCAATAAAAAAATATGAATATAAAATCTCATATTTTGACTATTACATTTCGGCTCTCCTGTAAAGTTAACATTTTGTGGGTTAGGTACAACGTTTTCGTTATTTGCTCCGATATGTTTTTTGATATGAGTGGACCGAATACAGTCATAACATGATGACAAAACTATTAACTAAAATATCTACTTTATTGTAATGATATTTGTTTCAAACATATACCTATAAAAATTTTCAACATAATAATCCAATTAGAAGAAGCGAGTTAACGTTAGTTTTTATTTTGCTACAGGAGCACATCTGCGCAGGATGGGAAGTAGCGAAGGACAGCAGACGTTCTGTCTGAAATGGAACCACCACAAAACCAACTTGGTGGAGATCCTAGAAGCACTCATCAAGGTGGAAACTTACGTCGACTGCACTTTGGTCGTCGATGACCAGGTCACGTTCAAAGCTCATCGAGTAGTACTCGCAGCAAACTCCCCATACTTTCAATCTATCTTAGCCGACGTGCCCATGGATCACTGCAGCATCCTTTTCCCTGGTGTGAAAGACTTCGAGATGCGGGCACTTCTTGAGTACATGTATACTGGTGAAGTTAATGTAACTCAAGCACATATACCACGTATCATGAAAGTGGCTGAACAGTTAGAAGTTAAAGGTCTTTTCGACATGACTGAGCTACGCCGTAGGCCAGGGAGCAGCGAGCGCACTCCAGCTGCCTCGCCGCCGCGAGTGGTACCTGCAGCGCCATCTAGCGTCTCCCCTCCCGTGCAAGCTTGTCGCTGGCCGCCGCCTCCGCCGCCGAGCGCACCCGTCTTATCTGCCGCTTACGATTCGGCAGACATGAATCCGTTAAAGCGAAAGAAGCTCTCGAGTATGTTAGCTACTCGCGATACACCAATATTAAGAAATGTACTCGCTCAAACTACCCCAGTTGACTCGTCGCAGCCTATGTCCCTCGTGTGTCATCCAGTAAGTCAGCATGCTCCCCCGCGATTGCACTCCAATGGCTCCGCACACGAGTCGGACAGGCCTTCGAGTCCACAACATCCCTTTGAGTACCGCCCACGGCGACTATCTTCACGAGCTTCGTCCCCACATTACAACCGATCGGATCGATCTGAGGATGCCCACTCTCCTTACACGGAGAGATCTTTCGAAGAGGAGAATCAACGAACTTTCCATCCTTCACCTCCGCCACCTAATTTCCAACAAGACGTAAGAGCTGGACTCGCGCCTTATGTACCGCCACAACAAAAACCTGAATGGAAGCGATACAAGCAATATACTAGATCTGATATTATGTCGGCTATAGAATGCGTCAGAAATGGCATGAGTGCGTTGCAAGCCTCGCGCAAATATGGCGTTCCTTCACGTACGCTGTACGACAAGGTTAAGAAACTCGGTATTACAACAAGTCGCCCGATGAGCCGTGGTGTCAAACGAGAGTCGAATGGTGCCGCTTTTCCGTATGGTTTGAGCGGAACCGGTGGTAATGATGAAGGCCCACCTTCTACTCCTTTGATTGACCCATCTTTCCTGCAACAAGCACTGGAAGGAGCTACGAGGGACGGCGGTCGGGAAGCTCTACATGCCATGGCTTTAGCTGCAGCGGCACATGCGGCTTTGACGCCGCGAACACCACCCCGTTCACCGCCACAGTCTCCTCGCTCGCCCCCTCAAGATGACGACCACGTTGAAGACTTATCTGTGTCTCGACGCCGCGACCCTGATCCACCTGCCGGGGTCATTGTTCCGCCGCGAAATTTTGCCCTCGATTGCAGCAGCGAAAGGGATTGAGCATGTTATTAATCGGCGAACACTTGAAAAGACTGACTTAGGCGTACAAAATTAGGATAAGGCACTTATTAGTAGGTTACTGATAGGACGCGCCGCGCGCGCATGCCACGCTGACCGGGCGCTCCGGCCGGGCGATTGCAATGGGCCCCGCGGCCACTTATATTCTACCTCTCTTCTTCTTTATTTATTTCAAGCGCCTACAAAGCCAAACAACGAAATAAAATTTCCGTTCGATGGTATGGCGGTGTCTTTTGTGATTTTATGTTTGTTTTTCCCCTGTAGTTATTTTACGTTTTATGACATTTACTCTTTGTTAATGTAATAGCAAGTAGGTTAGCTTTAATTAGCATTTAATGTTTTAGTTAGAGCGGTAACCGTGTAGGGCCAGCTAGCAGCGTGGTTAGCAAGGCAGCGCCGGCCACTGCCGCGCCCGGATGGGTCCGCCTAGACGAGTTATTGTGCAATTTGTTGTCCGCGACTGTGATGTTTATAGACTGAAACGCCGCCATTACCTCACGCTCGCTACAGATCAACTCTAGTCCGTACACAGCGCGACGTTTCCTTACAGTTAAGCCGACTATTCAGGAGAGTTTCAAGTCGGATGG
The DNA here is from genome assembly GCA_963932265.1 of Thymelicus lineola. NCBI lineage: Eukaryota > Metazoa > Arthropoda > Insecta > Lepidoptera > Hesperiidae > Thymelicus > Thymelicus lineola. The sequence continues at coordinate 8,659,496 of OZ010687.1, read as the reverse complement.
CAAAGGGACCGTGCAATGTGTTATGCTCATGTTCAATTAGACTAGTGACGTATTTGTAAAACTACCTACATAATACGTAATTCCTTGTGTTATGAACTTAGAATAATATAATTGTTTGCTATTTGCCATACTTGTTCATTGTTGATTCTAGTTATATTCACCTTCTTCAGTATATTTCATGTTTTGCACAAGCACGTTCTTATTAGATTTAAAGGGTTTTATATAATAGTATCTTAGCAAAAAACAGATGCTCAATTATGTGTTTGTAAACAGCCACAGCGTCTCGTCGCGTTTATTGGAATACATATTATATAATATATTAAGTTTATTCGAGGTTAACTAATATCTAATTAATGATATGTAGGTATGTACTGTTTGTTTAATATAAAACAGAACAATCTTTCATTGAAGCAATAATTACATAATATGTGTTAAATAACAGCCTTAACAACTACCTTCATAATTTAAATACTACCTACCTATTTATTATTTCAATTGAAATCTTTATATCTCTATAAATATGTTAACAGCATATAAGCAAAAATATAAAACTATGTTAATTTTGTCATATTATTAAAGTTAACTGTAACATAATTATATTAGTATGAATACTTATTTTTTGGTAATTCATTGAAAGACTGATTCGTTACTTTAGTCTAGTTTGAAAATGCCATAGATACGATGTAGAGTTTCAAGTTTTAAGATTAAGTTAAACACGTATTGAGTGTGTACTGTGTAGTTGATACACTTTGAGAGTGTCACTGTGTTGTGCCTTTGTTTGTTGAATTGAACTTAAACGTATTTTAGGACATTCCACTAGTTACACATAATATCTACTGTATTGTAAGTACGGCTGAATACCAGTCGATATCACAGTCTTATTCTGTGGGTTTTATTACTTACTTAAATAAATCGAATATTGTTACGGGCTACAAGGAGTGAAGTACAACTTTGTCCAGTCATACTAACGTATATTACCTCATTATTTTGTTGCTAAATCAGATGTTATATAAACATTATTATTATTAAACACCTATTTTGTGCCTATGATTGTATATTAAGTATGATGTTTATGCACTAGAGATCATCTCGGACGAGATGTCTCACGTACTAAATGTATGTAGTTGCTATGTATACATGTAGTTTAAATTAAATCGAGTTTGTTTATCTTGTACCTACATATGTTAGTAAGAACTATATTTACAGATATAATGTTATAAATACAAAATTAAACGTTTAATGTCATGTATTGCATTTTGTTTTCAGTAAATAGACTATTATCTCTGTATACTGATACTCGACCTCTTGTTAGACCTAAGCTTTAGGTCCATCGTCCTATATAACCTGCTTCAAACCACAATAGTTGCTCTAGTTGCTCTTAAAGCATAGTTGCTCTAGGGACGCTGAAGACCGCAATAAGTGGAGACTGGAGACGCATCGCAAGGGTTGCATGGGCCAATAACAACAGAGCATCATCGACCACAACCACTCTGTCAAGAGTAAACGACTGAGGAGCAGGAATTATTGGAAAATTGTTTTCTTATGGTAGGCGACAGGCCAAGTTGGCACTTTATATTTCGAAGTTTATCAGCAAATGAAGTCTAGTAAAAAATCAAATTGTTTTAAATAAAAAATTGTAGTAATTATTTTGGTACTTGGCTGACAAAAGTAGGTAATAATTTATTTGAATGTTAAATAAAATGGTAGATTTTACAGAAGGAGGTTCTTTGAATATTTGAATCAGATACCTAAATCAATGAAAATTACACTTTTCCTTGGTATAGTGTCGCGTCACTGGGAAATTGCCATATCGAGCTCATCGAAAATCATTTGCTGCTAGAAAACTAAACATTTGCCTGAAATGTAGAGACGGGAATAGTTTCCTTATTAGTAGGGTTTCGAAGTAAAATCGGAACCCTTATAGTTTCGTCATGTCCGTCCGTTCATCTGTCCGTCTGTCCATCCGTCCGTCCGTCTGTTCAAAGCAAAGCGCCAAGACTCTTAGTTCTAGAAAGCTATAATTTGGCATGGATATATATATATATATTTATTAAAACTCCAGAATCGTTGAATAAAATATTGAAAAACATTTTTTTTCGGGGTACCGCCCCCTACAGGTACTACTTAACGTGAGGATGAATTTTTTATTCGTCACATACCCTAGTGTGTGATATCGTTGGTCTTTTAGGACTATTTTTGCAATTAGGGGTCCATTTACGAAATATTTGGCTTTTTTCTAAAGTGCTAATTTTGATTACAGTCAAGTGTGGGGGACATTTGCTGGCTAAACGTAAAGTAATAGGTATAAAGTAAACGTAAAGTAGGAAGGTAAGCCTATTTAATTTTCTTCTCATCCGAACATAAGTAAAAACTAAGTATTTTAACTATTTTCTGTTTATGGATAACTTACCAAAATGGCCATAGCTTAAAAGACTTAACGAGTTATTGTCGATAGTTATGGATTATAGTTATAAATATTATGACGAAAGTTTAAAATTTATTTCAACCAACTGCTTAACTCCCCTTTAGTACCTAATGGGGTTTAACAGAATAGCAAAGTTTATTGCAATAATATTATTTGAATTTTGAAAACTAACTCAATACTGAGAGAGTTACGATATTAGATAAACATCACGACTTTACGCCATTGAAGTTTTATCACAGAAGAAATAATAGTACCTATACATAATTATATAATAGTATGTACTAAAGTACCAACCACTTCGCCAACAAAAGTGTCGCGCCGGGAGGTTCTGTTTTCAAAATAAATTGAGCCCCCCGTTCTCCTTCCAAAATCGAACAAATCCATTGAAAATTGAAGCCCATTGGCACCAATTCATCGGGACATCAATCGTGATTCGTGTTCGTGGTGTCAGTTTTATACTCTAGTAATAATACCTATTATTACTATTTCAATGCTTTACGCGCGCAAAATTAAAATCATTCATAGGTCTCGTTTTACTATAGATCTAAAGTTTTAATTTAAAAAAAGGTGTGTGTGCGATTCACACACGATAGAAGTGAAACTAAACAAGATATAAAAAACCCCTCGACAACAACACGTAAATTATTAAGTGCCATCTAGCAGCCGTCTTACACAAAATTACTGTAGCGCGCCATCTAGCGACTAACTAAGAAACAACAATCGGTCGGTCGATCGACAGATATTAAATAAGCAAGCTTGACAACGAAAATGAAATTCTTATTTTTTGTTGATAAATTCTTTGAGTAACAGAAGAAAAAAGAAAAAACAGTAAGTATAAAAATAAAACTAAAAAAAAAGAAATACTGAGAGACGCGAACCTGCGCATCAGGTATTGTGTATCTACGTCCTGACCATTGAGCTACGGAGAAGTTAGATTCAATGACGAAATTAGCAGTTATATTATATGCATGCTTGCCGAGTATATTTCTGTCTCCTTCTTTCCTACACATTTTTGTATTTGTGTCTCTTACCTGTCGTTTTTTCCGTTGCATCCGGTTTGAAATCACAACGATTCTAAAGAAGTTTCACTTCAAAAATCTTTTGATGGCATAGATTTAGAACCAAACACTGGTTGGTGAACATTGGCTTGGAGCTGTCAAATCGCCAAATATGTCATGTGATTGATGAGGATTGAGGATTTATGTGATCCTCAGGTACCTACCTCTTCGAAGCTAGTCTCCAGATAAAAATAAATACCTATAAACAATGATGTTTAAATAAATATAGATACGTTATGCCCTTACAAATCGACCGAAAAATCTGTTCCGAAAACAGCTACAACACACACACGTTTTTATATTTTGTTTCCCTACACCAATCATTACATTGGTAAATTATGTAAAAAGGATGGCATTACTAAAACCATAATAGTGAAAAAGACAGCTAGTGTTTGTCGCTCGCGAACGTTTGCAGAATTTCAGTGTTGCCAATGCTGAAATGTGGATTTGTGCAAAACAACATAATATTATATTAATAAAATAAAATTATACCTACTTGTATTCGTAAATCAACTTAAAATCTTAACTTTACACAATTTCTACTACAACTGACTCGTTTTCAATCTGCACATCATCTTGATTCTAAGTTTCATGTTTATTTTTAAAATCGTACATATTTTTATGAAATCTCTTTAAATGATCATCGGTAGCATTGAACTCATAACAATTTTTAATTTCTGCCTTTGTATTTAAAGTGCCTTTTATGGCGGTGGTAGACCATTTATTTATAAGTTTGGGTTACGCAGCGCACATAAATATTTTGCATTTTAAATCAAATTTAAGTTGGACTACATGACAAGTACCAGCTTTCGATTAAAAAAGAATCATCAAAATCGGTTCACCTAGTCGAAAGTTCTGAAAGTCCTTTTTTGAAGTCGGTTAAAAATAGATGGGCTTAGTATTAATATATAAAAACTTAGTATTAACAAAGAAAACTAGATTTGGAGGTCTAAACTAAAAACTGTGAAGATATTGAAAAACTGTAGAGTTGGCAACTCTATACATTTCCACAATAATTTTGCACAGTTACAATAAAGACTAACAAATTCAGTACAGAACAGTCAGTAGGTTGAAAGTACCTAAAAATGAACATAAGGAAGGAAGTTGTAATTTAGAAACTATTTTATGCAATATTTTGGGGTTTGGTGATGAAATATGAAATACACATTTACGATGAAAGTAAATACCTACGCGTACTTATAGGGACCACGACATTTTCAATAGGTATATGTAATTAGGTATGTCAGCCTAAGCAGTAGGTAGGGCGTCTTAGTCATTAACTGATTACATAGCATCTTATTTATTCTGTAGGTGAATAATAAAACGCATTTATTTAAAACATTAATTTAATACAATCAAATCTATATAAATAAAATATATACTAATATAATAAAGCTGAAGAGTTTGATTTTAGACTTAACTCATCGCGGACTGAAAACATTTTAAGTATAATACGGGTACTCACGATATATATTTTATTTTATACGCCGATATTTCGACCCAGTTACAGGGATCGTGGTCACGGCTAGACTGCGGTGGCGCGGAGAACAGCCACACACTAAAATTAAGGAAACCGGCACATGGTAAGAAACACCAACACACCAGCACAGTTGATCGTCAGCCAGCATTTTTTCCCTATGTTAAAGGCGTTACGGATAAAATAGGCAGGATTTTAAATAGAAAATACGCCATAAGATCAATTTTTACGCCTTGCAAGAAAGTCGCCGCCTTTTTACGTTCACCCAAGGATAGAATTCCTTACCAGTGCCCAGGGGTGTTTAAAACTGACTGCAGTTGCGGAAACAGCTACATCGGACAAACAAAACGAGCGATATCGCAGCGCATTAAAGAACACATCGCAGCAGTTAAAAAAAACGACGGGAACAAATCAGCTGTTGCAGAACATCTTCTCGAATCGGGTACTAACCATTGGATCGAGCTTCACAATCCTCAGGTGATTGCCACGGAACGCCACCACATACCACGGCTAGTGCGTGAAGATATAGAAATCAAAAAACACCCCAAAAATTTTCATAGGGACGACGGTTTTAAATTGGCACCGACGTGGAATCCAGTGGTTGGTTTATGTAAATCTCGAAAAGTGTCGGGTGTTGTGCGGCAAGATGTAATCAGTGTAGTGTATCGTGATATGGTTCACAAAGCTCAAAAACGATCGAGACGTAAGGTAGACAGACTGATGTATTAGTGTCAAACGTCATCCGACATCCAGCATCCGGTTCTTGACATCCGTCATCCGTCAAAGACTAATATCAACGTCGTTTGTCAACCTGTCAAGAGTTTCTACGCGCCACCGCAGTCTAGCCGTGACCACGATCCCTGTAACTGGGTCGAAATATCGGCGTATAAAATAAAATATATATCGTGAGTACCCGTATTATACTTAAAAAGCTGAAGAGTTTGTTTGGTTGAATGCACTAATCTCAGGAACTACTGGTTCGAATTGAAAAATTCTTTTTGTGTTTGGTAGTCGAGGAAGGCTATAGGCTATATTATAACATCATATATTTAAGTAGTTAGTTTTTTCCATAAATTAATGCGGGTGAAAAACACTTGATTGAAAAGTATGTACATACATAGGTAAGAAATAAGTCTTTATATAAGTAAATCACATTTATTGCAATTTGCACGGGAACAGAATATAAGGGAATGCCATAATTTTACGAAACTAAATAAAATACATATTTTAAATAGGTACCTTCAAAAATATTTAATTTATTTCTTTTTTGCCTCTTTTGGTTGATGACGCCCCTGGTGTCGTTAATGTCCATGGGCGGCGGTGATCACTTACCATCAGGTGACCCGTCTGCTCGTTTGCCTGCTCAAAGCATAAAAAATATAAAAAATACTAAATATAGAACTAATTAATATATATTTTTTCGCGTTGGATTTATTTAAATATCTGTCATAGTTTCTGAGAAAAAAATAAAACAGTTAAGGGCTGTTACCCCCATATCTCCCTTATGAGTGAAAGCAGGGATCTAAAATTACAGGTATAAGGCTCCTAGCAGGTTCTCCTTTAAGCATCGCTTACGTGAACATCTGTTACATTCAGTTTCTGATTAATGTCACTTCTATTTTTTTTTATTGTTACTTTTTTCTTCAGCATACTGTGCAAAAATTCCCTATACCTACTTATATATGTATATGTATTCCCTAAATATTTATATATTATATATTTATATATTATTTATTATATATTTATGTTATTATAGGTATTTATGTATGTCCGTGTATTTGTATGTATTCTTGTTATGTAGTATATCTATATCTCATGTTAACACCTGCCATCAGCTATTTCCACATCCACCCAGGGTTGACTGGTGGACAATGCCATTAGGCATTAAGTTTGCCCTTTGTTTTTTCTTTTTAAGAGGTGACATAAACATATAAATAAATAAATAAATAAATAAATATAAGTACTTTGGGTAAATAAGTAATATTTAAAAGGTTAAACTATCTAAATAATGTAATATGCAGGCAGACGAGCAGACGGGCCACCTGATGGTAAGCAGACACCGTCGCCCATGGACACTCGCAACACTAGAGGCGCCACCAGTGCGCTGCCGGCTAAGAAGGAAATGATGGACCCGCTTCTTGAAGGTCCCCTTATCGTAGCACTGTGGGAACACCGTCGGTGGTAGATCGTTCCACAGTTTACACGTACGCGGTAGGAAATGTCGTGTAAATCTTACCGTGGACGATTGCCAGGCATCGATATGGTGTTTGTGAAAGTGGCAAGTGAAAAGTGGCATTCAGTTTAGACGGGAAGATCATTGAATCAGTTAGTGTGCAGAGAGACCTCGGTGTATTTATCACATCTGATTTGAAATGGGAAAAGCACATATCTATGATAGTAAAGAAAGCAAACTCATTTATTTATGTAATCAGGAGGTCTTTTAAAATGATGACAATTGGAGTGTTCCTAAAAATTTATAAAACCTACATAAGACCCTTACTGGAATATGCCTTTCAAAGGAACCCCTACTACCAAAAAGACATTAATTTGCTTGAAAACGTGTACAAAGAAGAGCCACTAATGCCATATGTTCTACGCCGTAAGTCGTACCAGGACCGACTCCATGCCTTACATCTCACAACCCTTGAAGAAAGACGCTTACGTGGTGACCTGATTGAAACATACAAAATTCTCAACCATTACTATGATTTACCTGATATACAAAACATCTATAACCATAAAGATAACCAAAAAACATACAGAGGACACCAAATAAAATTGTATAGAGCACCGTGGTTTGGAATTGGAACAAGTTGGCTGAAGAAATTGTTTCCCCTCCTTCAATCAATGCTTTCAAAAACCGACTCGATAGCTGGTTAAAAACAGAGAAGCTATCACTACAGCAAAAATGATTTTTCAGCACAATTGATATAGACACATCAGCTTAGCTGCTCGTCTATAAATAAATAATATTTAACAGTTCTTCAGAACATTCACCATTATACAGGCGGTAGAAAACGCATAGAGAGCTCACTTCTCTTCGTAATCCCAGCGATTCCAAACCGTCTGTGAGCTTGGTATTATTGACAATACGAACAGCCCGTCTCTGAATCCGGTTAAGGGGATCCACTTGGGTAGTCGGTGCTCCAGCGCAAAGATGGGAGCAGTACTCCATATGAGGTCGGACTTGTGCTTTATAGAGCAGCAACCTATGTTCAGATGTGAAGTACTGCTTTGCTCTATTGAGCGCACCCAGTTTCTTTGAAGCTAGTTTGGCCTTAACTTCCAAATGGTCCCTAAACTGGACTTCTTTCGTAATATCGACACCTAAAATCCCAATGCTCTTGGAGATGTTTAGGGGAACATTCTGAAACTGTGGCGCCACAATAAATGGAGATTTCTTTGCGGTTAACGCGCAGACTTCTGTCTTCGAGGGGTTAAATTGGACTAAATTCAGTCTGCCTCATTCTGAGACTCGCTCGAGAGATGTTTCGAGTTCAAACACAAGTTCATTCCGTTTATCTTCTAACTGCGTCCGGGAGATGTTTGCATGGCCGAAGTAGCAGGTGTAACCAGCCAGTATTTCCTTATAGTAAGTCTGCTAGACCCTTTAGTTGTAAAATTTGTTCCTTTGAAATGTAATCTTTTGTTTTTAAATCTTTTAATATTACTGCAACGCTAGCAATCCTTTTCTTCAATCTTTTATTACACTGTCTAAGGGATTTATTGATTTTTTGTAACTGGATATTTTTTAATGATAATTTACGCACACGTTTTCTTAGCGCTGACTCTTTTGGTGTTTCTAGAATTACTTCCAACTCCGGAAAACTGACGTTGTCTAGACTCGATGGAGAATTTTGAACATAATAATTTATTTGTTCCTGAAAAAGAAAATATTATTATTAGATGTGCTACAGTCAATCACGGATTAAGTATTTCCACCTTATCATTTGTACTCACATTATCCTATTTTATTCAGAATTATTAAAATTAAATAGTAATTATATCTCTGAAATAATTTATATAAGTAGTTTTAATTATAAGTTAACATAATAATTAATAATTATTTATATTTGGCGTGTTAACTTTTCGTCAAAATTTTTTTTTTATAGCCTGAAGGGCAGACGAAAAAGCATACGGGCCACCTGATGGTCTTAACTCCATCGTGGACCAAGTCGCAAGCAGAAAGATAATAATTAATAATCAGTTTCATCAATTACCTATATCAACTCTGTTTATATATCTGTGATATCAACATATTAAACTAGTCAAGTTTAATAATATAAGAGCACACTTACAACTTTGCCGCAATAATTAAGTCCAAAAATATCTACACATTATTGAACTCGACTGTACCTATGCTGACCAAACAAATTAAACGTGACTGAAAAAGGAAGCCAACAGCTACATACTTTTTTATAAAATGTTAGTATTTACCTCTATAAATGGAACAGCATTTTTTTTAAGTAGTGTTCGTCCTTCCTTCGACACGTATTTGTCAGTAGTTTTGAAGTGATTGCTACAGATTTTGCTGCTTTTTGATGGTATCCAGTCTGTTTCGCTTCTTTGTTCACGAACAATTGCTATCCAATCTTGTAATCTGACCTGATCACTAGGAAACCTAATTCAATAAAAGAAAAAAAAAACAATAATAAATCCTTAATAATCAAAATAATTAATTATAATTATAGAAAAACGAATTTAGTGGAACTATTTTAATGTTTATTACATTAGTCAATTACATACAATATATAGATATTATAAAAACTAAGTAAAACTTATGAACAACTGAACTTCAATTGTAGGCAGTTAAGTCGCACTATAACTAATCTATGTCTGCACCTTCTGCAAGGCACGCATCTTTATCGCTCTCGCGTTAAAACTACATCGCTATCTCTTTCTTTACCTGAATATGGCGTCTTTCCATGATTATTAGATTGTTTAGAAAAATAATTGAAATATACTAAATAATCTAAGTATCTTAGCGTACTCACGCGTGGTATGATATTCCTTGTGTTTTGTTGACCTTGGAGTCATAATTCGTGCACTTTCGAAACACACACGATGGCATTTTGATTAATTTTCGCAAGGACGTATGAAGATACGACACACACGTGATTGCGCTCGACGCAGACTAATCACAAGAATTCCTAATTGGGAAGTGTAGTGTTTGAGTCATCACCAGTGTTGCCAGCCCCAAAGAACTAAAAAACAACAACTCACCAATAAAAAAACAGTAGAAAACAGTAGGTAAAGTAAAAAAGGCAGATTTCATACTTTTCTCATATAATTAAAACAATCACCTACTTTTATTATTTATCAGGACTCACATACATTGTTATATTGCAAAATTGTGCACGATGTGGCACCCTTTAATTATGGGTACACTAAATGTAATAGATTCTTTACCATAATATGTATTCATAAGATTGTAATAGTGTTATCTGTGTTGGGTGTCCTATTTAATAAACAAATAAAAAAAAAACAAATGATCAGAACAATAAAAACAAAAATCAAAGTAAAATTAATTTCCACTTTCCTCATTACCTCATCTTCAGTATTTTCAATCTCATTTTCCTTTTTAAAATCATTAATTTTTTTTATTTTTTTTTCATGTGCTTTTCAGTGTCTTCAAATGAGTAGCAATCAGTTATTTCATAGCATAGTACAATAATAGGTGGCGCTGACCGCTCATTGGAAAACAGAAAAAATTAGAAATGAAACAGAAAACAGGGACATGAATGTAAAAACAGCAAAGCTACTGTTAAAACAGTAGGGTTGGTAACACTGGTCATCACAGCTATGAGTGTGAAGCGTTATCTAATTGTTTATTTATTGTATCTCGATAAAGTTTTGCCTCATTTGTCTGCAATTTACAAAACTACATCTCATGTGTTAACATTTTGCTATCGCAAAGATCATTGCGGTTTATTTTATGGAGTGAAGACTGCTCACTGCAGTGTGCAAAATTAGCTCATAGAGAAAATATGTACGTACCATAGACTAGATAGAGCCATTCATAGACAATAGCCATACTTTATTTGTCTATAATAGAATCATTTTAATAGAATAGACATGAAAACACATAGATCTGTGACCATTAAAGAAGCACTGTGGAAGTAACAACATGACGTAATATCGTACGACCACCAGTTCGGCAATGTGATTGGCTAAAATTTGCAGAGAAGATCACGTCATAAATGTCATAATATTAGTAATCGATTGTCTTTGAAGTCTTGATTTGATTGGAAGTTGAACGACGAACGTAAACAAGTGTTATAGGTACCATGAATTTAAGAATATCTGATGTAATGTTTTATTCACATTGCAATATTATTCATTTATAATTGTAAAAAGTAGGACCATTACTCCCGTGATCAGCCATGGAACCGGAGGAACCATTTATAAACAACGATGTGTTTAATGTGCACGATATCGCAGAAATTGAAGGTAAGTTTTATTTGAAGTGGATTAATTGCGTATTTAAAAATTATGATGCTTAAATTAATGTCATATTTTTTGTATACACAGACTTCCTCAGTGGTTGCGACGGAGATTTCATGAAAAAACTTGAAGAGGAACTGTCCTATGTTGATAACGACTCTGGGCTTCTGAGTGTTGATACCAAGGCTAACGTTGATGTTTCTTCAACAACATCTTCTCCTCAAATATCCCCATACTTAAACGCCAGTGGGAATCCTTTAGTATCTCAATATACTAACAGCAGACGGGCGACACCTCAAAATGTACAGTCTAAAACTAGTCCAGTACAGAATATCTATGCCAGAGAAGAAAGTTATAATTTGAATCAAATAAATGAAAGTTTGCCACTTCCGGATGTTACACAACATAGCCAGAACCGGTTTCCCACTCAGGCACCTATGATAGTACAGCAAGTTGTACCCAGTCCTGTCTATGTTAATTTAACATCAGGCAATACAATAAAACAGCTACCAGAAGGAGCATCTCTTGTGAAGTTGGAGGGAGTCACCAAAATAAATCACTCCAACAAAGGGCAACACCCTAATCAGCCATTGTTGCTACCAAACAATGCTAAGAACATCACTCCCTTAATATTGAAAACCACAGATGCAAATTTCTCTCCACTCATACTTCAATCAAACATTATTAATTCTGAAACACAAACTCTGATGTATACAACTGCACCTGTACAGGGTAAGTATTATTTTATAGTATTAAAATGTAAGTAATCACGTCAATTTAATTAGTTTATTGTGTGACTAGTTTTTTGTCATTTTCATTATAATTTTGGTATGACCAAAACCTAACCAGGAACTATATGGTTTAAATAACAAACTTATTTATTATTTTTATATTATAATGCAGTGTTGGCTAATCATATAAACAATGTACATTCCAGGAGCCACACAAGGAATTATAACAAATGCCAAAGCAGGCATAGAAAACAGGCCTGTGCATACATTTTTTGCTGGAAATGGTGGACCTACGTTGTTAACAACTGGTATACCGGTGGTGCTTGATGGAGACAAGATTTCTTTCAGCCAGGCCACTAATGGTCCGCCTAAAGTTAAGGAGGTGAAGAGAAGTGCCCACAATGCAATAGAGAGGCGCTATAGAACTAGTATTAATGATAGGATAGTTGAATTGAAGAATATGTTAGTTGGTGAGGAGGCTAAGGTAAGTTTTGATAGCTCTATTTATACTATCGAAAATATAATCAGTTGCCATCTTATTTTGTGGCCCATACTGTCAAACTGTCTATCTATAGAATTCTTGTCAGTCAAAAATTAATATATTGGCATAATATGGTATGTGTTGACCAGAGGCGGTACAGCCATACAAGCCGAAAAGCCCAGCTTGACATATGTAAAATATTTTTCGGCTCGTGCAACCCAAGTCCAGAGGCGAGAGCCCGCCAGGTGCATTATAAATGTTAAGAAACTAAAAATCTATCTCACTCCCACACATTGAATTGCAATGTGGCTTCTCGCTAAATCAATGACTGCAAGGTCAGACAAGTTCTATCTCGCTCGCACGCGTTGGCTTGTAATCTGGCTTCTGAACAGGCATCATATGTCTCTTTCTAATGTATGGCGAAATTGTAATGAAAAAAATATAAAAATATTAGTTTGTATCAATCAGTATGCAAAATAAAGCTGTGCGTTGAAACAAACATAGGCACATATCATTACTGTGAAGTTTAAACGAGTATCGTGACATGACATGACATGACATGACATACTGATTAAATCAGTTTGGCTGTTTGAGTAAAGTGAGTCAGTTTTTTAGAAAAACATTGTTTGTATTTTCCAATTTCTTTGCATTGCGTTCCCATCAGGGAATAATCAATATTTCAATCAGTGACTATTGTATAGTATAGTAGTTATTGTTGGTGAATATCACTCCAAATATCCTGAGATCCTGGGTTGTACGACACAACTGGGCTTGCCTTGTTCCTAAGGCCTAGGCACGCCACTGGTGTTGACGGCCAAGAAGAAAGAGTTTATATTTATTTTTACGCTGAGAGAATGTTAACACACTTTATTACGAAATTGTTACAGCTTAACAAATCTGCAATATTAAGAAAAACTATAGATTACATCAAGTATCTTCAGAATCAAAACACTAGATTAAAGCAGGAGAATATGGCTCTCAAGTTAGTATGCCAGAAGTCTGGTGTGAAGGAGGTATTTGAAATGGGCGCATACACCCCGCCACATAGTGACATATCCTCGCCGTACCATTCTCCGCACCCTATGGACAGCGATGGTCCTTCTTCACCAGAGTTCAAGGTAAGTTAACTTTTTGTAACTCAAGCCTCCGAAAATAAACAAGGTAGCAGCAGTAGCATGCAGTTTAGAAATCCTAATTTACAGTATTTTTTGATTGCGTTTTTATTATAAAATTATGTTTTTTATCTTATTTAATAATTCTACATAGAATAGACAGAATAATTGTTACTGAAACAGTAGTACTAATAATGATCCCTAACCCAATTGATACTGGAGTCTTTTAAGCTAAAGCTTAAAGCTTGGATGATGCAAGATTATGTTGAGATTTAATTGAATATTTATGCAAATGTTTTAGACTTGAATCTTGATCATTGCCATGTTGCATTTATGTATTTTTGTTTCTTAAGATGAATTTGTATTTATCAAAGTTATTTTTGTAAAACATTTTTATAAAACAATTTGTGTTATTTCAGGTTGAAGAGAAATATTCCAAAGTTGTCATGGGTATGGGAGATCACTCGCGGCTTGCACTGTGTGCCTTTATGGTGGGACTCATTGCCTTCAATCCTTTTAGTTCCTTCTTTGGAAACTTCATGATGGAATCCTCTTCATTTGATTTCTCAACAAAACTTGATCAAAGAAGGATTTTGTCTGATGATGATTACAGTAAGTACTACTAATTTGAATGTGGAATAAAAATTATAATTTATTTTGTCTGAATAACTCTGAATTATTAGTCTTTTGTTGATCGTATTTGTTTTATTTATTAATTTGGAATTACATTGGCAAATTTTTTCAAATTTCCATCCAATTACATACATATTTATATTGTTGATTTTATTAATCCTACAATCCCGAGGTACTTATTATGTTTATTTTGTTAATTTTAGGTAATAATGGTATTTCTTGGGGTGCATGGATATTTCAAACACTTCTTATTTATTTAGTGAATGTAATTGTTCTTGGAGGATGTCTTGTTAAGCTCTTGGTTTATGGAGATTCTGTACCAAAATCACAATCCAAAGAAGCTGGGTTGTTCTACCAGCATAAACGAGAAGCTAGAAATTTTTTGAACAAGGTTTGTATGAGATATCACAAGTATTATTATATTGAAAAAAAAATAGATCTCTGGCCAATTTTTCATAATGAAATCTGCAATTCAAGGACCCCAATAGTATGGTGATATGAGTGTGAGCGTTTCTATTTTCATTAAGTTGCATATAACATTTAACTATCAATTTCCAGAACGACCTAACGAATGCGAGATTGAAACTGCATAATGCTCTTTCCGTGTGTGGAAAGAGAGTTCTAGCGACTGGTTCTGGACATGTTAAATACACGGCTCTCGCTTCTACTGTGTTGAGGCAGATACTGCATAGATTGCCCTTTGGAGGATTCCTGGCTCGTAGGGCTGGCGATCTGTGGAGTGACAGGTAAAGTAATATTATTAATTATTATGAATAATGTAATGGAGAATTATAATAAACGTAGTGGGATAGACATACATCATGTCAATTGATTGGCCCGTCAAGTGACGTTAGAGCAGGGCATGTTGTAATTCGTTCTCTGAGCGTGCAGTCACATCTTGCGACAACTGAATGACGATTTATATTTCACCTCAAGATTACGATGCGCCAAGTTTTTCGCCGAGCGCTCAAGTTCCGTGCCGCCAACAACTTGTATTGTATATTGTAATACAGAATACGTAAACAGCTTGTAAAACTTACTACATGTACATGAAATATTGATACTGAGAAGAAGAGAAGCAATTGTTATATCGTTTTATGTTAAAACTTAATAGCTGCCTAATGTGCAGATTAGCCATCGGATAGTAAGTGGTAACTATCCTTCATGGACATCAGTAATATCAGATATGATGCGTTGTTGGCCAAGAAAGAAGGAAAACAAAGAAAGATATCATTGTTTCTGTATGTTGTCCATGACAAAGGGAATCCTAGATTGGAACTATGAGTGTATAGCGTTATTATTATTAACTCTGATTTCTGAATTATTAAAAAAGGAATAAAAAGAAATGATTTATTTTGTAAAGCAATATGCAATGCAATAAGTTATAAATTGTAACTTAATAAGCAGCTATACCCCTCTCCTCCACCAATCCGCACTAGAGCAGCATGGTGGAGTAAGCTCTACGCCTCTCCATTAGAGACCCGTGCTCAGTAGTGGGCCATTAATGGGCTGTAATGAGCAATTATACCTGTTATAGTGAACATCAAAAACTATGTTTATATACTTACCATGTCCCAAATTCAATATATTACAGTAAACGGATACCTCTTGAGAGAGTTCAGTTGCCTATATTACAGGCTTACGCCTAGTTTAGGCAGCTGACGATCATTTCGTTTGGTCAACTTATTATAAGACTAGGAGATCGCCCTCGCTTCGCTTCGAGAAAAATAGTAAAAAAAATATAGCCTATGTCACCCGAGGATAGTGTAGCTTCCCAACAGTGACAGAATTTTTCAAATCGGTTCGGTAGTTTCGGTGCCTATTCAATGCAAATAAACAATCAAATCTTTCCTCTTTATAATATTAGTATAGATGTATTACCCAACACCATGTACATATGTAAACATATTCTTGATGAATAAATGAATTATGAATATACCTGTTACATATATATACAACATACCTGTTAGACTGTAACAGGTACATATACAATATACCTGTTACAGTCCAGCAAGAAGAGCCACACAGCACTGGGCGGCCGAGGTATCGGGCGTATCTCATCGTCTAGCGCAGTTAGAGATTCTCTCGAGTGAAAGCAGTCGAGGCGAGCGGGTGTTACTCGCACTGCAGGCGGTCAACCTGGCCGAGGTCACTGGCAACAAACAACTGCTCGCGGATACATACGTCACCGCTGCGCTCGTGTTCAAGGACAATGTGCCGAGATTTGGGAACTGGCTGTGTGGGTAAGTTCTTTTATCTGACTCCATCCATCATCCATCCATCAGCCCTTGGAGGTCCACTGCTGGACATAGGCCTCCCCTAACTTCCGCCACTCTGACCGGTCCTGAGCCTTCTGAATCCAGCGGATGCCCGCTGTCTTCTTCAGTCCACCTGGTCGGAGGGCGTCCTATGCTCCTTTTTCTGAGACGTGGGCGCCATTCTAGGACCTTTGTATTGGACTACTGCATCATAACCCTTATGATAACAGAGGTATTACAGAATTCTATAAGAGCACTCGAGCAATGCATAAATATAATTTTACCGTTCACGGACACTAAAAACGCCTATCCCTGTTCTAGACGCTTGTCTAAAAGGAAAGACGAGACGAAAGTGGAATGTACTCTTACACTAAAAATACTAAACCCCAGATTAGTTCGTACTGTGTTTGGAGTAACAGCGTTTTCTTCTAGCTTTTCTAAAGGCGTAATTACGCTTATAGTTGCTTCCGGTAAATTGACGTACCTAACGCCCCAACTCAGAGTCACTAACGGTTACTTAAATCGCTCCTTAGTAAATAATCACCATACAAATTTTGTACTAAATAGCGATTTAAATAACCGTTAGTGACTCTGAGTTGGGGCGTAAGTAACTTTCGAAAGTATACACAAGTACAATACCAGTACAGTACCAAGAAATTACGATAAGCGACATACAGGGTGTTTACATTTGCAAACTAATTAGTTACGTATGTTAGGGGCCATCCATAAACTACGTCACACGTTAGGGGGGGGGGGGGGGGTGTCGATGTAATGTGACATTGTGTGACAAGGGGTGGGAGGGGTCTTGAGTTTCGTGACGTCACATTTCAAAATCTAATAATTGGTATGTATAGGTAAATATTAAAAAAAACAATTGATGCAAATAAAACATAATATGTGACGTCACACTAGGGGGGGGGGGAGATCTCACAAATGTGACCAGCTGTGACAAGGACGGGGGAGGGATCAAAAAGTCATGAAATTAGTGTGACTTAATTATGTTAGTTATGTGAGTAAAACTTACTAAGAATATTTAGCCAACCAATAGTGTCGTTTCCAGTTGGTACCTGCGTCGTATCGGTGTGGGCGAGTGGGGCGGGTCTGTGCGGCTGCGCTGGGCGGCGAGCGCGCGCGGCCGGCGGTTCCTGCGCACGCGGCGCTGGCCCTACGAACAACACAGCCCGGCGCTCTTCTCGCGGCTGCCCGACGCTGCTGACCCGCTCGCGTATGCCATGCGGGTATGTATGATGATTCCCTATACTAACCGCAAAGACTCGTGGCAGGCGGAGTAATAAAACGTGCAAAAGAGACGGCGCACATCATTTTCTCTCTCGCACTTGCACTGTTTATGGAAATTAGGTGTTTCGCATCTCTGTGCCTGTGTGACGTCATCCATAAACATTGCAAGTGCGAGAGAGAAAATAATGTGCGCCGTCTCTTTTGCACGTTTTATTACTCCGCCTGCCACGAGTCTTTGCGTTTAGTATAGTATGGTGTTACAAGTACGTGCCACGTTCGATGTGTTATTTCAGAAGGGCTGCCACGCCGTGTCATACATTCGTTATCTATCACACGTCATCACAAAATAATGTAAAATTTTAACAAAAAAAGAACTGACTTCAAATGAAGTACATGATGCCATTGTCAGATCTCGCTCAAATTTATGTGGGACCACACGACAAGCACCAGCTTTCGATTAAAAAAAGAATCATCAAAATTGGTTCACCCAGTCCAGAGTACAGAGGTAACAAACATTAAAAAAACAGTCGAATTGAGAACCTCCTACTTTGAGACGACCATGACGTCGTCAGAAAGGATAAGAGTTATGATTAGAAATAGAGGCAATAGATGACAACGTCTGTTGACGATTAGCACTGTGCAACCTGAATTACACTTTATTGTCTCGGAGCAAGAGTTGCTATTTATTTAAATGATTTTGCAGAGTGACTCTTTTGTACCAATAGGTACTACTTAGTATTTTGTGGCTGTACGCATATTCGTCGTATGTTAGTTACATTGCGGCGAGTGGAGCGGATGATATGCAAACACCCTTAAACTGAGTATCCATGTATAAAATGCAAGGCTAGGAAAATGTAGTATTATACTGTTTTTTTTGTATGAAAATATCATATAAACGAGCGGACGAGCCACTTGGTACTAAGTAGTCACGTCACCAAAAGCATTACCGATGCATTGACTGTTAAAAGGAAGGCAACCTCAAAGTCCCATAACTTTTTCATTTCTGAAAATACATATTTTTATGTTTCTTTTTACCTTAATTTTTATAATTAAGCAAGTAAAAAATGGTAAACCTCTCCATTAATTTGTATATTGATTAATGTATTATTCAATTTGTAGGCATATCATCTGGAACTTCTGCAAAAGAGCCTCCTGATTCTACTGGGCGTGAACGAACGCGGCACTACTCGTGACGTGCTGGATCTCGTCAAACTGATCATCGATGACGTCTCTACAGACGCACCCAACCACACAGGTATAATAGCTTCAACACATTAATGGCCTAATAACAAAAATTAAAAAAAAATTGAGCATATGCACCTTTTGTCCCTCTTTCTAATCATTTTCCACTGAGAGTGCGAATTATTTGTTATCACATAGTAGATTACTATACCAGAGTATTTCTTTGAATCCTGAGTGCAGCAAGAGTTATCGAATAGATGTGATAAAAATGATATTTCACTACATTAAACTTGAAGTAATCATACACCAGATCGAATACCAACATATGAAATATTCCAGGCTGCTGGGACCCGGTGATGGAATGGTGGGCCAACATGGTGGGCGTGGCTGCCACGTGGCTGTTGGCTGACACTAACAAGGCGGCAGAGATTGTTGACAAACTGAACATGTTGCCAGAACCGCTAGCCAACTGTGAAGATCCCTTACCTGGGTGAGTGGTGTAGGAATGTAATGTTAGACCAGTGTTCCGCAAACTTTTTGTGTTCAAGGTACACCTAAAAATTGGTAAATTTCAGAAGTACACGTTGAATAAAAATTCTAATTTAAATTGTTTAATTATTACTCACAATTAATTTTAAAATACAAAAGGTATTTAATGCGAAACATGAGCGTGACGATAAGTTTTGGAAGTGAGAAGTTCGCAAAGAGTGCGTTTTTCCGTCCGCCTTACAAATTTTTAAGAAATATAAAATTTTTCCGCAGCACACCAGTTAATGACGATGATACACCATCTATGCGTGTGTGCTATGGCACACACTTCGTGGAACACTGTTAGACGATGAGTGGAATGAAATGTAGAGTGAAAGACAAAAGAGATATGAGATAAGAGATAAGAGAAAGAGGACGATCGGAGCGACTGCTGTGTGATTTGACGGAGCTGTTATTTTACTATCCTGCGAGTTGATATCAAAACCCTTAAGGGATTTAACAAAATTTCGGGTTTCATCATTTCTCTGCAACATTATAAAGATTAGTTTGGTATTACTCGCAAGATATCGCTCATTGAACTAAAAAAAGGGGGATGGTTTTAACACAAAGTTTACATTATCATTTATGGTTATTGGTATGATTGAATGCATCTAATTTCTAAATACAAGCACTTATCAAAAGACCAAAGTATTCTTAAAACTAAATTCTGCTGTAATTAATAAAATTTAAATCTAAGGTTCACAACCCTAAAACTTCCCTAAAAATTCCGTCGAACCAATCACTGTGGCACAAAAAATATGCTATACATTGGTAATTTTAATCACACTTGTCACATCCACTTCAATCTCATTCCAAAATGGCTTTAAAACCAATTAATATTTATTTTTATAAACGTCCTACGCGCTAGTACTGCTTATACCAAAACGATCTAATCTAAAACGTCAATCAATGATACAGTTCTCACGCGAATGACGAGTTAGGAATTCTAATTATAGTGATGTTTATTAAACACGGCGTATAGTTTATAGTTGTATTTAATAACTATTGTCTTGCTAGTATAAACTGGTATTGTGAATGTTATTGTAACTATTGTGCTATTATTGTAGGGCGCTGCACATGGCGTACAAAAGCCGTCGCGGTCTCATCAGCCTCGCACAGTGTCGGGATGAACAATCCATTGAGAAGACCTCTGAAACTATACTTAAGGTATGTAGATATGTACGCTTAATATATTAGGTTTAAAGAATTTTATTCTCATAAAGACATTATTGTCACTTACATGAGAACACAGCTAATAAAAATATTTTTACAGTTCGTCATCACACTGGCAAACACCAACTTCAAATAGCTACAGTTAAAACTTTTTACCTAATACAATTTTTTTTTAAATAAAGACCCATTCAACGCATTGTTTCATTAAGATATCTGACTGGTAATTAAATATTGAGCAAGTTCCTTTTTAAATGAGTTGAATGGGCTTACACTTTTTATATGTGAGGGTAATTTGTTATAAATTTGTGCACCTTCAAACGTTATCATTGTCTTACCGTAATTTGTTCTAATCTTGGGTAGTACAAAGAAGCTAGCTATATTCTAATACTAAAAGTCCGGATAGATTTTCAAAGTTTGTTATGTCAGTTTTACTTCGTCGTTACGGCTGGGGGCTTGAGAGCCAGTTCTTTCTTTCTTTTTCTTCTCTCTTTCTTGGCCGGAAACATCAGTAATGCCTTTGGTGTTGCTGATGTCCATGGGCGACGATAGACACTTACCATCAGGTTGATCGTCAGCTCGTTTGCCGGCTATTTCCATAAAAAAAGTTAATGTGAAGCAAGTTGCTTCAAGCAATGTGTGTTTTGCAAGAACTTGTAAGGTATGTACATTGGAACCAGGAGGAGAACGATGGACGATTTGATTAGAAGCACCTTTCCAAAGTGCTGGTAGATTAAAAAAAATACGTGCATATGTGTTTCAGTGAAACCTGTATGAATAAAGGATTTTGAATTTAGATCCAGTTAATCTGCTCCAAGTTATCTCCTATCTCTTATAGTGTATTTTTAGAAGTTTTCGTCATTGTGTGCATATTATATTTTTGTATAACATTAACTGTATAGAGGTACCGTTAATAAACCTCGAAACACGGCGTTTATGTAAAAGCAACATTCAACACCTTGCTATGCTCGATTTTGATAAGAGGACAAGAGTATTTTTCCTTATTTATTTATTTCAGGTGTGTGATATTGCTGGAGCCAGACTAGCAGATTCTTTGGCCTATTATTGCTGCCGGAAGCCCACTCAACTTATGTTGGTAAGTATTCAAATTAGATATTTCTGTATTTTATTTTATTTTCATTTCATTTTTTCATTCATATTCCTTAATGTGTATTGGTCCATGGTCCATTATCTTACGTTGTATTTCTGTAAAACCAAACGAGTAGTAGATTTACTATACTAATTTTCCAGAGCATTTATAGTTTAAGTATAATAAATGCAATGTTCATGTTCATGGAGAAATAAGCAACCAGATAATGAAGCAAAGAAGACGCTTGTATGGCTACTGCGAGAGTGCATTGTAGTTGCATTGCACTTGTCCCATTGTCTGTGCAATATTACTACAAGGCAATTCTCGCTCTAGTCACATTCATCAACTACTTTCATTTCTAAGGAAGAAAGGTGTTTTTTTTGTTTTTTTTTTTTGTGTTTGTTGCGTTGTTCTTTTTGTACTGTTGTGTTAACTTATGTTCTATATTGGGCACTGTATTACTTATATTGGTTAGAGTCTGCACTACTCATGTTCTTTTTCATGGTCCTGAGGATGTTTAATAATACATAGAGCAAAAATGACTTAATGCGACGAGATATCATTTAGCAACATCCTCAAATATACAGTATTTCATAACTATAATTTCACTTTCTAGATTGTTTAATAAATAATTAGCATTTATAATAATTATGACCTTTTTAAGTCTTCTTTATGAAATTTCAGACTAGAAAGATGTTTACTAACATTAAATTTCGCACCCTCAGTGGAAAAAGGCATAAGATGGAAATTGCAATTTTACAGGAGAGTAAAAAAACTGTTAAAATATCAATAAATAGTCAAAGGATTTACATTAGGATTTCTTGCACAAAACCGTCAAGATTAATGATAAAAAATTTGAAAAAATTGAGTGTATGCATCTTTTGTCCCTTTTTCCAATCATATTAATAACTAAAATTCAACGTAACACTTCTGAATGCTTTTTTCCACTGAGGGTGCGATTTAATTAATCTCTATCATAATATTTTCTATTATATATTTTATTTATAATAATGAGTTCGTTTGGATCACAGACATACATATACCTATGTCTGTGGTTTGGATCGTAATGACTAATGTAAGTACTACGGTCCACAGTTGATGCAAGTGCTATGCTGCGATTGGGTCCTGGAGGTGCGCGCGGGCGCGTGGGAGCGCGGGGCGGGCGCGCGCTCGATGCCCGCCGCGCACGCGCAACTACGCGCCTTCCAACGGGACTTGCATTCGTTGCGGAGACTTTCCAACCACTTACCGGTAACTTTAAACATAGTTTTTTTTTTGTAATGGTTTGGATTTATAGTTCGTTGGATAAATGTGAAGACTTGTGTCAAATTTTAATAGATTATTAAAAATTACATAAGGCGACACTTATTTGTAATAGAGTAGGGTGGGGCACAATATGCCATATCGCACCTTTAAAATTGAAGTGGCTTATCTAAGAATTTTAAGAAAATTACTACTATTAATTCTAAATTATGTCGTTCAATGTATAAAAGTCATTTTCTTAAAATTCTTAGATAAGCCACTTCAATTCTAAAGGTGCGATATGACATATGGAGTATTAATTGTATTTGTCTTATCTGTCATATTTTGCCCCGACTTCTTACTTTTATAGATAGGCAGTGTTGCTCTATCAAATTTTTTAATGTTTATTAAAATATATAATTATGTCAACATAATATATTCTCATTTATCCGACGCGCACTATAAAAGCGTGTTACTTTATTTTTGTACTAATAGTTTGTTGTTTGTTCAGTGGGTGACGTCACGAGTGTTCCTGCAGTCGGCGGTGTGTCGCATGATGGCGGGCGCGGCGCCGCGTCGCACGCAGCAGCTCTTGGACGGTTCGCTGCGACCACGACTTAACCGCTCTTCTATTATATGCGGCAAAGGTTTGTAGTTGGTACATTTATCAATATATATATTAGTATCCTGTCATATCGTACCCTCAGTGGAAGAAAGGCATAAGATGAAAACTGCAATTTTACAGGAGAGCAAAAAAACTGTTAAAATATCAGTAAGCAGTCAAAGGAATTTTCATTACGATTTCTTGGATAAAACAGTCAAGATTAATGACAAAAAAAAATTGAGCATATGCAGCTTTTGTCCTTCTTTCCAATCATATTAATAACTAAAATTCAAAGTAAAACGACTTATGCCTTTTTCCACTGAGGGTGCGATATAATATGTTCATACTTCTAAGTAAGTAAATCCAGTCTAAGGACCGGTGTCCTTAAAGATTTTACGGCTTTGGTGGAAACTAGCTCTTATGTCCGCTCTGTTCTTGATTATTGCGCAGTTTACTCCGCAGTATCCATTTTTGGGTATTTTATTTTCCACGTATTTAACTATTTCTCACCAATCATCTAAAATAATTTATTATTATGCTACTTGTTCAGAACGATCACTCGAGGGCGGTGGAGGAGAGGGCGAGCGTGCCGTAGCTCTGTATATGGCGTGCAAGCATCTCCCGGCGGCGGTGCTAGCGGCCCCCGGCGAGCGAGCGGGCATGCTGGCCCAGGCTGCCGCGACGCTACAGAAGATCGGACACCGATCCCGCTTACCTCTCTGCTATCATCTCATGAAATCTGTAGGCAACCTACCTGCAGCTCCGTGATACCTCCTTTACAGGAAGATAATGAACAAAATATATGATTATACGTTTGATATGTAATAGCTAATAAGTGGCGTCTTCGAAAAGTGACATTTTGGAATAGGTAATACAACTTTATTATTTTTATCACATGTGTTAGGTACTGAAATTATAAATATTAATTTATACAAAATATAGGATTGATTTATAATTGTCTTTTATTGTTCGTAAATGTGAATTTGAAGTGGAAAGGAGTGCATACCATCCTAAGCCAGGAAAATGGTGAAGCACAACTTACTAAAAACCTAGGTAAGTCTAATTTTAAATTCTAAATGCTACTTGAAAATGGGAGATCGGCGATCGGAAGTGCCGGCTTTTCTAATTTTGTTTGGAGCTTTTTGGCTAGTTCACCTATTATAATATACAAATGGAGCAAAGAAATGATTTAAAATAAAGTTTTAGTTTACCTTAAACTGGATTGCAATCTTCGTAGCTGAAGACAATAGAATGACCATTTTCAACCGATCACAGGGCGAATTGAAGTTTTGTAATTGTAGGGTGACCACACTGAGAAAAATTATGTCCTATTTTGATGTTATGGTTCTTCAATATTATGTTTTATATAAAAAAAAATCAGGTGGTAAAAATTTTTAATATTGAAATAACACTTTTTTATAATTTCATAAAAAATATCTTTATGTTATGAAAACTGATGTTTTCACATGATGATTTTGTATAAGGTGATAATGAAATGAAGGAATATTATTTATTACAGTACATTATTTTTATTTTACACTTATATAAATATTTGAACCCAATCAAATTATATGTCCTGAGACTATAGATAACATGGGCATAATAGAAAAATGGTCATTCAATTGTGACGTAATCCGTCTTCAGTACTCTACGAAGATTGCAATCCAGATAGACTATTATATCCATGGGCGTGCTCGTGAGTTCGTGACGTGCTCAGTACTACGTACTCTGTGGTGTTGTTAAATTAAATGTCAAATCAAATTGTCATTATTGTCAATGTCACATTATCAATATCATGAAATGTCATGAATGGATAATTCAAATTTTCAAAAAACTTGGAATTTAGGCTAATATTTTACGAAAACATCTTATAATTTAGTTTATATTTGTAAAACAAATCTAAAAATTACTAAGACCCTTTATTTACACCCATAATTTTCTTGATTTAACATTTAAAAATGGTAAGTGTTGTGTTCAGCTAAGTTATCGATTTATTGAACTTCGATTTTGGAATGTTTCTTACATTGGATGATGTTGGTGATTACTTGTAATAAATGCCAATTATAATAAGTATATACACATATTTT
Organism: Thymelicus lineola; assembly: GCA_963932265.1. Taxonomy (NCBI): domain Eukaryota; kingdom Metazoa; phylum Arthropoda; class Insecta; order Lepidoptera; family Hesperiidae; genus Thymelicus; species Thymelicus lineola. Next base: position 8,633,735 of record OZ010687.1, on the reverse strand, counting down.
TTAGACAACAGCTGTAAATAACAACCAAAAAAAGAACAATAACACAAACGCCCCACCCACAGGGGTACGAAAAAAGTCTGGCCCAAAATTTGAACTTTCTGACGAACAGAAGAGAGACATTAAAGAAGCGTTCGATCTGTTCGATACAGAAAATACTGGTAAAATAGATACCAAAGAATTAAAAGTTGCTATTCGGGCTCTAGGCTTTGAACCCAAAAAAGAGGAAATAAAAAAAATGATAGCTGAAATCGATAAAGGCGATGGAAAGGTATCCTATGAAGATTTTCTAGATTTGATGACGGTCAAAATGGCTGAAAAAGATACTAAAGAAGAAATAATGAAAGCATTTAAACTTTTTGATGATGATGAAACTGGTAAGTTTAGATTTTAGTGGTTAAATTTGAGATTCTGCATTATTGTTTTGAAAGTCTGAAAAGCAAAGCAACAATCCATAATTGTCCCACTGCTGTGCTCGGGGTCTCCTCTCGCAATGTGAGGGGTACAGTCTGCCATGCTGGCCAAGTGCCGAGTGGTCGCCTTCACACAGCTTTGAGAACTTTATGGAGAACTCTTAGGTGTACAGATTTCATCACGATATTTTCCTTCATGGAAGCAAGTGATAATTCATTTGTAATATGCACATAATATTTGAAAATTAGAGGTGTATGCCAGGATTTGAACTCGAGCCCCTGTGTTCGGGAGACCAAACATTCTTACCGTTAGGCTATCACTGCTTTTCTGAAAGTGTATATTAGTTCAGAATAGTCGAGAAAACCAGAAATTTTAGAAAATTGAAAACGTAGAAAAAACCAAAATTTATGCTCCTTATGAACATTAAATTCTTAGTTACATGTGATATATTATATAAAATGTCTAGTGTATTTTATTATTTTTGGCATGCTTCAGATTTAACTTCATCTATTCTTTGAGCAGCTAGCAATAAATATGGAACAGTGATAATTTGGAAAATTATCCTTTTATCATTATAAAAACATTATAAAAACATTAGTAACATTATATTTCCAATTCCAGGTAAGATTTCATTTAAGAATCTAAAAAGAGTAGCAAAAGAGCTTGGCGAAAACTTAACGGATGAAGAACTACACGAAATGATTGATGAAGCTGATAGAGATGGTGATGGAGAAATTAACCAAGATGAGTTTCTACGTATTATGAAAAAAACTAGCTTATACTAGGTGTCTTATTCCAAGTGATTGAAATCATGTACAGGAAGATCATGATTGGTTTAATTTTAACCACAAAATAGAGATACAATAGAAGTATAATTCCATGATTACACGGCTGCTCTAGCAATGCCACACACATACATAACCTTTATGGATATGAAAAATTAGGGTGAATAATAGTAGTACTGACTGGATCACTTATTTTTTGTCCGTAATTGATGGCATTGATGTCTTTGTGTGCATTGCTAGAGTATGCTTGTATGTGTGCTGTGTGTCTATTTTGTGTTTCAAGTTATTTAGCCTGATGTAGCTTTCTTTTCTTTACTCAGGGTCACTAACGGTTACTTTAATTGCTTCTTAGTAAAGAATTTGTATGGCTATTCTTTACTACTCCTTACTAAAGAATAGGCATACAAATTCTTTACTAAGGAGCAATTAAAGTAACCATTAGTGACCCTGAGTTGGGGCGTTTACCTACCAAACTGTCAATAGACATTATAGCTAAGTGAAGTGGTTTACTTTTATTATGAGTATAACTTGATCTTCATCCTTGATGCATCAGGAAGCATTTTATTTAAGCATGGCCCACTGTGTTACTGATGTCAATGGTTGATAGTAACTTGTTTTCTAGTTATAAAAAAATGTTCTTAAATAGTACCCATTCAAATTAAAAGAACTAGTACTTAATTTTGTCTATTTACCCTTTGTTATTCTACATGAGTTTTCCGAGCTGTATGAATAAGAAATATTAATTTATTACATCTACAAAAAAAATGCTTTTCCCGGGTTGAAAAATAGTCCTATTACTATACGAAGTTCCCTATCATAAAGTATAATGTACTAAGTATTATATTACTGTTCAGTGGTTTCCATGACACAAATCATGGACATATGAAAGTTCCAGATATATTTTATGGCCTATTTTTATATAATTTATAATAATTAATACTTACCTATATAATTTGTATATCCAAATATTCAATATACTAATGGGTCTCATTATTATTAGTATAGAAAAGTTTAAGATAGGTTGCACTGACAAAATCATAATTTTTAATTTTTTTCAATTGTTTTAAAGGCACCCTGTTACTGCCACTATCATCATCATCATCCTGCCCATTTCCCAATATTTTATATTTTCCATGTACTGCCACTATGTGTTTTTAATAATAAATTCTAGTTACATAGGATAATCCAATAGGTGTTTGTATTTTATTAAACTGAATGTGAAATTTTAATCAAATTCAATCTTGTAAATTACTGTAACAAATTATAGAAAAAAAAAATATTACCACATTACAAGATTCTCAATGTCAATTTTAAAATTCATATTATTTATAAATCTAGCTATCAGTCAATGTGTTGACCTTTTGCATGTTACAAAAAAATATGTATAGGCCTATCTAATGGTTATCTATTATACATTAAACATGGCCCCTGATTGCCTCATATTCAGTGAAAAATGTTATTTAAACGATATGACAAAAACAACTATACATTTATTTGTAATGCTGAAGAGGAATTATTTTTGTCAATAATGAATATAAAATTCTCTTCTTAAGACTTATTCATAGTATTATAGAAATAATCACTTGAGATTTTATTTAAAAAACATGCATATTTAATGATAAAAAAATTTATTCCATATAAAATATAACAAATATAAAATTCCACATTTTTTCCCTAAAATTATTCTGATATGACTCAGATTAATATCTTATTCCAAAATGTTTACAAAAAAATTACCTTTTAGCCTCTTACAAAGCTATTTTTAATTTATCTGTGATACATAAAAACAATCCTTTCAATTGTACAATATTTTTTACTCATATTGTTCTTGCATTAAGTAAATATACTTATTATGGCACATTCATGTTTTATTTGCTTTTACCATAATATTATGATATTTAAAAAAAATACTTTAATAGTGTATTTTTTTTAACTTAATGAATGTGAAGATTATAAACTACTAGAGGATACCTGGCATGTGCTTAAAGAAATAAATTTCAATTCAGGAATTTTTTTATGGGAAAAGTTGAAAATCAACTTCATGAATAGACCAAATGTTGCATTGTTTTCATGTTCTGCAACCATCTTCACATTATTGCCTTTCAAATGAAACCAGTTCAGGGCACATCGGTTGGGTGGTTTTAGAGTTTATAAAGGACATCCACACAAACATTTTTAGTTTTATATATATAGATAGATACATCAAAGCTTAGTACAAAAGTAGATCTTAGATTTTATCTTACATTAAAATAAAAAAATTGAGTAGCAATGGCCAAGAACATTTTCATGATGAACATGTGATAAAAGACTAAGGATATAGGAAAATAGAAAACTCTCATGAGAATTCCACTTACATTACATACTGTCTTTTAATTGCTGATGATAAACATACTTCATTATTGTCATGAGAATATATTTTTCAATGATATTTACATCAATAAAGCAGACTATTCTTCTATACAAACTAATTTCAGATCTTACTATCATGTATGCTTAGTAATTACAAGGTGTTTGATGATTAGGCAGATCTTTGTACCACATTCCCTTCTACTTGCCCGAAGTAGGCTTTTTCACACATTTTAACAAACAAACCAATTTCAACTACACCAGGAATCATTTTTATGGTACCGCTAACTTCTTCCCAATCCAAATCTTGGTTTGAGAACATCCAGTCTAAAATAAAGTTGCCATTGTCTGTAACTACAGGACCAGCTTTTGCAATGGCACTACGCAACTTTACCTCTCCTCCGAATAGGTTTAAAACCTTATTTTTTATAGGAACATATGCCATAGGGACCACTTCAATTGGAATACCCTTTTTGTATCTGTCCCCCAATTTCTGTGAGTCTTTTGTGTAGTCAGCAATGACGATGAGCTTTTTTGAGCACGATGCGACGATTTTTTCTTGTAGCAAACATCCACCACCGCCTTTAATGAGGGTCATATTTGAATCTACTTCGTCGGCGCCGTCAATCGTCACGTCTATCGTAGGATTGGTTTCCAGCTCACCCAATGTGAGGTTGTGTTTAAGAATAAGTTGTTTTGCTTGAAAGGATGTAGGAATGCAGATAACTTTCAAGTTTTCCGTTTCCACACGTTCTGCTAGTCGTTGCACCGCATACACAACAGTCGAGCCACTACCGACACCGAAAATACAGTGATTTTTAACATACTCATCTACTGCTCGGTATGCTGCTACTTGTTTTGCCTTCTCTAAAGACATTTTTGTCACGAAACTCCTAAAAGATAGCAGCTGTACACTTATACTGCTTCTCCTTAGTGCATTACACACAATGCTATTAGGCAATAACAACATACAATTCTATATTTAGAGATTTATTAATAAACTCTGTAAGTATTAGTTGTACATATATTTTAGGTTACCCTGTGCGCGGATTGTATATGTTGCGTTGCGGTTGCTTCGATTCGAGCTTCAATGATCAATCAAATCAAAAGCGAAATCACGAAAATAAACGTCACAAACGACACGAGCAATCTTTGAATAAACGGAACGGACGTGAAGTAACTGAAGTAAATTCAATTGTCAATAAAATTGTCATCCCTCAGTCAAACTAAATTGTCAATGTCAGTGACATCACCTGACAATGACATAGAATAAAAATTAATGTCCCTTGTCATATTTTTGTACCGCGGCGCGTCCATAGATGTAGTACCTACAGATTCAGCCACGGTGTGGTGTGGCCCGCACATTGTGACACATTTATGTGTTTTTCTCCCTTGCTCGCAGAAGACCAAAATGCGTTAGCACCACTTGGGGTCATTAAAAGTGTTCGTCTTTTTAGTACTGAATACTCTGAAGCATGTCTTTTTTACATTATTATAGGTCTATCGATAAAACATGTTTGTTCAGAAGCATTCAGGTGCTAAATAACATAACCAAATGTCAACACTGTAAAAAAAACAGTTTTGAATCAGTTTTGGATTGCAAATTGGCAGAAATAGAGTTTAAAATAAATATCAAAAAAAGTGTTCAGGTAAAATCCCATTGTACGTTACCGCAGTTTTATATTTTTTGTAAATTCTACCACGAAAACTGATAAATATTACATGGCAATTAATTTTTAGATAAGCGCATGACAACCTGTGCACGGTAATGTCATGCCCCGTTTAGATACGCGCGCGAGCCACGAGACTTTCCGCGAGACCTACGCGAGCCCGAGTATGTAAACAGGTCGATCGCGCGCGCGTCTCGTGGCTCGCAGGGCTCGCGTCGGGTCGGGACTCTGGAGCGGTTTTTGGACGCGCGCCAAAGAGGCTCGCGCGAGCTTCATTCAACAACGGCAACTTGCGCCATACGTATGTACGTGTTCTATTGGATTCGTATTTTTCGAAATCGTATTAACTTTTACGCAAAATTATATGAAATAATAAAATATGGTACTGAATGATAATAATAATGAACTGATACTTCGTATATTGAAACTAATATTATAAAGAAGAAAATTTTGATGTTTTGTTCCTTTGTTTGTAATGAATAAACTAAAAAACTACTGGAAAGATTTCAAAACTAGGATGCTCTTTTATTTTAAAAATAAGAATATGTAGTTAAAAAAAAATTTTTAGTTGCTTAATGCACTAATAAAAAGCCTAATGTACAGAAATCTACCCGTAGTACAATCTACATTGAGTATTTTACCCATAAATCACGGTAGAAAGGTTTCATTGACTGGATGACGATGTATTACGTCAACGCAGCGAGCGTCTAAACACAAGATAGCGCTCGTGCGCGTAGGGGGCGTGGCTTACGGACGAGCCACGAGAGGGTCCGCGAGCCGCGCGTGTAAATAAGCGGTCAGTGTTTTGTCATTATGCACAATAGTTTTCCTTTTCCAGGGATCAAGTGATTAAGTACTCTGTGCCAGGGATTATGACGTGATAAAGTTGAGTCGTAGCAATTTTTGAGTTCCCTTCCAAAACAGCAGAATTCTTATACTATTTGGAAATTTTGTATAAAACTATTTTTATAAGTAACTTTAACTTAGTATAAAAACTGATTTTTATATCGAAAAACTTATCTTTTAAGAAACCCTTCTGTCAACATTTTCCTAGTTTATTTTTATGTAACAAAATTTATCAAAATTTCAATTTTAACTTGTAATTTTAATAGTAAGCTTGCATACCTACTCGTAAGTCGTTTGTTATCTATTACTGCAGCGATTGTCCTACCGGCCTACCCTGACAATTCTCTTCTATGCTGTGCGTGTTGCGTGGCCTGCAGTTCTCAGACATACAGACAATGTAATTCATAAATATCTCCCTAAGTCTATATAATAGGTAGTCGTACCTACCTATGCATCGTTACTGGCACAATGTTTAGAGCCTTTCCGTGCTTAGAAGGGTACATTTAACCATAAAGTCCGATTTACACGAATTAAGTAGTTAAGTAGATAAGTAAATTTTAACTAATAAGTTACTAAAATGTCTGTTTACACGTATTAATTTACTTAAAATTTAGTTATCTACTTAACTACTTAATACGTGTAAATCGGAGTTAAGTCCTGGTTGTTGACGTTAGATAACAGTCGTTACCAAAGATGTTTAACTAACAGATACGTTATGCCCTTACAAATCGACCGAAAAATCTGTTCCGACCGAGCTACAACACACACACGTTTATCTTTTGTTTCCCTACACCAATCACTAGTACATTGGCAAATTATGTAAAAAGGATGGCATTACTAAAACCATAATAGTGAAAAAGACAGCTAGTGTTTGTCGCTCGCGTCAATCTATATACGCTACGGTCTTTATCGCTCTCGCGTCAAAACTAGATCGCTATCTCTTTCTTCATCTGAATATGGCGTCTTTGCATGATTATTAGATTGTTTAGAAAAATAATTGAAATATACTAAATAATCTAAGTATCTTAGCGTACTCACGCATGGTATGAGATTCCTTGTGTTTTGTTGACCTTGGAGTCATAATTGGTGCACTTTCTAAACACACAGGATGGCATTTTGTTATATTTTCATAACTACGTATTAACCTACGATGCGCCACGCTCGTGATTGCGCTCGCCGCAGACTGATCACAAAAGTTCCCAATTGGGAACTTTTTCAATCATCACAACGCGCGCGCTTATGACCTATCTGCCTCTTTTTAATATATAACGACGTCCCCGGGGAATAAAATGGTAATAGAGAAAAGTAAATTTTACAGGAGAAGCAAAAAACCAGTTTTGTTTTATCGTAGGCAGTATAATGATTGGGTATCTTTGAATTATACATCAAAACGTGCGTTATTTTTTCTGGAATTACATTCCATAAAAATAATAATAAAATAATATATATCTTTTTAATTATCACCAAAAAACAATAATACTGTTATCGTATTGAATTGTGTAGCACGTAAGTGTATATAACAATTTTATTCCCGTAAAACTCTATCATGCTATCAACAGTTTTCATCACTTACGATACACTTTTATTGAACTTTTATGAATTAATTGTAAATGTATTAAACTATTACAATTTTCTTCCGGTCAAAGTTAATACTCATCTTTGAAGTATTGAAATGTAACAATTTTATTTAGAGAAGAATAAAACGGTATACGCGTTTTACTGTTCTTAAGAGACTAGTAGTTGTTCAGTAATATATGATTACGACTTTATTATGGGCTATAATTTGTACATGACTTCCGAGGAATAAAAATAAAATGGCTCTAATTTTATGAAATTCAAAGATAAAAATCTAAATAATATTTAGCAGATGTATATTGACTCGTAGATGCCAAAAATGAAAAAAAAAATTTTTCGGTAACCGTCGATACCATTTTATTCCCCGGGGGCGTCGATAATATCATTGGTCGTTACGCTATAAGGCAGAATTAGTAAAGGCTATATTAGAAAAGGTTGAACGAATGCTAGGATAATTTTCTCTGTAAAAAAAGACCAATACTTAGGTGTGGATAAAACTTGGGCAATTTTCCGCCAAACGCGGCGCATCGCGCTTCGCGGCTACTATTTCGCTGTGTAGTGTGTACAGGCAACCGCTTCGTTTGGTAACCATTTCACGCTCAATTTCAGCTCCACCGCTAAAACTAGAATTATGTCTATTGTATTTTAACAACACACTCATCTATTTTAAAAGAAAAACGTTTGAACATTAAAATAAGAGTATAATTGCTTCAACATAATTATTTAGGTAGAAAATGTAACAAAACTTAGGTATACGCAAACGCTTCTCGTCCCAATGAATTTCTGAAAAATTAAAATCTTTTCGCGAGCCTTGAAATTAATGATAGATTTAATATTGTAATTTTGGATGTAGTAGGATGGGCTGATGAATGAAAATGATTCACCAATATATTCTAAAAGGATCCCGATCTTCTTACTTAGCCGTTATCCGCACGGTCGGTTTATTTCAATTTCCTTCATAAAAGACGCTATTCTCGGATTTGAAGTAGATTTATCATGCTCGGATAAAGCGGGCACTTTTTGTGCTTTTCTTGTGCCTGGATCTGACCCGAGATCTGTCCACTTAATGTGAATAATGGTGTGCGATGGAAAACGAATGCGAGCTCGAACACAAAAGACAACAATACGAAGCGATTTGAAGATTTGATACACGGATTTCGCGGAGATATTATATTGCATAAATATGTACCTACCAATGTATATGTAGGTACATCTACTTACATCTGCTCCTTCAAATAAACTTCAATATAAAATAAAAATAAACATTATGCTATACCTATGTTCAACTCGTAATTTTAGGTAACCTACCTAACATAATCCGAGGAATGCTTAAGTACTTGCGGATACAATGAATCAATGCGCAGAGTCAAGTACAATAAAAAATCATTCAATCTTATCCCAAAAATGTCATATTATGTGTTATCATTCTACTTCCTTACTTATCCAGAGAAAATGGATAGGCAGATAGAAACGCAAACGGTGGTAGGTATGTCTATTAAACTGCAATTAGAAATCTCAAAAATTTTACAGAGATCTCTGACCCGCCATTATCACTACTATAGTGTATTGTAATACAAGTCGATGCAAACTTTATAGCCCTTGACTGTAGAATGTAGCAAAACGTTTAGGAGTATTGGATTCGAAGCAGCCTTACAGCTTCGCAGCTTCCTACTTTGTCGTTGAACCCAACTTGCACACATTTCATAAGAAAGTACTTTCTAGCTTAGTTAAACGTTAATGTACCTAATCAATGTTAGTGTCAGGTGAATAAATCATAACATAATTTTTTGTAAAATATTACATGATTTTATACAACAACAGACTAATATATTTAGATTTGGTACTGAAAGGAAAGTTGTAAAATTCTGCGGAACCCAGGCGGACCGGAACATAAATAGTTAAATCTACTCCTCTAATACAATTTGTAGTAAACCATGATCTCGATACTAAGGTCGCATTATCGGATTGGAAAAAACAGTTACAAAACAATTAGGAAGGGCGAAAATAAAAGCTTAAGACTGCATGATAGAGTTCAGAATTCTTTGTAAGATAAGACGTGAGTGCGAGGGTGAGTTTTACAATGTTCATGTGACGGCAGAACCTTTTTGTTGGGTCTTTTGTGCTGGGAATCCGCGATGCCCTGGGGGCCAAAGGGCACGATTTCCATTACACGAGAGAGTTTTTGAATAGACCTTCGCTTTCTAAGTATTTTACACTGCATTTGATTACATTTCACTACGATTGATGTCGTCTCTTCATTTCTTTAAGTAACAGCAACAAACAGGTGCTATATTTATTTTTATATCAGCCATTTTAATAGGAACAAACGTTTATAATTGTACTCGTTAATGCATTCGTGACACAATTTTGTCAGCTCGATGCAACTTGATAAATAAATTGGTGCCATTATGTCCTACTTAACTAATTAGGTATACCGTTGGCAATATGTAACAAATACGACACATAATCAATAATCTACGGACTACAGACCACATGTAAACATCGATAAAGTTCTAAAGTGCGCAGCAACTGTGAATTCAATATTATCGTAGACAAAATAAACATATAGCTCCTTGATTAGAATAAATACAATTAGCCGCCTGCCGTGCTAGATGATATAATAATATTTAAATTAAGGTCACTAGATTTTTAAACGTAGCTTATTTTATAGAAATAGCCGACAAACGAGCTGACGATCCACCTGACGGTAAATAGCTATCATCACCCATGGACATCAGCGACACCAAATTTCTTGGCCGGCAACGCATCAGTTATGCCTTTGGTGTTGCTGACGGCCATGGGCGACGATAGTCACTTCCCATCAGGTGGATAGTAAGATCGTTGGCCGGCTATTTCAATAAAAAAAAACTATAATCTTCTTCAATCTTTAAATATTATACATTGGTGTGATAAAATTGCATGAGCATTGAGCATGCATCATTTAACTTAGTAATGCTATTAAAATTTTATCACGCCGATTCGATCGAATTATCGATTAAAGGTAGGTTCTGAATTTCAACAACGGATATAAAATACATATGAAGATATTATTTGTAAGCTTTTATTTAGGTGTAATCATTTTCAATGTTTCAATTGTTGCAGAGCAACATGGTGTGGATTTTGGATAATAGTAATTACGAAAGTTATTACGGGAGGCAGTCGGGCAAATGGGGTCATTTGTTGAAAATATTTTCGCAATGGTAATGCCAGGTGATTCCGTCGACGAGGTCTGCCAACAATACGGGAAAAACGTTCAGCGTAATTATGATCATTTCGCGTTCCATTTCATTAACATGAACGAATCAGCGTTTCATATTGTTTTCAATTTGTCAATAGCTTAATTAATTATAAAATTATTTTCACGATGTTAAAACTTTTGAACGACAGCTAATCGTTTTTCTGCCTGAGTAGGTACCTACTATGTTATAATGTCTGAATATTGTTTTTTTTATTTAGTCAGTTATTGGTACCGTAATATCAGCTAAAACGATCTAATCATCTATACTACGAGTAATACCTATTATAAAGCTGAAGAGTTTGTTTGCTTGTTTGTTTGGTTGAACGCGCTAATCTCAGGAACTACTGGTTTGAATTGAAACATTATTTTTGTGTTCATTTATCGAGGAAGGCTTTATGCTATCAGATTTTTGGAAATTTATCTCTTAAGTGGTTAAAATAGGGGTTGAAAGTTACTTTCATACAAACCAACTTTGTCAGTTTTAGAGTTATAAACATGAAATTTTTTATGTAAAGGAGAATGCCCATAGCCAGTACTCTTAAAAAAATAATTGTGTCACAATGATTTTTGGACAAAAAATAAAATTAATATATTTCAAGTATTTTACCCTATTTCCTAAAAAATCCTTATTGGGAATAATTTTCTGAAATTAATAAGTAACTTTACTTCCGTTTTACAAAATAAAACCATTGGGCCATTTATGTTTGGATAAGGGCCAATCAGGAATCTTTTAAGATCCTTCGGGCCAATAGGTAGCATTGATTCGATTATAATTATGATACAACAGTTAAGCCGGGTCCATACGCTTGGCAAACAATGGCAAACAACAAACACGAACATGTGGATAGGTGTTTGTACCTGTTTGCCTGTTGGTGTTTGTGTTCGCCAGTGATCGGCATCGTTGTCGGTTTTCCTTCACAAATCAAAGGATGTTCGGCAAACAGTTTGCGTTGTATCCAAACGCTTGGTAACAATCATTACTAAACGAGAGCTTGAGGGAAGCGGACGTAGAATCTAGTCTTTGTGCTAAAATAGAAAAAACAATGACTGATTGGTCTGAAGATATAATTCTAACGTTCTTAGAAGCATATCAAAATGAGCCATGTAGGTATTCGGAATCCTAAACATGTGAATCACAAAAATAGGCAAAAAACTAAAGATGCATGGACGCGGATAAGTATTATTGTAAATAAAAATAATTTTGGTCATCCACCACGGTCTTCGTTTCCTTGATTTTCTCTTTTTTATTTGATTTTGTTTTAATTTAAAGTAAAAGAAGGTAAACCCAAAAGCAATCGCTGCAACAAGTTCGTCATCCGCCATGTTCGTCTGTTTGGAATAGACTGACTATGATGCCGGGTCCATACGCTTGGCAAACACCGCAAACACCAAACACAGCAAGCAACACCACAAACACCGATCACAATCACCCACACAAACAGCGCATCCTCACGTTTGGCGAACATGTCCACAGAGTACTTTGTTATATACTGAAAAACATGTCAGTCTATTCCAAACGGACGAACATGGCGGACGACGAACTTGTTGCAGCGATTGCTTTTGGGTTGACCTTTTTTTAATTTAAATTGAAACAAAATCAAATAAAAAAGAGAAAATCAAGAAAAATAGCAAAATATTGTATTATTGGGAATATTGAAAATATAGGCATGCAAAGAGAAGAAAATATAATTGTATTTTTATCGTAAATAATCTGAGATCTATGAGGCTATCCATAATAGTAAAAATAAATATACCATGTTGATTTTTGTCTTTTACTTACCTCCTCTGTATTTATATTATTTGTACTAGTATATACCGCAAGTAAAAATGACTCCATTTAGCTCATAAGCGAACCAGATGGGTTTATACACTTCGTTAGCTCCTAAAACAAACAAAAACTTTAGAATTGTATCTTCAGACCAATCAGTCATTGTTTTCTCTATTTTAGCACAAATATTATATTCTACGTCCGCTTCCCTCAAGCTCTCGTTTAGTAATGATAAGTACTCTGTGGTAATGATTGTTTGCCGAGCGTTTGGACACAATGCAAACTGCTTGCCGAACATCCTTTGATTTGTGAAGGAAAACCGACAACGATTCCGATCACTGGCGAACACAAACACCAACAGGCAAACAGGTACAAACACCTATCCACATGTCCGTGTTTGTTGTTTGTTGTTTGCTGTTTGCCATTGTTTGCCAAGCGTATGGACCCGGCATGAGATTGACATGTTCGCCAAATGTGAGGATGCGCTGTTTGTGTGGGTGATTGTGGTGTTGCTTGCTGTGTTTGATGTTTGCGGCAAACACCAAGCGTGTGGACCCGGCATTATAGTATAATATATCCATGACAACAAACTAGATGACGTAAGGGGACTGTCAAATGAATTTATTTTTTAATAGAAAATTACTATAATCAGCCAGGTGTAATAGTGTTCTGTGATTATAATACATTACAAACTTCATGGTGTTTGGGGACTGTCAAATGAATTTGAAACTTAAAAGATCGACATTACATACGCAATCGACTTTAATACGCCCGCATAGAGTCCATATTACTGTGAGTTTACTATAACCTAAATACAAATTAGTTTTGTTTAATATCTCTTATTTCCTAATATTATCACTGACTAAAGTTAGTATGTATAATTTATTAAGATAACATAATCAAATAAAGGTATTTTTATCAAGACACAAAAATGTTAAAGTCAGTACATTTCTCCATACTAAATGGGCATTCTCCTTTATAGTTATTAACAATAAACAATATTTATGATTAGGTATATGTATGTTATATTTAATAGCATTGATGTATAATGATGTCCAAAACATAATAATAAATACCAACACACACTAACATAGGATCTATGCTAGGTACCTAGTGCTCCAAAAAAGTTCTCCTCTTTTTAATCTGTCAGAGGTAACAGATTAAAAAGAACTATGAAGACTCTTAGCTGCACTAATCACTCAATCCGCAACTATGAGTACGTCTACTAGGTGCACTGAATTTAACTTATCAGGCAGCAGGGAAGGGAGTGCCTGAATAATCAGCCGAAATCTGTATGATGATATACATATATCAGAATACCACAAATAAGTGTGCGAATGCTAGAGAAAAGAAAACTTTGACAAAAAGAAAATTTTTAGCACTACAGGAAAAGTTTAATACACTTTCATTATTTATTATACCTAGTAGGTGTAAATGGTATATGTGTCACCGGAATATAATAAGAACCGTAAGTTTATAAATTTCCTAGGAAATTTATAAACTTTCGTAGGATTATAAACGAGACATAAATTGTATTATTTTACGGCCACATTTTCGGAAATTTATCAATCTGCGACGTCTCGTGGTAAATTTATAAACTAACGGATTGCCCATTCGTAAAATTCTAAACGGCTCGACCAATCACAGAAGAGCTTTTGATTTTACGCTTCTTTAAAATACGGAAAATAACACACTGCTCTCTGATTGGTCGAAGTTGACAGAGGCAATGCTTATGTCCATAGACTTAGGTACAATCAGACTTGCTAAACTATAAACTATAAATCTATCAGTTTCGATTACCTACCTAACAGTATTTTTACTTTAAAACTATTTAGGTACCTATAATACAGGTTTACTTTTTTACATAATATGCTAATGATCCCTACTTAAGGCGAAGCACCTCGCCATGAAAAAACAACTGAACTCAAATCAAAAGAAGGATAAAATCTATCAGTTTCGATTACCTACCTAACAGTATTTTTACTTTAAAACTATTTAGGTACCTATAATACAGGTTTACTTTTTTACATAATATGCTAATGATCCCTACTTAAGGCGAAGCACCTCGCCATGAAAAAACAACTGAACTCAAATCAAAAGAAGGATAGGTTAGGTTATGGTTGTCTGATTTTATTTAGGAAAAATAGGAACCCCGCAAAGCGGGGTTCCGTCGACATCTATGGCGAAGCCCCTCGCCATGAAAAAACAACTGAAATCGAAAGAATCTGATTCGCCAACTTCGATTTCGTGTGCAATCATGTCATAGTTTTGGTCATGGCTACTTAAAACTTTCGTAGCTCTGTGGTAAATGTCACTTCGTCAACAAAGGAGAAGGAACACGTAACTTATTCAACCAATCAGAGTGCATATGGCGTTTGCTTATTGGTCACTTATTATTTTACGAGTGAGCTCGGTAAGTTTATCAATTTCCGAAAATGTGGCCGTAAAATAATACAATTTATGTCTCGTTTAGAATCCTACGAAAGTTTATAAATTTCCTAGGAAATTTATAAACTTACGGTTCTTATTATATTCCGGTGACATATGCATACGTAGGTGAAAGATAAAGATGATTAATTGATCTCTCTATCTAAATACTCCTTTAAAAGTATTGAAGCATAATGTTATAGAACAAACATCTCGAACAAAATGTGTTTCCCGCCCGGGAGGTTTGATTTTCAAAATTGAGCCCCCGACCTCCTTTCAAAATCGAATAAATCCATTGAAGATTGAAGCCACGTGGCGCCAATGCGTTGTGACATACATGGTGTTCGCGGTGTCGGTTTTATACGCTAGTAATACTTCAATGGTTTTATGTGGGAATTTGAACTTAGCTACCAAAAAGTTTTTTAGTGCTGTGCCTGCACTAACAGACAGAGAAGATTGGCCGCAATTTGCACAGGCTCCTCTCCTCTCTAGGCTATGGCTACTGGACCTGACCCAGCACCTCCAAAAGTCGCTGTATTCTGGCACCCTGAAAATCACAACTTTGTATTACTTCAACTGCCGGTTACTTAAGGTCTACTGTCCACGGCGCTTCATTTGACAATTCCGCTTCGTGGACAGATTTCGTACTTCTACTGCGCAAGATGTAAGCAAGCGACAATCTATATATATAAAACCCCAAAAATGTTTGTACGGATTGTCCTTTATAGAGTCTAAAACCATCCAAACGATATACCAATAATCCGAAGGTGGTTTAAGATCACGAAAACAATCCATTAGGTACCTACATTCGGTTCATTGATAAATTCGATTTTCCACTTTTCCCATACAGCAATTTGAAGATGGCGCATCAACGTCAACGTCAACACAAAAACACTGATCTGTCATTCTCATCAGAATTTCTTTTGCCTAGTGGAACTCGCCGGGTATCCACGAGTTGACGATATGACGTGCGTCTACGTGGATAGAAGATCAGACGACAGTTCTGTTTAGCTACGCTGGATAAGTGCAGATTAGTAAGTATCTAAGTATATGTATATCCGTCGCTAGCATTTAATTGTAGCTTGAATAAATAAACAATAATGAAGAAATATATAGGGTCATAGAAAAAAAAGCAATAAGAACACTCCACCATCATAATCACAGATCAATAAATAAGGTAGATACCTCACCGCCTTGTATTTGATTGAGGAAGAAAAATACCATGCTGGATTACGTAATTCCTGTATTTACTAGCTACCACGCCCATCCACGTCAAAAACCATGCTGTTTTTTGTTTTTCTGTCCGGAAGTTACTGCCAGAAAACATGGCGTGGTAGCTGTAAATACAAGAAATACGTAATCCAGCACGGTATTTTTCTTCCTCAGTCAAATACAAGGCGGTGAGTTATCTACTGTGATCATAATATTCGCTTCTTGTAACTTTAGTGAGTACCTAGTGTGTAAGTTTAGTGTGTGTTTTAATGCATTATTTTGTTTGTTTAAACTTACAACTTAAACACGATAAAGGTAAAACTTTAATCAGAAAGAGAATGTGAAAAGGTGACTCCGCATTTTAGTGAATTCATTAAAATTACCGAAAGGATTAGCCGTTGGGAAGAGGCGGGGCGGCCGCGGGGGTCGAGTGAATTTTCTGCTCTGCTGCGCCGAGAGATGGAGTCCTTCCGAAACTAAGCGTCTGTGACACTCCGTACGTCCAACTATCCTATCGCAATATATTATTCAAATAAACTTTGGGTTTTATAAATTGTGTAGGAATGTGAATTATTTTTCCAAGGGGAAGAAATAACTACAAGCTAACTTGATGGTTTCAATGTAGGTACCAATTGTTACTTTTTAAAATATTTTTGTTTTCATATACTTTTTTTGCGTGGATTTCCGACAAAGGCTATTCATGTAGAGCATACTCCACCACGCCACCACGCGGCGTTACTGATACCTAATAATCAATCAATATCATAATTCATAATTATCATCATCATCCCATCATATCATCATACATAATATAATTATAATAAATCTGTAACTGATTGTTGTTTCATCTTTATGAAATAAATTTAAGAATCCCGTGTGGACCAATTTTTTGGACTGTAGATAGGCATTGATTTCCCGAAGGAGGGCGGTTCCTAGTTTAATCATGAAATTATTTTAGTAGGTATAATTTAATTGTAACAGTTCTTTCATATTCAATGTTCATATTATTGTTTTTTGACGGAAAATAGTCATACAATTTGTAGCTCTTATCATAAAGCGAATCGAAATAGGTTTGTTAATTAGTCACAATTTTATACGCTGTGTAGCATTCATATATAGAACACTTAAAATGTAATAACTGTGGTTTGTTATTTTCTTCTTAGTAAATGTAGTTCCAGTATAATTTATC
Organism: Thymelicus lineola; assembly: GCA_963932265.1. Taxonomy (NCBI): domain Eukaryota; kingdom Metazoa; phylum Arthropoda; class Insecta; order Lepidoptera; family Hesperiidae; genus Thymelicus; species Thymelicus lineola. Next base: position 8,616,268 of record OZ010687.1, on the reverse strand, counting down.
AATCAATATTGCATCAAAAATAAGTGGTTTATTTATACAAAGGTAAGATGTTTTACAATTATAACATGATTATTCAAAATTATAGTGTGTAATGATTATACCTAGTAAAGTTATGTATTTTTAACAAACAGTTAAATAAATACTGTGATAACTGAGTATTGGGCTTAAAGTGAAAGTGATGATTTGTTTTCGTTATAAAAGATAGCAATTTTCCCTCCTCGTTTAGATTTAGGTAGGTAGGTACTAGGAAAGGTAACATTAATCCGTATTCCGTGTTGCCTGGATAAAAAATAGATTTATTCTTTAAAATAATAATTCTCAATAAAAAAATAAGATTTTTTTATTGCGCTATTCAAATGTTTTATACATTCTTTTGAGAGCTTGAGATGTTCAAATTCATATTTTATTTTTTACCACTTTTTAGGGTTCTATACGAAAATGAAAAACGGAACCTTTATAGTATCACTCGTGGGTCTGGGCAATCGACGTTCACAGCCAATTTACTCCAAAACTATTGGACCAAATTTGTTGTTTGGTACTCATGTACTTTTTGTGACCCAAAGACGAAGGTATAAAGTAAACAATTTAATATTGAATTTTTTTTTAATGAAATCAAAATTAAACAAAAACTGTTTTTTAAACCGTATCGTGTGGTCTGTAAAATGAAAGGGCTTATTGTAAAAATTTCAAATATATTTTTGTTATAGTTCTATAATGGATAGTTTTAAAAGTTATTCAAGAAAGAACGAAAATTAATGCCAAAAACTGAACTTAGCTCCGAAACTTCTGACGCTAGAATTTTGAAAAAAAAAATAACAGAGAATATCTCTTAAATATTACAGGAAAATCTATAACAAGTCTATGGTATTAAAAAACGGCAAAAATAAATAAAATATAAAAATAACGGTAAATACATAATTAACGTACGGAACTTAACTCGCACTTGTCAAGTTTATTAATTAAATTAACTAAATTAAATTAAAATTTATTATTGCTGCGGAAGGCTGATTTATCAAGGTTACCCAAAAAAGTGATATGTAATAAGATTTAAGATAAATAGATCCTTAAAATATCTATGAGGATTGCAAATTAGGTGAAATAATTGGAACATGGACCAAGAACTCCAGTTCTTGGTATGTTAGTAGATATTGCCCGCCACAACTTTTCCACTTTCTGATTCGTATTACATCTCGTATTTTCAAATGTTTATTATTACCAATTGGGTACCTACTTAGGTACTAAATCAAAGCAGTCATATTTAATTTATAATAAATTATTCAACGGTAATATTTATTTAACAAAATACATAAACACAGCTATCGCCGACTTTTATTTAAAACTTTTTACGAGGAACAATTCTGTCATAGTGAAAGCTCTCAAAATGCACGCAGTTTACGACCTACTCGACAAATATCGCCACGGCTCTAGCTAATTTATACATACATAATATATAGCCTCTTTAATCTTGAATTATGTACATTTCAAATGGTGAAAGAATTTTACAAATAGGTGCCGTAGTTCCAGAGGTCCTTCTCCACGCAGTTGTGCTCACAGAATTCGTCTTCTCTCTTTATAATAAATAGAGATAAAACATATATAATTAGGTGTAGATATGCCATACTATTTACATTTTATTTACCACAAAACAATTCAAGAAACAAACATTTTAAATAAAAAAAAGTTTCTGTGAAAACCTACCTAGTGAGTAGCCACGGTTAAATAAACCTCAGTATGAGTTTGTGTTTGCGTACGATTCCGAATTTCGGGCGCAGAATGTTTTACCTGCCATAGTTTATTACCTATTCAGCGGACTCGCACAAATAAAATTGTATAATGCATAAGCGAATAGCGAATGGCGAGTTTGATTTACGAGGGAGCAGTGGCGGCCGCGAGGAGTCACGCGCTGAATAACTAACGTGGGGCTATTTAAATGCTATATCACGCCAAACCTAAAATGCTGTTTTGTTCGTGTATGATTATATGGTTCTCTTTCAAGGTGTCATTTTAATTCCAAAATTCATCCAGCTATTCCAGTTGCCATCGGAATTAAGTTATTTCCGTACGAAAGAAACAAAAAACGGAACCCTTATATACGTAGGATCACTCGTGCGTCTGGGCGACCGCTGTTCACAGCCAATTTACTCCAAAACTACTGGACCAAATGAGTTGTTTGTACTCATGTACTTTTTTGTGACAAAAAATGACGTGCATAAGTGTATCAGTGATACCTATATGAATAGAATATTTTGACTTTGACTTTGACTTTGACCCAAAAATAACGGTATAAAGTGAATTTTGAAAAAAAAACGAAATCAAAATTAAACAAAAATTGCTATCCATATTGTATGTATGTCAAATGAAAGGGCTTGTTTTATGGATCTCAAATATATTTTTGTTATAGTTATACAATGGATAGTTTTAAAATTATTCAAGAAAGAACGAAAATTAAAGCCAAAAATTTACTATTCCCCCTCCTTATCTTCGAAACTACTGACGGTAGAATTTTGAAAAAAAAATGCAGAGAATAGTTCTTTACTTTAATATTACAGGAAAAACTAGGAGAAGTCTATGGTCTTAAAAAAATAAATAGAGCAGAAAAGTAACGGTAAATACATAATCAACGTACGGAACCCTCTCCAAGCGAGTTTAACTCGTACTTGTCATGTTTATTTTTAAATTTGTATGTAATTTTAACATCATAGATTTTACTTTTCTTCTTTGTAGCACTGTCTAGCGTATCTAGCAGGGTCTAGGCGCTTTGCTTCGGACAGACGGATAGATGGACATATGGACGGACGGACGGATGGACATGACGAAAATATAAGTGTTCCGAATTTTCTTCGGAACCCTAAAAAGTAGAATAAATATATTGGTAGATAAAGGTACATAGGTGAGATATCCAACAGTACTGGACGATGTATGGTCAAAACCTTTCAGTTGACCCTCGGGATGCGGCTACTTAACATCCCTTCAGGACTGTCCTACATGGGTTTGCTTTTAAGAGACCATTATTAGATAATTCCAGTTCGGTCGTCGTGTTCTTGTATCGCATTTACTGGTAAGAATTTAAGTACATAATCTATTGAAATTGTGAGAACAACATAAGAAAATCTGCGCGAAGAATTTATGATACGTTTACATACATATTAATGTTTTTTATGAGATTTAAAAATGTATTAATGGCATTAGTTATAATTATATAAATAACATTTATGTTAGTTAAAGAATCTATAAGTGAAAAAAATTTATAAGCAATTTGAACTTTAAACTGAAGGAGTGTATTAACTTTTAAATATATAATTCGGCCATAAATCGGGAGCTACATTACGTCATCGTTATTAAGGTGCTTTTCCCCGAGAACGCCGAGTTTGTAAGAGCACATAAAAACGTAAGCAATCAAAAGGCCAGATGTTTTGCCGAACACATAAACGCCAACAGCGAGAATTGACAATTAACTTCAAATTTCGATACCTTCAAAATATATGCAGTAAACTTTATAGGTGCTACGGTGCTACGCTCTGAAAACAGTAATGTGGAAGCATAATATAAAATGGATTTCAGGGCAGTTACAAAAATGCTGATCGCTTTATTGGTTACGGGTTAACTGTAACGATTTTGGGTTTACTGTGTAATTGATTAAAAATTGTTGCAAATCGGATGTAATGGAATAAATGTTGTTCTTGTCATCAAATCACAAATATAATTACAACGCAAAGTTTGAGTAGAATTGTTTTTCATTAATTTGACAAAATTATATTACCTGTTAGGTTTTTATACGTACGCGTCCAAAATGGGCTCATTTCTTAAGAAAATATTTATGAAAGAGCGAAGGGAGATATTTTAAATGAGGTGCAGTGGAATCGAACCTCTAACTTAATTGAAGTAACCGGATTGAATAGATCGAGGTAGCCTCAGCAAGGTGCAGGGAGAAATTAACGTGAAATGAGGCAGGTATGCACGAAGTTGAATTGAGAGTCACTTAAGTTTAGTCCGATATTCAGATATGGTCTTGTACGAGTACTTACCTACTTATTTTAAGGAAATGCTTTAAGCATTTGCTTGTAAATTTTAATCTGTTTAAAACAACAGATGTTGTAAGTCTGGATTATTAAAACTTACCTAACCATAAAACACTTGATTTTCTATACATATACTTTTCATGTCGACACTTGAAAGGAAAAATTGACCAAGTGACATTAAGCTAACTTTACAGGAGAGCAGTTTAAAGTTGGAATTTTTAGAAAAAAATTATATATATTTTTTGTAATCATATGTTTTCTGTTTTGGAATCCTTATTTTATCATCTATATTGAGGCATATACAACAACTTTTCTAAAAATTCAACTTTAAACTGCTCTCCTGTAAAGTTAGCTCAATGTCGCTTAGTCAATTTTTCCTTTCAAGCGTCGCCGCGTCGATGTGGTGTTGACTTAGGGTGACAAGGATCACGGTCATATGGCACATGTTTAACAGATATGTCGGAAAATATGTCAGATATAAATGTCAGAAAATCCTTTTAAAACTCCTTTTCATTCCTCGATTAGCTACTTGTTTGATATGATGACATCATAATACGTCACTAAGTCGGTAGAGCTAAGTTCTTTGTACAATATATTCAGTAAGCTATAGTTTTGTTTACTGGGAGCAGATGCTAACTGGTTCCGAGAAAAGGAAAAACATTGTGCTAACGATACTCCAAGGAAGCTACAAATACTGTAAGAAATATTTATGGAGGTTTTTCGGAATGGAATCCCAGGGGCTACGGAACACGACGGCCTTCCTTCTGAAAATGGGGCAAAACGCGCAAATCCCTCGCCACGCATAATTCTTAATACAGGGATTATAGAATGGCTTCTTAGGCTTGGGTGCCGAAAGAAAGATAACAAGCAATTAGAAGAATTTTAACGCACAGTATAGTACAATTAATTTTTATATTTGAATCTTATCTATTCAGTTAAAGACTTTTTAATACTCTCAAAATTAAGTGATTGTTTGTTCGATTTGCTTGCTAGTAATTTGTCATACATTGTATGATTAAAGTGAAACTTAATTATTAATTATTTTAACATTGTACGCCCTTAAAAATGGGTAGGACGTAGCGATTTATAAAACTACCAACACTGTACCACATTTGTATACCTACAGTCCACAATAAAATATTTAGATTTTGAAAATTTAGATTTTTGAAAGTTTAAACTAAGATTGGTTATAAGTAGTAATTATTTTATTTCATTTGTAGAATCCATGACTAATGAACCTAATTGAAAAATAAAGCGAAACACATTTTATGATTTGTTCCAATTGCAAATTAATATTTTAAAACGTAAATACGACACACTGGTAAATATAAAAAAATATGGTTAGAATTTTAAATTATAAAACGTAAAATAGATTTTTATTCCTAATTAATAATTGAGTATTTATTCATGCAGACGTTCTACTACATAGGTATATTAGTAAAATAATCTCAAAAGTACCCTTACTATAGGGTAAAATACCCAACGATTGACACCTTAAGCGTTTAATCTAGATGTTTTATCATTTTAATGTAGTTTGTTCTAAAAATAGGTTTATTGTTTATATATCAAGGAGAAGATTAATATTTTTAGTTCAGTTTAAATCATTCAATTAATAAAAAAATATTTTCTGAAATAAAAAGGCGCAAAACTATATTCATTGACCCCTGAATGCAACGATTGATACAATATAATGAAGAACCTAATAATTGACACCTAGTAGGCACATTAATTCGTATTGAAAGCTAAGTAAATGGCGTTTTATACAGTTTACGTTACTACTGTCACTACGAAAACATTAACTTATGTTTCAATTTTACAGCTAATACACAAAGTTCTACATTAACTTACCATGGGCGAACAAAAACGTCAAAGGAAATGAGAGTCGCCTTGTGTTTTTATTAATTTAAATCAACTCACGAATCCTGCTTGTTTTAAAACAGCAGCTGCTAAAAAGTGGCAGTAATTTGGTCAACGATACCAATTTATCAAATGATAATTATAGTAACTAATGGTAAAGTTATCATACATAAAAAATACTTTATGGTTAGTTTAGGGCATAATACGAAAAAGGTGTCAATCGTTGGGGGAGTGTCAATAATAGTAGACTTGTCCCTATATATGATATTATATTATTCTAAAAATTCCAGAAAATTTAACATGAAATCAGCGAGTGGCTAATGCTAATTAAGTAATGGATCCTTAGGGTGTAATCGCGAAGGGTTCGTTTTAATTAATTAATTATCATTCCTCGCTATTGATAACTTGTATATCCAACCCATCTTATCTATTTTCACAGATTTTCTGTAAAGAGCGTATTTTATAATGAAGTAAAACTATGAATATCGTAGATACTGAAGTTAATTTCATCTTACGAGAAGTTATTCTTATACGCAAAAACTATTGACCACATTTTCATAAAATTTAGCACACATGATATTCTATAATTTAGCACACTTAATATTCCGGAAAACGGGCAAAGCCACGGGCAGCGCGATAGTATTATACATATAATAGTTAAATATACATAATTTTTATTTCAACAAAATTTCGATTTATTAGAACTCTTTTTAACCCCCGACGAAAAAAGAGAGGTGTTAAAGTTTGATTTGTCTGTGTATCTGTGTACACTGTGTGTCTGTGTATCTATACATCTCAACAGACTATAACTTTGGCTAGGTTAACTCCTCTTCATTTCAAAATAAACGAAGTATGCCTTATAGAAAAAACTAAAGCAACAGGCACAACCACAGACTCACTGTTCACTATCTATGTCTGTGGGCACAACACACATATTGCCAAACTACATAAAGCTAGAAAAACCTACCAGTGTATCTGTGTATCTGTATGTCTGTCTGTCCCATCGTACCTCACAAATGGACGAACCGATTTAGATCTAGTTTTTTTGTCTGAAAGATTAATTAATAGAGAGTGTTCTTAGCTATGTTTAATGTGAATGAAACTGTCGGGGGTTTATTAAATTTTAATTTAATATAGGTAATGATGCTTGTATTCAGTGAAATAGACAGATTCTTTCTTATGACATGATATTACATGATTATTGTAACTTGCATAAAAATTCAAACAAATATGCTACATCCTTCCTTGCACTTTTCACGCTAGCAAATTTTTATTTCGAATCGCTTCTGTGTCAGAGAATATATTGTAGAAGTTAGATTGAGGAAGTGTCTACATTGTTATTATCGCCTCAATTTTATTCCACGAGACAATCTTCTGTTTCCAATCGGATACTAGACTCTATGATCTCGTGTCAGACAATTTTCTTAATAATTCAGCGATTTTTTCATCGCTTTTCTGTAAATGTTTTAGTTTTTAAACAACATGAATAGTTTCTTGCTAAGTGTAAATAAGTTTTAACTTCGTAAATAAGTAAGTAATAAAGTTTTAACTAAGAGTTTTTTTTATCATTTTTACGAAACAAAAACATCACCACTCTAATATTTTGTTTTTCTACGGCAAAATTGTTTTAATTACGCGAGTTTAACTTCATGTAAAACATGACTTTAATTAAATCTATAATATATAAAACACAAAAAATGTTTGTACCTACGCATCCAACCGATATGCCTCAAAATGGTTTCATTTAAAAGGCAACAATTCGGTGGTTTGTGACCACTAAAACAATATATTAGGCACATTCGGTCCATTGATAAAGTCGATATTCCACTTTGCCCGTACATAAATTTGAAGATACTTAATATGTAAAGATAGCGTATCAACATCAACGTCAACACAAAAACTTTCTCATCAGAAAAGTTTTTAGTGAAGTGGAACACGCTGGGTATCCACTAGTATACAATAAATATTATAATTACTTTAAAATAGTCTGTAATAATTAAGATAATTTTGACTTATCTTATCGTACTTTAAAAAAAGTAGTTCTGTTTTGTAAAATGAATAACTGACAATGAGATCTCAGAATAAAAAAAAAGAAAATGTGTGCAATTCACACGTGGTAGAAGTGAAACTTTCCAAAATTAAATTTCCAATAAATCTAATCTTAAAGCAATAAATCGAAGCGCCATCTATGAATACAACTTAGCACTTTTTAAAAATCTATCTAGCAATAAAACGAATGTTCTATCTTATTCCTCGCGCCATCTATGAATACAACTTAGCATTTTTACTGTCTGTATAATCGGTCGGTCGATCGACAGAATGAAAGAATGAAATTCTTATTTTTTGTTGATAAATTCTTTGAAAATATTTAAAAGAGCATTTGAAAGTATTTAAAAACAGTATAAAAATAAAACTAAAAAAAAAATAAAACTAAAAAAAAAAAAGAGACGCGAACCTGCGCATCAGGTATTGTGTATCTACGTCCTGACCATTGAGCTACGGAGAAGTTAAATTGAAAGTCGAAATTAGCGGTTATATTATCTTACCTGTCGTTGCATCCGGTTTCAAATCACTAACGATTCTAAAGAAGTTTCACTTCAACAAAGCAAGAGGGTGTGAACAAACGGACAATTATTCACAATTTGCGGTAGTTCGAAAACTGCTTAGGAGCGACCCACAAGCCAAGCGGGCGGAAGCGAAAAATTTCAGGTTTTCACATCGTATTTTTTGTCGTAAGTACTTATTCCTAAAACAAAGCGTAATGACCCGCACTGCACGCATTTGTTCGCGAACAATCCGAATAGGCCATTTTTCATCCTGAACAATTGAGGGCGGTACTCCGACGCAATTGGCAGAGTATTTTGTCAAGTATTTGTGTTCCTGAGATGAATACGCGACATTACGAGTGCACTCCAGGGATTCATACGCATAGTAACAATAGTCGGCTTCCATGCTCTTTTTCCTTATACCTTATAAGTTTTTTTAATTATATACCTTAGTATAAACGACATTTAGCCAACGTCTCAATATTATCTATTCATTGAAATTTGAGGCTTAACTTAATTAAAGTAGGTAAGGTTAGCACTTGGCGCCCGAGCGTAGCAAGGAGCGTAGATGCCGTGCAATAATAGACTATGTCAAGACTTAAGTCACGGGTATCTTATATTATTTTATAGCCCCGTAGGCTCACGTAGCTCACAATTTCCCGTGACCAAACTAAACGGTGTTAAAATTCCTGACTTTGAGTTTCCTATTAATACAATAATTGACAATACTCTTCGCAAGGTGTAAATAAGGGCTACATTAGGCAGGGAAATACAATGAAGGAATATGCCGTGGGGAAAAGCGTGCACTGCGCGCGTTTAGGTCACAGTGTGTTATAAAATAGTGTACCTACACATTAAAGTAAAATGAATTTATGTTTCCTACTTATGTTGTACGCGCACTATTGTGGATACTAAACTTCGCTATCTAAGCGATTGTGTGGGACGAACTCAAATAATTTTGTATACTTGGACATCAGCGTTATCCACAATAATCTGATGTTAAATAACGGCCATCTTCTAGCAACTCTACCAGTTGTTTTGCTCTTAAAATATCATCTGAGAACCCAATAAGTTACCCAATGTAAGCAATTACGTTATTTATGTGGTAATTAATCACCTGAGCGGAGTATTGTCCGGGAAGGAAGTCATAAAATCTCGCCTCTTATGATTTTCATGGCGGTTGAAGACAGAGCGTTGGAATTTTTCGTTTTATTTTATGATGGCGCGCACTGTCGCGGAGAAATATTGGCTCGGCGGAATAGCTCGTAAAGAAAACCGTTTCGTTTCCACAGGGTTACGCACCGCAACTACACGCCCGCCCCTGCTTACATTTATTATTAGCTTTTCGACGCATCTTGCATACAAACTGGCGTGTTTAAACAGTGAACTTGTATTGTTATGCTATGAGTTTTAACGTTATACAATTAACGAAGAGATAAATATGATTTTTCCAAAGACTATTTACGTGCAAAGAAAGCCATCAATATGATAAGGCGGAAATATGTAGGAACTTCACCTAATAATTTTGTTATTAAAATCATGCATAATACCTTGCTGAAATAATGCAATTTTCTAAACAGCATTTCATCAGTGCAGGTATAAGATATATCACTTTCTTGTGATAGGACCACAAGTGATAAAACCCACATGAGTGGTTAGATCATACTTACACAATTAGACACTTTTAACTCCGTGCTTATTCGACCTCAGCTGTTTATGGTATAGAAGTGTGAGCACACTGATTTTGCTGATTTGATCCTACTGAGTCTGCCTAATACCTAAAGATGAGAAGCATAGTTTTCTACAGAATATTTAGGTCAATACCCTAACAGCTTGTCACAAGTTATCCTGTGAGTATAACTGTTGCGTACTATGACAAACCTTATTAAAACTGGCTTTTTCCCACGGCTTCGCCTGCAGTAGAGTGGTGTCGAAACGAAAATTTTAAATCATCAATTTAGATTTATTCTTATTTCGATTTTATTATTATTTCGCGCGCGTGGATATCGATTTTTTTACCAATTCCGCGGGAACCCTTAACTTTTCCGGAATTAAAAGTAGCCTATGTGTTAATTCAGGGTATAGGCTATCTCCATTCCAAACAGCCAACTCGGTTAAGTAGTTATGGTCTGATTGAGGAACAAACATCTAAACATCTTCACAAATTTTCACGTCAAGTCTATTTTTAAACGGCATATTTATGGGCCAAGAGAAAGCATTATATTCATTAGTGAAATTAATAGGATATTAGGTATAATAAAATAAAACAAAATACCACTCAGCATAAATAAGTAATAAGATCCAAATAGTTTTTAAAACGTAGTTTAATTATACCTCGTAATAGATGTAGGGTAGGAGTATAGTTTGAATTGATTCGGATAAATTCGTTTTCACGGAGCTTTATTCGTTTACGTAAACTTTGAGATTGACTCTAACAAGCTACGGAGAGCGCGCCGTGATTTCTACTCTTAAAATCCAATTTAAATGCATTCCTCTGTGGCACAGGAGGCCCGCCGATACGCTCCGGGGACCAATTAACTTATTCATCCTTAACATTTCATTGCTCAACTTTGGTACCAATTTTGCGTCACTCCAAGTTCTTTTAGCAATAGTACATAGACTGTAGAACATAGTTTTGTCAATCCTCTTAAGCTCATTCTTATGGATTGTTTATTACAATTAGTGGAGATTTGGATATTTAGAGCCTTTCTATTCAATATAATAATGCTAATATTTTTTTGGGTTTATTTAAAATGGGTAAATTTACTTAGGTATAGTCTGACTAAAAATAAATGAATTTTGAATAAGTTTGACCGTGATTGTGACCGTGATCTTTGATCGTTTTATCATGCAATTGGATCGTAGTGTAGCCTGTAACGTACCTATTTATTTATATCCACTAGAAATTCCTATACGTCTTTCAGAAGATGAGAATATAAAGTAAATAAAATACCCTCCTAGACAGATCACTTAGATATATAATTTTCGAAGTAACGGAAAGTAATTTAAAATGCAATTTAAACATCCTAATAGAAACGTTTGCACTAAGAATTGTTGCAAAGTGTAATGGGTTCAGGCGAAATTAACGCAGAAAAATAGGAAAAGTTAGAACGAGTTTCCCTCCAAGGTTTTTTACCTTCGCCAAGTAGCGCTGTGATTGTAAACTGCTGAATTTATAATACCATTTTCGAACTCCCGCTCCATTGGAGAAGTTTTAAAACGGTTTGCAATTTACTTTCAAGTTATACATTCAGCATCATTGAAAGCAAATTCAATAATCCATCAGTCACTTTATATTTTTCTGTCTTTGGCATGTCGAACTAATTCTGAGCCAGAAATTAAACTTCAAGTTTAATTAAAGTGTCTTAATCTAATATACGAGTAAGAAATATGTTGACAATCAATTAACCGTGGTGTTTTAAGTTATTTCGATTTTGGGCTTTAGAGACTTAGGAACATACAAGTTTTAAAAGTAATTTTTAAAATCTTAAAAACCCATTAAAAATTTCAAGGAGTTAATTTACTTAAAGACACTTTTCAGTACATTAAACCATTATATATTTATTTTGAAAGCAGGAGCGTCCTTTGTAAATAAAAATAATCATTGCTTTTAAGACGAACCCTATTTATTTGAAAAGGAAGCCATGGTTCAAACAGATTTGCAAGATATCTGAACGCCTTCTGTGGATTACTTTGCAAGTCCTTTATAGGAAAGAAAACCAGTATCATCACTACTTAAGGATATTAAAATCCCTTCTATTCGTGTAAGGAGCTTGTTTTCTTGCTGACGGTGCCGGCGGAGCATTTATCGAATAATCCAGATAAAGCTGTTACGGTATTCAGTATACAGACAGATATTTATCGCACATGAGTGTAATCATTTTTAATTAAAGGTACGTTTATACAAACATTATCAAAATGTAAATAACGGTCTTTCACGGTATTTGATAATTGGAGTGTGCGACCCTGTGGTAGGACTTACCAACCATTCAGCTGCTGAATTATCATTATATCGCTTGCAAACGAGTAATTATATGAGTCCCCTGATGGTTAGTTCTTACCAGCGCTCACGGACATCAATAACACCAAAGCTAAAGGCATCACCGATGCGCTGTCGGCAAAATAATAAGGGACTCCTTTTCTGCTGTGATTGAAAGTGTACTAACGAACTAAATTTGTGTTATTGGATTGATTAACTATATTTCAATTGGTACATATTTTAAACACATTTATAGCCACAAAACCTGTGTTCGAAGCAATTCGAATCTTATCTAAAGACGCACTTAGGTAACGGTCTAGTTTATTACCCGTCCATCAGATTTTGCGAGTTAACTGCTAGACATAAGTCACTCCTTTTTATTTATACTCGTACAAGTGATAATTAATATTTTCAGTAGCTACTTAATAAAAATACAAACTTAATTCCAATTATAATATTAAACAAATAGGTGACAAATATTTTTATATATAATTATGTTTAAAATATTTAAGGTGCATATTCACGTTTGTAATGATTACGATGTTTGTGATCTTGTTTCGGTAGTTATCAATGTTTTGTATGATCATTATCAAATGACCTTATTTTAATTAAGTAACCCGAAGATCAAATCATGTATTCAAAATAATATGTTATCTGCACCACCAAACATCAGTCACGCCAAGTCTGCAAAAGTACTAAACGCGTTTCTCGCTAAAATAATTTTCTGCTCAAGTTACTCGCGTAAATAGACGTATGAAGTTATTATTATAATTAAGTTATTCTGAATTTATTCATCCAATTTCTATTGATTGATATTGTATTTTTTTCAGATCAAAAATGAATAAGTTCTTGTTAGCGTGTCTTTTCGTCCTCACTGTGGTAGCCATCGCGGATGCAAGATCTTGTGGGTAAGTGATAGTAGTTTTTTGAAAATCTTTATGAAAATTTTAACGATTTTTTAAGGAATTTAAAAATTTGTTTAACCTGAATAGTTGTAGTACAATTTATGAAACCAAAATCTTGAAGAGATTGAATAATAAATTCTATTGATTGAAGTTCCTAAATGTGTGTTATAATTTTGTCATTTACCTCACTCAATATTATTTTTTAGGAAAAAAGATGAAGAATCGAACGAAATCGTGCTAAAATGCTCTGAGGTAATGATTTTATACTGTAACTAGATCATAGATTCCTGTTTTTTAATTTTTAACTTTTTCTATGTTGTTCTCTTATTAACCTCCACCGAAACAGGAATCTATAGAATAGAATAGAATAGAATAGACGTTTATCTAACAATATCATATCATTCATATCAATATTATCATAATATTATGTGACAATACCTACCTACTACGAAATAAAACACTTATCGTGGATATCATACCGTTCTTAACTTTAGTATGGATATATATAAAGAAAAGTTTTTTAACTTAGTTTGGGTAAAAAAATATCTAAATATAAATAAAACGTTCATTCATTGTATTTATTTTATTTCTAATCTAATATCTCATAATAACATTTTCAGAAGAAAAAGAAACATGATTCTTCTTCATCATCTTCATCGTCATCATCTTCTTCTTCGTCGTCATCATCTGAAGAAGACGATGATAAATGTAGAAAAGTAAGTATTAGTAGGTATTAATTACTTGTATAATATGGGGAGATCCTTGTGTGGAAATGCACAGTCGGGTTAAGCCGATTTTAAGTTGATAAGTATGGGAAGATCCTAAGTCGTATGTAGATCACAATATGATAGTGTTAGACAAAAGGAGAGCAAAAATAAAAACTATGACTTATTTCTTTCTTATCTCTCTTTTCTTACCTTTAATATTATTTTGTTAAATAGGGCTATCAATTACCTAAGTTTCACTGGTATCACTATAGAATAAATGCCCTGCAGGCTACTAGGCTTTTATCGTTAAAAGTACCTATGATTTACCTACTTTCAATACCCTAAACTACTTTACGGTTTATATAAATGTGTAAAATACTTACAAAAAGCGGAATGAAAAATTATATTAAATACGAGTATATAATAATATTTTTAAATAACTTACGAATGAGTAACAAACATTAGCTGACAATCTGGCCTTGTGCTGTTGTTTACTTGCACGCCTAAATAGTTTAATTTTACACTCCTGAATTTTCCCCTCATTTATTATAAGCGAGGTATCAGTGTGGTATAACTTAGGCGCTGCCGCGCTGGTACGAATAAGACACTATGCAATTTTCACCTCAGATTACATTATAATGTTAATGACAGAAAGCATTGAATAAATGAATTAATATTTAACCAGAATCGTAAAGATGACTCCTCCTCATCATCATCGTCCTCTTCATCATCATCTTCATCGTCATCATCAGAAGAAGATGATGATAAGAATAAATGCAAAGAGGATGACAGCGACGAGAAATCAAGTAACGTAAGTATCATCATTTACTTTCTGATGTAGTAGAAGTAGTGGGTAATATTGACCACTTTGTATTATCATTGATCTGGGGGCACGGTTGGGCCCCCGCCAAGACGAGGGTACTACCTGCCTTTTCTCGAAGCGCTTCGTCGATTTTTCGAACCATACCAGAAAAACAAAATTCACGAGATATAATGCCGATAGTGGACTTATTAAACATACAAAGTTTCAGTTGCATAGTTAGCTCTTATACTTTGGATTTTATTAACACCTAAAAAACCCCGATTTCGTCACTCACTGATGATCATCAAAATTTATTCGTACATACTTCCTGAATTCCTAGACAGCTGGAATTTCGTATGTGAGCTATTTTTTGTACACAAACAGTAAAAAAATTCTAAACCTTGGAATTTTTACCCCCCAAAACACTTAAACTAGGGAAAGGAAGTTTGTATGAGACATCCACAAATTTGATGCTAGAGGTCTGAAAATTTATTTAGGGACTCTTTGTTATAAATAATAAATTATACATTTCAGGATTTTTAGTTATTCAGCCCCTACCTTTTAAATTAGGGGATGGAAGTTTGTATGGGTTTATCGTATATTGTTATATGCAACTTACAAAAAGGAGTAAAATCCCACCAAAAACATTTTCATGTAAAATGTTAAAAAGACGAGACCATAGGCTCTTCATTTCCGTTTCGTTACCGTTACATGGGCTTAAGATGAAAAATTTATTCATTGCTTATTACTTTTCTGTTATACAATAGTACTTTTCTTAACGAAACGGCTAGCCACATATTTTGACCAAGGTGTAGCGTACATGAAAAAATTTTTGGTGGGATATTATTGCCTACTGATAAGAGTACATATTATTATTAAGTTTGCCGTATGTCATTACCTCTCAGAATTTGATCCTTGTTAGCAACACTATCGAATGATATAATAATACTGGGTGATTTTTTTTTCAAAATCAACGAGTTCTATTCCTGGCCTGAAATATTGATTTTTCGTATGTCATTTATCCATAGAATTCGATCCTTGTTAGCGATACTATCGAATGGTGTAATAATACAGTGTGTTTTTTTTTCAAAATCAACGGGTTCGATTCCTGGTTAGAAATATTTTATTTTCAAAAATATAATGATGCAGTTTTAGTTTTCATCAAAATCGGCCTCGAGACTCCTTTTGTCATTTTTCGCTATTATTCGTAGTTTCGGTATTGGCCCTTCACGCACGCTTGGAAAATTCACCCTGTGTCACTACACAGGGTGAATTACAACAAAACACAAAATTAATATTGAAGTTGTTTATATTATGTTTATAGAACACTTTAATATAAATTTATGTTATATCGATATCTCATATCTGTTAAATATTGTAGACTATAATTATTGTTTCAAGGAGAAAGGTCAAGAGGTAATCAGTTTAACTTTTGAAGAGATCTCAGTTAATATTACAAACATTGGAGTGATAAGATAATAATAATATAATATGTAGCTATGCTTGGAATATAAAAATGCTCTTTAATAAAATTATTGAACTTAATATCTATTTTATGAAACACAACACAATCGCAAGTTATATACAACTGCACATGTCATACGCACGCATATAAATTAAAAACTGTAATTTTTTTCAGCACAAAAAATCTAGACATTTGAAGAAGAAGCATTAATCACAGTACTGTGAAGAATAAGAGCTGTTTCAAACAAAAATGTAGAGAAAAGGCAATGTATTATTTTTTTTTGAAAATACTTAATCGTAGAGAGGACTTCTTGGTGTGGATTTCAGTAACTACTGACTAGGTCTTTCCATCAAAGGCTCAGTTAACTAAAGTTACTTACCTACTAAAGTGATTTAACTTTTAGAACGAATCATTATTATCTATTCAAATGCGTTTTGGAGTGATAGTACAGGTTTTAGTATAATTACTGGGGAGACTAATTAAAATAAGATGTAAAATATGATGTATTCGGTTATTTGTAAATACTTATCGTATAAATAAAGTAAATATCGTGTATTTAAATAAAGTGTACAAAATTTGTGTTTTTATTTTTATTTTTTATGGTTCCGTACGAAAAACGAAAAACGGAACTCTTTTAGGATCACTCGTGCATCTGGACGACCGCCGTTCACAGCCAATTTACTCCGAAACTACTGGACCAGCCGGAACTTTTAGCCGTATTAGGGCGGTTTAGAATACTAACCCCAATCCTACGCTGGATGGGTGTCGTAAGAGGCGACTAAATCCAGCACGCTGGTGATAGGGTCCCTCGAGAGATTAATTTGGTAATATTGATTTTAATTGTTAATTAATACCATTAGTTCAGTCTTGCCACCTACCGCAATTTCTCACCATCACCCTACGTTGAGTGGTAGAGAATGCCTCAAGGCATTAAGTCCGCCCTTTGTAAAAACCTGTTTTAGGTCTTGCAAAAAAGATTAAATAACTAAATAAATAAATTATTAGTATAATTATATCTCCTTGGGGTTCTCCAGGATAACTACCACCCTTGAGCATGAGTCAGCCGCCAAACGACTCGTCGTGTTCCGGCCGGGGGTCTGTGAGCCAGATCTTTCTTTCCTTTTCTTCTCTCTTTCTTGGCCAGCAACGCATCAGTGATACCTTTAGTGTTGCTGATGTCCATGGGCGACGATAGCCACTTAACATCAGGTGGATGTTTAACTCGTTTGCCGGCTATTTCCATAAAAAAAAACCAAATGAGTTGAAATTTGGTACTCATGTATTTTTTGTGACCCAAAAACGAAGGTATATAGTAAACAACTGAATTTTGAAAAAAAAATATTAACAAAATCAAAATTAAACAAAAACTGTTTTGCAAACCGTATCGTGTTACATGTCAAATGTTGTAAGCAAGGCTTGTTGTAAGAATCTCAAATATATTTTTGTTATAGTTCTGCAATGGATAGTTTTGAAATTATTTAAGAAATAACGAAAATTAAAACCAAAAAGTGACCATTACCCCCCTCTCTCATCTCTGAAACTACTGATAAGAATTTTGAAAAAAAAATACAGAAATAGAAAAATAACGGTAAATACATAATCAACGTACGGAACTTCACTCGCACTTTATTTGATAAAAAAAAAACAACTTAGATGGTTTTAACCTAGATTTTTTCGCTCGAACAAAATGTGTCCCGCTCGGGAGGTTCGATTTTCAAAATTGAGCCCCGGTTCTCCTTTCAAAATCGAACAAATCCATTGAAGATTGAAGCCACGTGGTGCCAATGCATTGGGACATACATGGTGTTCGCGGTGTCGGTTCGCTAGTAATACTTCGATGGGTGTAACTACATTTATATTAGGGAACAGCAACAGCAAAAAGCAAATCCACTTTTAGCCTGTTTAGAGAGCTATCAACACCTACAGGGTTCCAACAGATTGACCTGGAGGTAGGTTATAGTCTAAAAAGAGTTACGAATTGCTTAAAATAATGCCTTTTTGACATCGCTGACCACAAAGGCTTTTTATTAGATTTATGGACGGAGACAAGTGATATAAATATTACTCTAAGCGCATGGCATTTTAATTATGAAATGCCTGTCATGTTAAAATTCAGTATATTTCCGGTATTTTTTCACTGGCGAGGATCAAAGGGCGTTTTGTGTTACATGTTATTATAAAACTAATAAAAATCATTGAAAATCTATGTCAATAAAGTTCATTGCTGTATGCCAGCAATTTTTTTTAACAAAAATTTAAAATTATCGGTAGATTTTGGTTGAAGATAATGATGATATGAAATATTTTTGGTTATAATTTGTAACGCATTTAAATTTCGACGTTACCAGAATTGCAACTATTTACTACTAAATCTGGATTCAGATCACATTCTTTAAGGTAAGATTAAACCTGCATAAAAAAAGAAGTCATAACGAAATATCTAACGATACAATACGATATCTTGTGGAGATTTTTAGTTTGTATAATTGGGCGTACATTAATAAAGATAATATGTATTTAAACATCGAATACTTTTATTTTTATGGACCACAATATAAAATTATGGGACTAATGCTTAATGTATTTTGTACCAAGTTAACCAAGTACAAACAGGCCAAACAGAGACACACGAAGGGCAACATATATTATAATATAAATACATTACCATACATATTATAATATACATACACACATACATAATAATATATGTATAACATTAATAAATACGTGAAAGATTACTGACATGTGATTTATGGATGACGATTCAGTAGACAATCCTACGGGATTGTCTACTGAATCTTATCTACTTATTCTCTCTTGTCTACTTATTCTTGAAGGTAAGCTTAACAGAGGGTCTTCTGATATCCTCGGGGAGTAAGTTCTAGAATCGAGCGGCCAAAACTGTCAAAGAGTTAGAGACGAAGCCAGACTGGTGAAGCGGGATGGAAAGAAGGTAAGAGGCACGAGAGCGAAGCTTTCGATCATGGGAAGGACATAAATACTGGAATTTAGATTTCAAGTAATCTCGTGAAAACGGATCAAAGAGAACCGCCGTCGCTCGATGATGGGTAGCCATTTAAGCTTAGAACGATAAGAAAAAATGTGATCATATTTGCAAAGGCAGAATACGAAGTGAATGGCATTGTTTATGAGACCATCCACCTCGTGTAAGAGAGCCTCACTCAGGTCTAAATAGCACACATCAAAATAATCGATGATCGGGAAAATGAGCGCTTGAACCAGATAAGCCTTTGCGTCAGTTGGAAGCAAATTCCTAAGCCCATTCAGCGTGGAAAGTGAGGTGATCACCATATGACAGACTTCTGCTACCTGCATGTTCCAAATTAGGCTTGTGCCGTTAGTCTCGATTTTGACTATTTGGCGTGGGGTACCAACAAGTATAGCTTGGCATTTCCGGGTATTGATTTTAATACCAAATTTTTGGGACAAATTGCTGATGCTGACTAGGTTTTCGTTGATTTTAGCAACGGCGCCATTAATGTCAGCTACACTAGCATGGGTGTAAAAGTAGGTCATCAACAGGAACATGGTGAAAGCAGTCAAGATGAGTAGTAAGATATTTAATTAATAAAGAAAAGAGAATAGACGATAAAATGCCACCTTGTGGTACGCCAGAAGTGAGATCGCACCAGTTTGATTGACACGAAGCTACCTTCACAGCCTATTTTCGACCATGAAGATAAGTGGAAAACCATTTCATGGCCGTAGAAGAGAACCGGAGTCTTGCCAGGAGAGCAAGGAGGATATCGTGGTCAACCATATTAAAAGCGTTTGTAAAATCGATTAATACTAGGATGATAACCTTTTTATCCTCCATGATCGCGTGAATGTCCTCAGTAACTTTAAGAAGGGTCGTGGTAGTACTGTGTCCAGGTCTGAAGTAAGACTGGAGTACTGCAGGTTATGATTGTAAATAAATGATGAGAGCTGCTTGTGCACGATAGCTTCTAATACTTTAGATAGGAATGGCAATAGAGTGATAGGCCTGTACTCCTTCAATTTACGAGGGCAAGTTGGGGGTAACTAGCGCTTTCAACTAGAGGGAGGGAAATTCTCCTGTGGTAAACGACGTGTAATACTTTTTTGATTTAGTAAAAATATCAAAGCAGCACACATCTCTTGGTCGTTCATAAGTGAACTTTTGATATTTTTAGCCCAGTTAAGTATTTTCAAGCATACAGCGGTTTTAACTTTTTAATTAGCGTATTCACCAAAAACTTTGCTGTAGAAAAATACCACTTGGAACTGGTCAGTTATTTCGAGAAAATTAGGCATCTTCGTAATGAACGAATGAAATCACTGGAGCTTGCTTGTATTGCGGGCAGAGCTAACGAGAATTTTACAATGATGAACTGGGAGTATGCTTTAACATTCATAATAAAAATATTTGTGGTTTTTCCCGTATATAATACACAAGATACGTGGATTTCCACAATCCATTGCTATGTTTGTGCAATAGTGCAAATCATATCAGTAGAATGATAAAGAAGAAGTAGAATATAAATACATATTGTTAAATAGATATTTAACATTTTACTAGTCAAAAGGCATCGACCGCGTTCTTTGAATTACCATTTTTTTACTGTCTATATCACTTCACCGTTTATCGATTTGGTCTACGACTTTTATCTACTTCATAACAGTCATGTTCATAAATTGATTTGATCATAATCATAGTTTAACTTATTATACTGTAGTTTAGTTATGTTATCGGTAGCTACAATCGGCGGTTTGCTTCGCTTCGTGGTATCGATAAACAATTTCGATAATTGTGGTTTTAAAGTGAATAATAAATAGTATCAGTAGTTACGAAAATTTGTAAAATGTAAATGCTATGAGATATTCCAAAACTTTTACCCGCTACCGGATAGGTTGAACATTAAAGATACTCAGGATGTTTAAATATTTAACTTTGGTCGATGTTAATTACAATGAATAATATTTGTTAAGCCGGTATAATGATTTATTTGTCTAATAGTTTGGCTGATTTCTTAGTAAAAATCCCTATACTCCAGATTTTCAATTCTATGTTTATAGACACAGAAAATTTCAGAAAATTTGCGAAAATTATATACTTTTACATATAATTTTCGCTATGATAGCGTTAAGGGAAACACCTGTAGTAAATGCTCCTCAAACTTTATGACGGCATATAAATATCTCTTTAATTATTTCTTCTTTCTTATTCTTTCATGAATCTTATTTATTTATTTATTTATTCTTTATTGAACCTTACACAAGTAAAGGAACAAAAGGCGGACTTAATGCTAAAAGCATTCTCTGCCAGTCAACCTTAGGGCAGTGGGAGAACAAAGAAGGCGGTGACAACAAAGAAAGAGAAGAGTAAAAATTAATGATAAGTCATATCAAGGAAAGGAATAAAAGGTATAAAACGTTTATGAACGAATTAATATATATATATATAATATATATGTAAATAACATATACATAAATATAAATATTATACATACATTTGCATACATATTCATATATAACTACATGCACATATATACATAGATCATACACATATAATTATATATTACATACATAGATTTGTGAATGATGATGATGGCTGTGACTCCTATTTATCATTATAAACTAATGAGAGGTAATGAGCGTGAAGCTGTTTTTTAAAAGAGTACTTACTACAATTACTAGTGGCCCTTCTCAAATTGAGGGGTAGAGCGTTCCAGAGACTGATAGCTTGAGCAGTGAACGAGTAGTGAAGGAAGCCAGTACGGTGAGAAGGAATGGAGAGAGCCAGAGTCTCAGAAGAACGAAGCTGCCGGTCGTGAGTGTCGCATTGAAATTGGAATTTGCATTTCAAATAGTCAGGGGCGAATTTGTCATATAAGATAGAGAAAAGAGTGCAGAGTAACCTTTTGTGCCTTCGCTGCCGTATAGGAAGCCATTTCAGTTGAGCGCGGTAAGAGGAAACGTGATCATATTTTCGATGAATCTTACATGAAAATGGACAAGTGACACCAACAGCGGTAGTGTGGTCTATTAACCTTCTGTATGGTTGTTTTTCTTTCGTTTTTATCAATGTAATGCTGGGGCCACACTAACGGGAAATGCCATTAATTATCGCGATGATGGACGTTTAACGTAGGTGTAGCCACGACTTATCGCGATAATTTGACAACGGCATTCACACTGCCATTCGACAGTAGGCGATAGCTCAAATGGCGGTACATCAAAGAGATTATCGCGAGAATGAATGCGTTGAAGCGGCCACACTACGTATGTCAGTGTGAATCGTGGGCGCGTTGGGATCGCACGTGTTTGTCTTCGTTAATTACGTACTATGGCTATGGAGTGGATTAACGAAAAAGTAATTGCATTTCTCGAGATTCTGCAAACAGAGCCATGTTTGTGGGATCCGAGACTCAAAAGTTTCAAGAATCGTGCTTCGCAAAATGATGCTTGGCGACGAATAATGGAATTACTATCTTTTAAGGCAACTATTGAAGAAATTAAAAAGAAGAAGGAAAACCTAATGGGTTATTATAGAAACCATTTAAACAATTTAAAATTCAAGGAACATTAGCGCCAATTTTATCGCCAAGAATGGGCATTCACGTTGACCGTTCAAGTGTGGCCACTCACTTTATTGCGTTAATAATTAACGCTATATTTATCGCGATGATAGGCATTTACGTTTCCTGTAGTGTGGCCCCAACATCAAATCATCACGACAATAGGAATAGGCATCATGTAAATAATAAAATCAATACCGTACAAGACCACAGTTATTTATTTATTTATTCCATAATATTATTATTATCTACCTACATGATTTCTGTGAAACTACCTACCGTTATGATACGAGTACGAGTAATTGGTTACAAGATTGTGTTGTTATGCAATTGTTATCGGTAATGATATTTAAACACAATGTTGACTTGATGATATTCATATTAGTACGGTTACTACCCATGTAATGTGCCATTTTTGACACTCTTAACCAATGATATTTATTTATTTAAACATCATTGCTCTTAACCGATTTAAAATAACTTCCTACTCTTTAGAAATCCGTTAAAAATTATCTTTTATAAATACTCTTGTATAAAATGACGTCAATCGCTCGTCGTCGGTGATTTTTGTTTTTCTATTTTTTTGTGGTAATAAAATAGAGCGCTGTAAAGTGGGTCTCCATCTTTGAATTCCCTTACTAATGTCTTCGCCAATGCCAAACGTTTTTTTAAAGGTGTTTACAAATGAAAAAGTATAATAGAACTGTATTTCTAAAATTTTAATTCGAAAAAATAAAATTTTCATATTATGTCACTGACAAAATATTGCATAGAAAAGTAATGTAAGGCTATCAATAGAACTACATATTTATAGAACTCGAATTAAAGTTTTCCGATTCAAAATATGTCACTGACAAAGTATTGCATAAAAAAGTAATATAAGGCTAGAATACATCGTGAAATAAAAAACAGAAGCGATTGTTAAAGTAAACGTCATCCCTATATTACTATTTTAATTCTTGCCAATCTACGATACTGACATCTTATGGCATAAACATAGCCCCAATAAAGATAGTTATATTATAATAGATATATTTTGTTGTTAAAAAGTATTTCATAGCTTCCAT
This sequence comes from Thymelicus lineola, assembly GCA_963932265.1. Classification (NCBI taxonomy): domain Eukaryota; kingdom Metazoa; phylum Arthropoda; class Insecta; order Lepidoptera; family Hesperiidae; genus Thymelicus; species Thymelicus lineola. The sequence goes on along the minus strand of OZ010687.1, from coordinate 8,592,361 downwards.
TGCTTCACACTTCCGCCTTAATAGACAGTAGACGATTTCTCCCATTTCGTTCCTTTCGAAAGCCGCGATACGAAACTTCGTTCCAATAACTTAATAAATAAACACGATATTTAGGTGTTCGAGCCTTCGCTTGAACCACATTTGAGATTAGCCTTCAATATTCGTCACTAAAATAGGCTGTCTCGTTTCAGCAAAGGGTGTAAATGTAGTGCTGTCTCTGTCTATCTCACGATCTTTCTCCCCCCAACGCTTTAAAGGCAGCGTTCGGTGGGCGTTTGCTTCAGTACGCTTTCAATATTCGACAAAGAAACTGTGCAATTTCTAGCTGTGCAAGAATACGAATTTGGCAAGAAAAGAAGAAATTAAGTAAGTTCTTATTGTCAAGAGTACCCTCACTTTCCGCTCGGCGCCCTTCGGCCCAGCGACGATCCGTGACACGCTCTCAGCAAGTCACTCGACCCGACACGGCGGCTCGACTGAGCCTACACGTCGCCTCGCTCGAGGCGACGGTTCGTACAAACGACACTACATGCCGTCTCAATTCGAAGGGTCGGTCGTCTCGATGAGACGACACGCCGCCTCATCTTGAGGAATCGGTCATATCAACGAGTCGACACATTGCCTCAATCCGAGAGATCGGTCGTCTCAACGAGCCGACGAATTAATGTAACTTATAATCTCATTTCTGATAACCTATATTAAGACTTAGTCATTACTTATTTTCAGAAATGCCCGAAATAACTACTATGGGGGATCTGGCTTCAGAACCATGTCCAAGCGATGCGGAGGCCTTTTCGGCAATCGTCGCTGCCTTGGATCACCATTTTCCAAATGGGTGGCGCGAATGGGTGGTTTATAATTATTCATTCCAAGAATTGTTCGGCGGTGACCAGATACCATCAGCCGTGGAGGTCAAGATAAGGCTTGCCATCCCCACTGTGGATATGGCTCGCGCATTCAACCCAACGGCATCCTCGTTATCAGAACGCCACTACAAGGCAATCAGATCTACAATTTTAAGGTGGCCCTTGGGAAGGGCACTCTTATATGCCCCCCACAGTCTGATGGAAAAAGTACACGCACCATCGTACGAGATATTTATGGACACCGTATCGAGGCTGAAATCAAAATTTAAAAAACGCTCAGATGCGTCTTCCGAACTAGGAAGTGATGACCTACGGAGCAAAAAGGGCCGTAATGAGATAAGGGAGGAAACACCTAAAAGCCACGCGGCCTCGTCCCCTGGAGTAGACCAGGGCAGTAATGAGCACCTACTCGCTACTGTCCTCAACCAACAAATGGCTCTGTTCCATAAAATGATGAATATGCAAGCGGAGCAGAACGAAAATGTTAAGCTACTGCTACAGCAGAAATCACCAACGCCTGCCGGTACCAACAGCCAGGACTTGGACAGATCATTTGACTCCCTTCCAGACAGTACGGGTGAGGACGGGAGAAGTTGTCCCTCGACAAAATCACGTGAAGATGAACTTAGGGACAAAATTGCTAGTGCACAAAGAGAACTGGCAGAACTCCAGCATTACGAAACTGCCGAGCCCGAACCTACTTTCGATTTCACGCCAGCTACCACGGGACAAGAGTCCAAAGTTGCTAAGGCGGATCCGGTTGCTTTACAACACGGTATAAACTGTCAGAAGTTTCGCGACACCGAATGGCGCAATATCAGATACGCTGAAACACAGAAACAGTTTCAAGCTACCCCCGCCTTTTGCGCTTTAAAACCAAATAATCTCCTGGCCAGCATTACCCCGGAATGGAAATCCACAACGGTCCTCGAACGTTTCGACCACACTTTAGGGGCAATAACGAATGGGCTAATCCAACAAAGGATGGTGTTTCAAAACGTTTTAGATAGTTTACCGAAGGAAATGAAGAGGAAGGTTGGACAAGACTTCATAACAGCAGACTCTAAATTCAGAAAAACGTCAGACTCTTTATTACAGTACGTCTGTGGTCGTCGGGCAGAGGTATTGCAACATCGTAGAGAGTTATACAAGCCCAGAAATAAAGCGCTCAGGACCATTTTACATGAAATACCTCCTTCGGAAACCCATCTTTTTGAAGAAAAAGCTTTCACAGAGGTAGTAAAAGAACAGGGAGGTATTCATAAGTTTTTTCCAGAAAAAAGAAGGCAAAATACATCTGTTCAATATGTTCCATCAAAACCCAAAAACAATAGAATACAACGGAAACCAAACACGCATAGTAATCAAGAAACGAGGATTACGAAAAGGATCGATTTCCAACATAGAGGAAGAGATGGAGTGGCGCCCCAGTCGAAGCCACCAAACTCTAACACAAAAATGGATAAATTCAAAAAGTGGGGGGGAGGCGCACGCAAATGACTCCTTCCAAGCGGGTTGCCTCACTTTCCACTCAAACCATTGGAAGGAGGCTCCCAAAAGCATTTTAAAAATTATAAATGGGTACAGGATTCCATTTCGGAGAACACCGCCCATAAAAAAGTTTACAAAGACAAACATAAAAAAATTTCAAACGAAGTCTTCCCGCGAAATGACAATAGAGATAGAGAAATTACTGAAATGCAACGCCTTGCAAAAAAGCGCTCGTCAGACGGGCTTTTTGTCGAACATGTTTTTGAGAAGAAAATCAAACATGGAATACCGCCCCATCTTCAACCTCAAAAACTTAAACGACTACGTTTATGCTCAGCCTTTTCGCCTTATAAACCAGAATCAAATACCTTCACACTTACAAAAGGGAGACTTCATGATGAAAATAGACATCTCGCAGGCGTATTTTCACATCCCCATAGCGCAAAGCCATCGTCGGTTCCTATCTCTGGCATATCAGGAGACTGTCTACGAAATGACATGTCTACCTTTTGGGTTGGCAAGTGCACCCGCGGCGTTCGCAAAAATAACGAATTGGGTCGCTCAACAGTTAAGACTAAAACATTTGCGAGTGTTGGTGTATTTAGACGACTTTCTGATAATCCATCAAGATCCTCTAATCCTGCAGGATCAAGTCAAATACGCTATGATGTACCTAGAAAAATTAGGGTGGAATCTCAATCGAGCGAAATCATCTCTAGCGGCATCAACAAGGATAGAGTACCTAGGAATTGTCTGGGACACAAAAGCAAATACCAAGAGCCTATCAACTGCCAAAGCCGCCCAACTAGTGCAAAACATTTCAACACTCCTACAACGGAAACGATGGAGTTGGCGGACAGCGAAAATAATTTTAGGCAAGCTGAACTTTGCGTCACTAGCTGTACCTCTAGGCAGACTCCACTGTCGAATAATTCAGAGAGAGTCGAGGTCCTTACCAGCCAAAAAACCACACCAGAAATTTCCCTTACCGGAACCCGCTCAAAAAGAACTAGCATGGTGGAGGGACAATGTTCAGAAATGCACCCCGATTCATTTCGAAGATCCATCGATTTTCATCACCACGGATGCAGCCGATCTGGGTTGGGGAGCTATAGTCAACAGCCGTTACCTATGGGGACAATGGTCAATGGACCAGAAGAAATGGCACAGCAATGTGAAAGAACTATGGACGGTGTTGGAAGTTCTCCGGAAACTACGCCTGGATTTGACGGGAAGAACAATAATTCTTCAAACAGACAACCGAACAAGCGTTGCTTACATCAACAAACAAGGCGGTACAAGATCATTAAAGTTACTTCAAGCAACACGCGAAATCCTATCATTTTGCGAACGTCAGCAATGCCACCTGATCGCTCGACACATACCAGGAATGTACAACGGGATAGCGGACCGTCTATCAAGGAACAAGTCTCTCCCAGAATGGCACCTCAAAAAAGACATTCTGTCCGTATTATTCCAAAGACTGGGCACACCGGAAATAGATTTGTTCGCATCAAGACGGTCAGCAGTTGTACCAGCTTACGTAAGCGAGAATGTCGAAGACACAGAAAGCCAATTCACCGATGCATTCAGCAGAAAGTGGCAATACAATTTGGCTTGGATATTCCCGCCTCCGGCACTAATACCCCGTGTGCTGCAACACCTACAAACAGCAAAAGGATCGTACATTCTCATCGCCCCAATTTGGAAGAACGCGTTCTGGGAACCAGAACTTCGTCGCCGAGCAACAAGTCCTCCATGGTTGATTCCGAACATACACGAGAACTTGGTCGACCTTCAAACGAACCAGGCACCCCCTCAGGCAGATCAGCTACAATTGGGGGTTTGGATGGTTCGGGCTGGTCCCATCAAGTAAAGGGGTGGACTGAAGCAGAAATCGCCTTGTTGGAATCGTCCTGGAGGAAAACAACGCTAAAGACTTACAAGCCCGTTTGGAAGAAGTGGTGCGCTTGGGCTAAAAATAATAACATCCCGATAGACAATCCGAACCCACAGGAATTAGCTAAATACCTTTGCTACCTTCATGACGAACTGAAGCTGGCTCCTGGAACACTGGCTCTACATAAATCGGTCGTAGCTAACTTCGGAAATCCCCTCAGAGCAAATGAACTTAGTGACCATCCTTTGGTGAAGAGAATAATTAAAGGGGCCTTGACCATTCGCCCTCCGATTAAAAAACCCTTACTTTGGAAAATGGAAGACCTAATGAATTTTTTATCAGAATATTCTTTTGCTGAAGATAATATCTTTACAGTCTCTAGACATACCAGTGTCTTACTGTTGTTGGCTAGTGGCAGGAGAGTTCATGACCTTACTCTTTTATCTTTAGAACGCGGAGCATACGAAGACAGAGGAGAAGAATTACTGTTTTGGCCAAACTTCGGTTCAAAAACAGATTCAACCTCGTACCGACAGTCAGGGTGGCTCCTGAAAAAAGGAAGCGAAGTCACCAGCAACAGGTTCGACATAGTATATTGGATCCGAAAATATATATCAATTTCTCAGGAACGTCGAACATCAAAAGGTATTAGCCAACTGTTCATCACTACACGTGGAACAGCCAAGCCTGCGTCACGGACAGTAATCGCCGGCTGGATAAGAACTTTGCTAAAAGAAGCTGGAATATCTGCGTCTGCGGGAAGCTTTCGAGCTGCAGTAGCAACACATGACTGGACCAGCAATCGGCATAGCATCGACGAAATCCTAGAAAAGGGAAATTGGCGGTCGAAGAACACCTTCTTTAAGCATTATTTTAAAGAAGTTAGAGGTTCTCCAAAACCCAACATGAACGAGCTCACCGGTTCTTTCACAGCTACGTAATTTTGATAAATCAGATAATACTAATTTCAATAGCCTGATTTAACTACAAATTAATCACTTAATTTCAATCTTATCTTTTTCTTTCATAAAACATTTATACATCTTACTTTGTTATTAAAGGTTACTAACATACATAACAGTTGTTTCTTTGATTCTCCTCGGGTTATTGTGATCTTGGCATATATACCTTTACACAATCTCATTCTTTTTATTTCTACATGCATCACAGTACGCTTAGGCAGCGCCGGCAGATAATAAACACGTCTCAAATGTGGTTCAAGCGAAGGCTCGAACACCTAAATAGAACCGTTTTTCCCCCGAAGGGTATAAAACGGATATTTAGGTTTCAGCCGTAGCTTGAACCACACCTTAATGTCCTTGCCGGCCACTAAAGTACTGAAGCAAACGCCCACCGAACGCTGCCTTTAAAGCGTTGGGGGGAGAAAGATCGTGAGATAGACAGAGACAGCACTACATTTACACCCTTTGCTGAAACGAGACAGCCTATTTTAGTGACGAATATTGAAGGCTAATCTCAAATGTGGTTCAAGCTACGGCTGAAACCTAAATATCCGTTTTATACCCTTCGGGGGAAAAACGGTTCTATTTTGCACTTTTTCTCTAATTTGTAAGATAAAACTTAGGGGATGATTAATTTATATAATTCCATCAATTCATACATGGCAATTAAAATTTTATACTTGTAGGTAAAGATTGAAGATTATTTTTGTCCTTAATGTAAGATAAAATTTATAAGGCATAAGGTCGAGAATTGCGAGAGCTAAGAATTGATATACGACTTTATAAAATGTTAGGGTTACTGTGTGTATTGATATGTCAATGATGTTATCCGTGTCATTGTGTGTGTATAGTGGACCACGTGGTTTGTGGCACGGCATCGCAAAGTGTTATTTATTACTTAGATAATTTTAAGATGAACGATAGATACTTTTAACGAATATTAATATAAATTATATGAATGTCGTAGAATCGAGCTCCGCTGTAGCTTGTTGCGAGTACAATAATATAAGATATCACAATTTGTCTGTTGACAAGCCCGAAGCGCGATAAATGATTAGTGGATGTGGATAGGCATCGTCTATTCTTATAATATGATGCGTCTGTTCACGCAAACAGTAGTGTTCGGTGTTATCCTTCAAGTGTTACAAGGTGGAACAGTTTCTTTGTCGTCACAAGATATTGTAAGTGTATTTGCCAATCCTGTTAAAGATTTTTATGGATACTTCTTTAAAACATCAGCTACTGACAATAAGGATCCAAATGAGAATAAAGACAATCCAAAGGAAAAAATGATTGAAGCACCAAGAAATGCGCGGCCATGTAAATATGGAACAAAAAGAGATGTAAACGGTGTGTGTAGAAATCCGTGGTGATACGCATTTAGCTCGGTTCCATTGATTGTGTAAAAAGTGACGTCTCAGTGTGATTTACGCCTTACATAAAAATGGACGTTAAAGTTGTATTGTTTACGATTGTAGTATGTTTGTCTGTGATGCACCTAGTGGAAGCAGGTGTTGTATTCAATTTTCGCGACAAGCTTCGCATGGCAGCGTCAACGACCACCGAAAAAAATGTTCAATCTAGTCAAGTAATAAGAATACCAGACTTAAAATGTACTATTGGATACAGACGTGATGCTTTGGGAAACTGTAGGCAACAATTATCATGGTAAGCCTGTAAAATTAAACAAACATATTGGAGATTATTCTTCGGCGACTTTTAAAAATAACCTTCAGTATTATTATATGAGTGTGAAATTGTATACTCGTAGTAATGACACAAGTTGTTGATTGCATGTCTAAGTTTTTCGTATTAAAAGTTTAATTGTGTTTTTTTATTATTTCAGATGAAGTTGACACCGAAAACTAATTGGCAGAGAGTCTAATAGAGAGTTAATCCACAAATATTTTATGAATATTATATAACATGTTTCTTCTTGAAATTAATGAATTCTTGGAACTGAGAACACATAATATACATATATCTTATGCTGATAAATAAAGGTTAAAAGTTCGCTATGATATCGTCATGCTAATATTCTTTTACTGTCAGTTGGTTTTATAGACGTACATACTAACACACGATAAGTTAATCAAAATGAAAGTTTTAATAGTGTTCTTATTTTGTGTTCATTCGGTCCTACACATAGAACCAGTTAGAGGACAATTTGTGAGTAACTTATTTGGTGCTGTTCATAATACGGCATCAAAAGTAAGAACTGATCTATCGAATGTTTTCCATCCTAATAACAATAATAGAAGACAAAATGGCAATACTGAAGTTGAAGCAAATAAACAGGGTGGAGATGGAAAGTTGAAAGATGAAACTATAAAAATAGATACTATAACGTTTCCTACTGAGGCAACCCCTGTGTCTGATAAGACAACTGCTGTACCATCAACTGTACCATCAACTGTACCAACAACTGTACCAACAACAGTACCAACAACTGTATCAACAACTGTAGCGACGAGTACCGTTAGTAATGGAACTAACGGGAGAGAAAACTTTGCTGCTAAATGTAGTACAGGGTACATGAAAACCGCAGATGGAAGATGTATGAAAGCAGAGTGAACCCATTCTAATGGTTTATGATTACAGTAAATCTTTACTTTGTCTTGTAGTGTCTTTTATTTACAAATTCTAAGTTGCACTAAAATATATAAGTGGAAAACCAAATAAAAAATCTAGACATACGGCAGCGCGTCCAGCCAAAGTTGAAAAAAAGAGAACTGGTAACGCAATGCCATGTGTAATATTACACGAACCATTTCGAACTACTTTCGTGAAGGGGCACCCATCGCAACTCGAGATCTATTTAATTTATATACATTAAATTTGTCACATTTATTAAAGTCCTTTAGGTAATTTAGAATTCAAAATTTCTTAAATTTAGCTCAAACAGTTATTGTTATATGAACTTTTAAAAACCCGAATTTTCGTGTCTGACTCAATGACATAGGATCAAAACCTAACCTACTTCCAGATGATCTAGAAATTTGATATTTGGTATCAAGGTAGAATATTATATGTATATAAAAATCTAACACAGAAAATAATTAATAATTAGTGAAAGTAGTGAATTAGCCGGTCCCCTGTATAGAGTATTTTTACAAATAACAATAGGTATATGACACTAACAAAGATAAATTAGAGCTATGTTAAAAAAAATTAAATATAATATTATTATAATATTTTTACGTACCTACAGGCTGTATTAAAATATATTCGTATAATTATTTTCATTAAGTCTGTTGATATAATAACTGTGTTACTTTTTTAAAATTTGGTTTATTGGTAGCTAACTAATGAAAACTAGCCAAGTCAAATGTAGACCTTTAATTACAAGTTCTTGTGACTAAAAATTTTAGGATTTTCTACACAGAACTTGGCACCCATTTAGATCTCAATTCTTTTTTTTTGAACTTGGCTGTCATTTCACATTTATGTTTTTGAGGAGATTATAAATAATACAAGCAAATTTAATGTTTTAAAAAGTTATATGGCTTTGTATAATATAAATAATACATAATAATTAATCTCTTTATAATAATAAGTAATAATATTATATCTATAATAATAATAATATTTTTATAATAAACATAATTAATTCTCTAAGAGAACCAAATTGTATATGTCCACTGTACGTTAGTATATTAGTTCATTGGTCCACTTTATCTTAATTTATTCAGTTTTATAGAGTTGCCATTAACAAACAAAACCTATTATTAAAATAGAAATTTAAACACTTCGAAAGTAAGATATGTAGTTAATTGGTACTTATAAACCCGATCATAAAAAATAAAATGGAGTAAATATAAAGGGCCTGACGACTATGGGACAACGTTCAGTAACAATGTTTTTGTGCGTATACGATTTGTAAGTAACAATAATAAACAAGTAATCGATTAACAATTTATTTATCGAGGGGTAACGAAGGTGAGTTAATGTCATTAAAATTAATAAATATCAAAAATAAATGAACTAATAGCAGGCCTGGCGCACTCCGCATTTTAGCTATGACGTTACAAGTACATGCCGCGTTCGACATGTCAGGCTAATTCAGAAAATTCATAATGGCTGGCATACGTTTGTAATCTATGACATATCGCACCCCTAGATGAAAACCCCACTAAATCAAAAAGTATGCGTTTTGAGTTAGTGGTGTTTTCGAATTGCTGACTCGAATACCTACACGGAGATATAACTCACGTAACGATACCTTAAACCGTTGTCGAAAAATGGCACTAAGTGCTGCTTTACTTGAATGAACTTACCCCAAACGGCGCGAACACTACTGCACCATTTTTAGTTGTCTCCCGGTCGACGCAGGTGGAGTACGATTGCATAGTGGGATATTTTGAGTTGCAGGAGTTTACGTGAAATTTGATTAGGTAAGTTTCATGTTATTTTGAGATGATTGGGTTTTGCTGAAATTTCACTGATAATAATAATAGTTTATTTCGATTTTTAGGGGTTTAGATGAGATTATATTGCAATTTTTTTTTTTGATATTTTGATTTACTCAGATTTACATGAAAGTAAACCTAAATTTCGATTTAACGTAGTTTTGTTGAATTTTAATTCTAACTTCGTTTATTTTTGTCTGTTTAGTGATATATGTACTTTTAATAGAGAATTAGGTTGTTAATAACATTTTTAATTGATTTTATTATTTGTTCTAAAGTTATGAAAAACAATACATGATATTTTTGGATTTTTTGAGTTGGTTGACTTTACTTGATTTATTATTGAATATGAACATTGTTTATTTTTAGGACAAAAAAGGCTGTGAAAAACTCATGTTAGAATGAAAAACGCATAAAAAGAGGACCCTGACCAGTAAGAACTCTGTCATCACCTGGTAAGGATATGCTCAATATAGTAAAGGAGCCTGAGTTGTCAGCTGAAGGAGCTTCACCACCCAGCATTTTAGAATCTTCGTTAATTCTAGATGAGCAGTAACATTGTAACTAATATTAGTTCAGTAGCAGTATATTTTAGGATTTTGTAATGACAGGTAAGGAAATAAGAATTTTTTAAAGTATAAAAGAGATATTTTTTTAAAGTACATTTATGTGATTATTTAAAAACGAATAATTAATATTTATTTATAATAAGCCGTGTACGATCTCAGTTTGTTTTATAGGACATAATATTTCTATAACACTAAGTACAAACGAATTTTTGCTGTAATAAAATTATAACAACTTTTTGCTTAAGCAATTGTTTTATTTCTACCATTTAACCATTCTAGTGCTTAATGCACTTACATAAAAATAAAAACTAAAGCTAGTGTTCCTAAGCTTACCAGGTAGTGCATAGCAAAACCCTCAAAAAAAAGTTTTATCTTATTTCTGAGGTGAAAAGTAATGTACCTATCTCATTTTTATTTCAGATAAAGTAAAGTAACTCTACTTAATGCACAAAAAAGTAGCTTACTCCTGCTGCAAAAGTAGAGTAACTAAAAAATCTCGATTTTCTTAGGATTTTAACAGCCAATATACAAATAAAATAATTCAAAAAGCATTATAAAATGGTACCTTTATGTATATATTATTAGATTTTTGATATCTTTCCTAACTCTTCTAAAATCAGTTTTTCGGTATTTCTGAAAAATTTAGTTTTTTGATTTACCGGAGTCTTCATCTAGGGGTGCGATATATTAGATATGACAGATATTGGCACTAAACTTTCAGATTAATTGTATTTGTTTTTCTCATTTTTATCATTTTTTTTTCTTTCTTAAGTAGTTTTAACACCTGTTTAACACCTGTTCTTTCCACATCCACCCAGGGTTGACTGGTGGACAATGCTATTAGGCATTAAGTTTGCCCTTTGTTCATCCTTTTTTATAAGGTTACATAAATTTTAAATAAATAAATAAATAAATAAATAAATTAATTAATAAATTTTATTCTTTAAAAAAAGACAACATTGCCAGAGAGGATAAGCGATAGTGTTAGAAAGGCAGTCATTACGCGTTTTTGATTAACGCTGTGCGACCTGAATTTCACTTTATTTCGGTGGAACTACAGTCGCTATTTATTTAAATGATTTTGCGGAGTTCGCATTTTGTACTTATTCTATGTACTATTATTTCTTCAGTGCTAATAGGTATACATGCGTTTTTTATAAAATTAGGATTACACTGTTAATAATTTAAACTTTTTTATGTTTTAATTATTAACTTGAAAACATTTTAAAGTTATACTTAGTTATAGGTTGTTTTCTAAAAACATTTACCATTACTAGATAAGAACAAACGAGTGTTAAATTGGCTTTATTTAAAAATAAAATTATTCCAAGATATTTTGTAATTGTAAAGCACTATTGACTCAATTAAATTATCCACGTATACATTTTTGGTTTAAAATACACAAATAGGATATACTTTGTACAAAACACTCCAATTTATATGAAGGACGTTTGGGTTTTACTCCGCGTTTCCTCAAGCGAGAGTCGATTGCGGGTCTAATGAGAAATAACGATGAAACAGTTTCCCTAACTTTTACCACGGCTTTATTACTACTTTATCAGCTACTTGGCTCTACCCGGCCTCGTTCATTAGTAATTTATAAAGTTGTGTTTTTAAAAGCCCTTATTGAGAAAAAATAAAAATACCCATTTTTTAGGAGAATGTTTGTTTATGGACACTTTCTGGCATCATCTGTTCAGATTCCCCAGTAAATGGGGATATTGCTAGTGAAATAAATTAAATGTGCACTTAGTACCTTTCAGATTACATTTGAACCACTTTCGAAGTAAAATAACTTATTTTTAATTTTGATATTTACAGAAGAAACTAACTGATTTATTTTTATCTTACAACTTCGAGACGATATTTTGAAATTATTCGTTTATCTCGTATTGCTTAGCTTTAACGATATTTTGCATTTTTACACTGCAAAGTGCAATGAAAACAAGAAAAATTACAAATGTTTATGTTTTAAATATTATGTTTTATTCTAGAAAAAAGATAAAACAAAGCAAAATAATAAAAAAAACCTACCACCATGTACGTGTAGCATTATTAACAAGAGGAATATCGTGGTTTTGGCTCAGCAAGATGTTCGACTGGCAAACCTGGACTCAATAATGTATAATGCTCCTGGCACAACAGAAAACTTTTCTTAAAACACAAATACATCCAAATTGAAGTTGCATAGCATTGTTATATTTGCTCATTTCGTAAGTAAGGTAACCTAACGTCGTAAAACTAGAAGCCATCAGGTAGCTGAAGCCAGAGCTCATCGTCACTGCACTACAAATTGGAAGCAGCTTCAAGCGAGCGCACACTAAGCTGCAGTTCACTGCGGTGTCCTCACAACCTCTGCTTGGGTAAAGAACAAATAGTAGAAGCATTATTATTAGTACACATTGGTAACTTAAACAGGTTATGCCAGAATAAGGATCAGAAATATTAATCTCACCCTAGACACATGTCTGTGATCTCACCGAAAACGTTACATGAAAAAGGACTTACAAGCTAATATTACATGGTTGTCACCTAACTCTACAAGTCTCTACAATCCTAGAAGATGTAATTCTATATCTTGGTAAAAATTATACCTTTTCCGGTTCGTGACCGTGACTTTTTCAAGTGAAACTTCTATATGTATAGACGGGGTATTAGGATTTTTCTGTCACGAAAAAGCGTTACGGCCGCGGGGCGGGGGTAGACGATATATCACGTGGAAATATTTAAAATAAATATTAAACAAAATACAATGCCATTCGTTATTTTTTGATTTTTTTTTATAGTTTTTTAGAATGTTTTTTTAAATATTTTTTAAACAAAAATTTATTGAATTCCACTTGTCTGTTGAAGTTTCACTTCTACTATGTGTCCTAGCACACATTTCATTTTTTATTTATTTAAATATTCTCTGTCATATATTATAGTTCAAAGGTAACGCAACAAAACGCTTTGAAAAAGATAGGTAGTACGTAGTTCGTCTTGGTGAAAGAACTAGAGACTAGCGACTATCAACAAGAGACTATCAACGCCTAGAAAAATATCATATCAGATGATCAAGAGAGAGATCTCCTGGAAAATTATTGCCGTGGTCAGAGATAATCATATTCAGGCACGAATTACTACTATGCAAGGTTATAAGATTCGCCTACCCAAGGTTTTCCGCCAAACAAGATATTTCTGTCGTGAAACATTTTGGCAATTTTCCAAAAAGGTTTGAATTGATTAAAATTCATGTCACCAGTCCGTAATATTCACTGAAGGGATGCAATCTTATGGAATTAAACTCGTAAGAAGCCTAACACCGTACAAATTATATTATAAAGTACACTTTAACTAACTCAGTTTGATGATTACTTACTCGTATGTAAGTTGCTGTAGAAGTTTTGTTTATTCTTATCTTGCATTTGTACTTTAAATTGGAAAAAGCTCTCTATATTTTCAATTAGTCTGGCCTGGTATAATCCTCACATTCCAAAATAAATGTAAAAGCTGCTCATCTAAGGTGATGGCCAATCACTGAATCATAATTTCGAAGTGGCCAAAGATTCGAAGTACCCACGTGTCGCGTCGACTTTTGCCTTTGTGACGCAAACTAAGGTTGTCGCGGGTAAAGTGAAACTTAAAAGCCACTCGTCTAGCTGTGCTAGTGGCGACAATCTCATATTGTACAAACTAGAAACAACTCACGACAGATACAAGATTCCGTTAGCTATTTGTAGTTCACAGAACAAGAAGACTAATATGAAAAACGAGTTACCTTTGTAAATATCAAATTTAGTACTTCTAAGAGGCAATTTATTGCAGAGGCAAGTATGGCATTTAGTCGTAGATACTTTTGAAGTTGTGAGTATTTTGAAGAGCGTTCTTCTTATGGGGCGTTGCAAAAAATTATGAGTGTAACATTTTTACGATGCGACTGTCAAAAACGACAGGATCAAAGTGCGTGATATTAGGCGCACAGCATTCACTGGAGTTGTTTTGGAATGCTAAAGCGCGCCGGGGCGTGGGTGCGAGCGAGAGGTACTTATACTCGTAAGTAAGAGGTAAGTATAATTTCTTAGGTGCATACATGAGTACACACACACTTTTATAAGTCAACAGTAAACGAACTGGTAACACCAAAAGTAGGTATCGGTATTGACTAGTATGCATGAGATTCCCTTGTAAACTGATTCTCCGATATCGCAATTGACATACATTAAAATATCACACGCTAGATTCTTAAAGAAGGATAGATTACCAATAGGCAATATAATCTTGACGTGCATGTATGTAATTACGAGTATACAATTAATTATATAGCGAAGATCACACCGTACGTTTCTTCAAGAAAGCAAAACTGCCAAAATGTCATCTTCTCTCAGCTGAGGTGCTACAGAGTTGCACATTATGTTCACGAAGTTGCGATGCACAGCGACAAGCGCCAACAACTTGATTTACAGCAACAAATTGGGATCACGTAGTTGGACTCCGTGCTCTCTTCACTGATTTCTAGTAGTGCACTGGAAATGTCGTCATTGTAACGTATTATGACTAATCCATTGCCACTTTTTTGCTTTTGGATTTAAAGTATTTGATTAAATAAAATTTATTGGTGTTTCATTTATTACATCGTTTTTCCATTACGCGTAAATCCGCCAAGACAAAAACACTATCTATTCTCGAAGCGCTTTGTCGTTTTTTGAACCCTCATAACTTGGGTTTGGACTATACCAAATAAACAAAATTGGGGCGATATGATGCCAATACTAGACTTATTAAAGATATAAAATTTCAATTGCATAGCTTTACATTTTACAACCCCAATTTTGTCACTCACTGATGATCATCAAAATTCATTCGTACTTCCTGAAGTCCTTGGTGTGTGAGTTATTACATTGTACTGCTGTACAAACAACAAAATTTAAACTTGGAACTTTTACGGCTAATCCACATATTTTGACTTTTGACTAAGGTGTAGCGTTTGTGAAAATAGAACTTGTATAGTTAGGGTGTGTAGGGTTATAAGTTTGGCTCTACATGAGATCTGATAACTTTTTGATGTAGAGCCACATGGTCTCATCTTGACAACATTTTACATAAATCATCTGGTTATTCTATTTATAGAATAGCAATTAAATTTCCAGAAATGCTCTTGGAATTGCAAGACTATTTGCTTTATAATTTAACTACATTGGTATTTCTGTACCGAGAATCTTGCTTTGCAGTTGGATATCTTACAAGTAATATGGCAGAAAGCAGTAGTACACAAGGGCTTTTCATTAATAAATAATTCTGAACCGTTGGACAGTTGCTAAACTGGTATCTAATTTAATGCCTTTGCGATCAGAGCAGCTCGCTTTGACTTTACGTTAAATTTGCAACAATCCGAAATCAGGCGGAAAACTATCGAAGTTCAGCTAAATGAACAAGTTTCTCGGAGCCGACAGCAGCGCACAAAGATGTCTTCCTTCTCTGTTACTTCATCTACCTAGTCAGGCTAAGCTACAAAGCAAAATACACAGCTTATACATATCGTATCTGTTTTATTCTACTATAATATTATAAATGTGAATGTTTATGAAAATGTTTTTATGCTTTCTCTGCAACACGCGTGTCTCTGCATGACCTTTATACAGACTAAGATGAAACATGGCACTTATACGGACCATATCCAGAATTAGAAAATAAATCCAATTTTATTCTGATTAATCTGGGGAGTTGGACATTTATGTTTGTATCTAAATCAGACATTAACGGTTAAACAGATTTAAATAAAACTTGGCAAACAGACGAATCATGTTTTGGATTAAAAGATAATTCTGGAAATAAGTTATCTTGAGATGAGTCGGTTTTTTTTATTTTATGTTAGTGACTCAATCACAATAAAGCCTGAAATGCCAACGGACCATGTTGTTTTCCAGGATTATTCCTTGTATTTTTTTATGGTGTAAAAGTTTCTACTGCTTTAGGGAACGGTCAACCGCATGTGTATCGGACATCCCAGCATGGCGCTGACATGCCGGAACAGTTACAGATTCGGTACTAACAACACGTCAGCTATAATATGGTATCTTAACGGGCTGCGGAGGCTGCAGAAGCTCCGCTTCCTGCAAAGGGCAGTTCAGTGGAGAATAACATTTACTAGAGACACGTGGGGAGTTTTTGAGTATGCTGCATTACATTTGATGTTTTAGACGTATGTGTTCACAATCTTTTAAAAATAGAAAGAATAAGTAAAGACTGTGGATTTTGCGGAGCACTAAAATGGAAAAAAAGTAACCTTTGGGACGTATTGTTCTGGAGGGAAGATCCCATGCTTAAATGAGTTTGTGCAGTCATTAAGAGAGTTTTTTAGGTAGCACAAACGAAACTAGTTGGGATCTTAGATCTAATTATTTTATCGTATTTTAGAAATGTTACATTGTTGTGTAACTAAGAATAAAATATTTGAGCTTAGGTCTTCGTGTAAAGTATACAAGTACAAACTGGGTAGCTGATTCGTTTAATATGGAAACACGATGATTTTCTCCGGCATCCCATGTATTACCTTCCGTGTGCGAGACTCTCGAATTATGTGACACCCGAGGGACCTCTACGGGAGATACACAAAACAAAATGTTTTTACTTGCAAAAAATCTTTCCTACACAATGTTTGTTGATGTACCTAGATAAACGTTACTTTTATTGTACTACTGTTAGTATTACTAATCTAACCTTAACTAATCAAGTTTATAATACAAAAATTACGAAAATTTTAATTGAGTTCTACATAAAGTTACATTTCACAATAATATTATGTTAGATTATACCTTCTAACTAGAAATGAACTGTAAAATAACACACAGATTACTCTGTCACGGTAAAGATTAACAGGTATTGATACATCTATTCGTACGATACGACCTAACCAATGTTGCAGTATAAAGCTACGCTGTGGCCTATCACGGCGGGCGGACTAACACAAATAGCTCAATTAAACGGGCGACGTATCCAGAGTCTATCTCTGACAACAAATGGGCCAGTCCTGTTTTCATGAACAGGTACTGGGTTGCATTCAAAATTGGCTACGTATTGTATCTTTTTTAATAGCTTTCAAATTATTTGACGCTATTAAGTTAGACATTTTTACAAGGGGTGATACTACTTGCAGTTTCACAGTGTTCAAAATTTTACAATAAGCTTGAAATTTGACGAAATTTGATCATTGTTGAAAATTATAAGAAAACATACCCAATTTGAATTTATTTAAGGTTTCAATCCATTAATTGCCCACTTCTGAGCACGTGTCTCTCCTCTTTCGGAATTTTTTAAAACTGATATATATTATCTTTCCGTGAAGCCTGCCTGGTTTCCTTCCACCATTTTGATTGGATCAGCCGCCTAACGACTCGTCGTGTTCTGGCTGGCTTAAGTTCATTCTTTCTTACTCTCTCTCTTCTTTCTTGGTCTGTAACGGATCGGTGATGCTCTTATTATCACGCGGATCAACTTATTTACAGGCTATTTACATAAATATACGCACTTTAAGTTCCTCATAAATGAAGATTTTGCAATTGAAAAATTGCAGCAGGTATAACCAATATTGATACAAAAAGGTTCGCTTATTAATGAGAAGGAAATGAGATTTTTATTCTATACCGGGTACAAGCTCGACTCTCGAAAGTTCTAGAAGCAATACCGACGCTGTTTAATTGGTTAGAGTTTTGCTTCATATTTACAAGTTTTATACCAATGCACTCGAGAGCGCTGGAAAATGCATCGGTTCGAGATTTCTTAATAGATTAAATAGGATTAAATTTCAGTCTTAATATTTAGTGCTCGGCATAAGCTGTGCAATGTTTGCGTTTATTTGAATTTATATTCATTTGTATAGTTCTAAAGGTCAGTTTAAGAGATTATCAAGAAGAGAAAATTTAATCGCCTACAAATGAACTAACGAAAGACTTTAAGAGAAATTTGTGCAATGTTTATCTTTTTCATTTGATAAAGATAGCCTCCAAAAATGAGTTAGAGCTACTTACGAGAAATAGTAGTTAATATATTTTCAGTTTGATCAATAAAAAGCCATACTCTTCATGAGTGTCCTGAATGGCGATCGACGTTTGAAAACAATATCGCTCTCAATGTCTCAGCGTATCGGACCCCAGTCAATTACAGGCTTTGCAATAGTGTCACGTATATGTAAATTGTTCTGGGTCACGATACGTCCCGATTGTCAAAAACATCGGACGGCGTTGCACTATATCTAAGAACGATTTTATTCAATGATGTCTTCACTTACTGTAGACTTGATTCTGGGATTTACATGATGAATCATTCCGAAAAGAATTATTATGAATAAAATTGTTTGTCCTGGTATAAATAAATTTTTGAATCACTGTTGATAATATACGAAATTGATACCTATAATAAATTTAAATAAAATCTAACTTTTCAAATTTTACGTTAGACATGCTTTAAATACTACGGGTGGGTGAAGTGAATTGATCATAGCCTGGTAGTTTTACCTGAAAAGTTTTCCAGTTTTCCAAAATGGGTCATTTTACAGATTTCCATGTAAACTTTTCCAGATAAACTTCCTACAAAATGCGCTTGCCACCAAATGACTGAAGTATAAGTGATCGACTGAACTAAGCCGGTGGGCTTCAGCTCCACGCTATTGAATCACGCATAATTCTGATGTCGTAAAGTGAGATTTTTTTCATTGAATGTCCAATACTCAGCTCAAGTTTGAATCTTTTCAAACATGTTTCTAAATTCGTGCTCAATATCTTTAATGCCCCGTAACGGATACTTACGATAGTTATGTATGACTTCATGTACCATTTTCATGTTTTAAGTAAAGATAATAATTATAAAGAATACATTAAAATATGTAGATATCACTGTGTAATGCGACATTGCACCATACGTCACAAGCTGACGTCACGTTTTACATGAATTATGCTCTCGAAATATACTACTCTGTCCGCTTTTAAAAGTTCCGTACACGACAATGTTAAGAAATCCCTTCTTGCTAAAATTCTATGTAAGTATTTTGTTACATATTATAGTTCTACGGAGAGAACTTTTATCTGAAGTGACGCTTAATGGTCCTACAATTTCGCGTGAATCTCGGACGAGACGCTTTGTTTAAATATGCAGCGTGTCACCGGTGACGTACTCGTAATATTACAACGCCGGCCCGTTAGCATAATAAAACGAGCATCGCTACAGGCAGCGCATTAGAGTTCGCTAACGAGGTGAGCACGAAATCAAATGTTATTTTCTTTACTACAATGTTCAACCAGCTTCGAGACGCCTGCTAATGGTGTGAAAAAGTATCAATGGAAGCAAAAATTTAAGTGTAATAGCACAAGTTAATTTTTTTGACGTAATATTTTATGTAATTTTTAACACTATTTAACAGTCTTTATCATATCTAGTAGCTTAAATAGTTTCACTTAAATCTTGTAATATTTTGTTCAATGGCATAAACTGGTACACCTGGAGTGTAGCAAAACCAAATAGTGCCCCCCTACTTTTGTTGAAGTCGGTTAATTATGAGAAAATTAATTATTCTCTCAGGAGTTATTCCTATTTTTGGTATTATACAAAACTCGTTCGACAGAAATAATCGGATAACTTTAAGAGGAAGATTTTTTTAGTTCGTGAAGTGAGAGAGTTAAAGCAATCCCATTTGGCCGCAGGCGGTAGGTAAGTACCTGCGCTGAACTTCATTCTGAGTGAACTTTGAATTGGAAAGTAAATTCGGTGCATGTTGCTGTATTTTCTCCACTTTTCTAAATACAGAAGGATTGTTAGCTTGGCAGTGAATACAAGGGTGTATTTATGTATTGTATTATATTATTTTATTTTCTTAATCATTCAATATTTAAAGGTGGTTTTACTCTTTTTATTTTACCTTTAGTTGAATATATTTTGGGGTATCCCGGTATTTTGTATACACATACGTACTTTTATCATGTAGTCACTAGAAGTATGTAAGATACATACATACAAGAGGTTGAATAGTTTCATCATAGATGTCGCTAGGAGACTTAAGTCAAACTTTTGTTCATAATGAACTTTAATAGGACCTACAACATACCTACTGCTACCTGCTGCTAAGTGTACTATGACATTACAGCTTCTATCGTAGATGGATGGTATCGTACATGGATCATAATTATGCATAATTTCAAAGTGTTTATTTTTATTTGTAATTTGAAAATTTGTTATAGGTAAATTTCTAAGTACCTACATACGATTTAAAAAATTTGCAAGAAAACGTATCTAATTATCTAGTTACAAAATAACTGAATTATTTTCATTGTATTTACTAGCACGTTTACTGATAATTAATAATATTATATTGATTGCTTCTAAAGGTTCAACTAACGACGAAAGTTATCATAATAATATGGATTATACCGCACGTCCCCGCACGAGATTACACCGGCGTATAGTAAGTGTGAGTTACGATCGTCTTACTGCTCGTCGCGCCCTCTATGAGGAAATAGTGTTGCTGTGAAGCCGTGAGGGTACTAACAACACCAATGTTTACTGAGTCACGTAACTTACTACGAATTTCTTTCTTTCTATTTTGCTAGCTTTATAAATAAAAAAATTATTAATGCGAAATTTTTATTTGTTAACCCTTGTAATAGTTATAAATATGTTAAGTAATATCAAAATCTGATTTCGCGTGATATTTTAGACAGACACGTAAAAGTAAATATATATTTATTAAAGGATCCATGTTCGCTTACCTCAGGTTTGACAAGACTTCTTAGTCAAAATCCAAAACTAATAACGTAAAGTCTTTGACAAACGAATTTATATTTAATCTTAGGACGTTCGGCTCTCCAATACAGGCTTGTACTGGAGAGCTGAACGTCGACAATTAGAAAATACGAGATCAAGGTTGTTATTTTATTTTATGTACATTCAAATCAATTTAGACGAAATAAATAGAGAAATTTAAAAGCTGTGACATAAATATTTTTGTTATGAAACTCCTCTTACCCGATAAAATTTTTAATTTTAATAACTAGACTCTCACACACCCATACACACTTCCGTACTAGGATTTTCTTTGTCGCGGCTGGCATGGACCATCACGATTCGAAAGTAAACAATCATATCCGTCACATAATATGTGCTCCGGAATCAAACCCGGGACTAGTTGCTTTTCCGGTAGGATCACTAATTCACCACCAACTCATCACTATATGTATGTAGTAGGACCTAGGTACATAGGTTAAGGAGTCGTTAAGTAAATTTCCATTTTTATGTAGTTCATTCGTATGTACAAGTTTACTAGTTTATTGCATGTATGTATGTATTAAATATAAGACTATGGTGTAGGTGTGTAGGTTGATTTTATTTTATATACAGATAATTTTGGTTGTTGAATCTCACGTTGTACTGACAAACTTAATAAATTTGCTTTAGTAAAATATTTTTAAAGTTTCATGTTAGATATCGGGAAAATTAACATCTTATTGAATTTTTGTTATGCCTTGGTAGATTCAATTCGTGTATAGGGATACTGGTATGTAAAATAAAAACTGTGTTACATTCCTTTAAGTACGGTATTACCTAAGTATTGAATTATGAATGGTAAATACTTAAAATGTGGTTAATATCTGAATGTATCGAATATAAAATTAGTTAAAGTAAAAAGTGCTTATAGTCTTTTGCTGAATTTTGCGGGAGAAAAGCTGGTTTATATCATTTGTGTTTTAGACTAGTTTTCGCATGTAATTATATTATACCTTCGGTAGATTAACTTTAAAAATAGACTGTATTAAAATACTACTTTAGAATAACATCGGATTAAATAAATAAAGTGTTGAATTTGCCGAGTTTAATTCACGCAACTAACTGCGCATTCAATTTGAGCACGTGCATAATGCATGCAGCGAGTCTGAACCCTGGGAACATTTGCCGTATCTAATTACGCATTATGCTTTGCCATGTAGACAGCGCGTCTGCCGATGATGAATATTAGATCGCCGGCTAGCCGACAATGTTACTATGCACATCTCGATATTGCACCGGTGTCTGTAATTGCCTTGTTCAGTGATACCAGTCCCAGATGAAAATTATTTGACAATGCTTTGAAGGGGATACGATTTTATGGAATGTTTCGTTTCTGTAACATGAATGCTCTTACTTTTGCGTTGTGTTTTCACTAAGACGGAAGCGTTTGATCGACAAAATTTTATCTGAATTAAAAGCTCAAGTATTTTTACTTGCTATCAATAAAATATGTAATGCAAGAAGTTTTAATGAAATTGTACTCGCATTATATATACTCAAATTTTCCCTGAGGTTTTGCAAGACTATTTCTATTAAGAAAATGAACCAAGTTTGATAGTAAATAGTCTGCTATTGACATAAAATAATGAAAAAATACTCTTTGTATAGTGTGAATTTAGTAAGTGACATACATAGTGAAAAAAAAACTCTTAGTGTGAATAGTGAGTAAGTTAAAATTACAACGGGTAATTAAATTTATATGATCGGTACGTCATCACATTTTGAATTAGCAACGTACGTAGATAGCTTATTTGCTGCGGAATGTATTTCAATAACATTGGCTTGTTTAATTGAGCCGCCTCTGTCAGTTTGCTGGATACGCCACAATTTACTTTGTTTCGCTTGAATGGTCTTGTACAACATGTGCTATCGATTTCAAACTTCGGGGATTTCGACAGGTATAATAAAGCATGTTAGCATGTGTGTTTTGATTCCAGGATTTTAATACGGAGTTTCGAATGCAACAAAGTTCTTTATGATTTTCGGGTATACGATGTACGTACGGGTATTCAATTATTTAATAATTCATAATACGCATATCTGTCAGTTTGTATGAAATGTCTTTCACACTCAGTACCATAAAGAAGTTAGTGGCTAACGTAAGTTTTTCTAAAGCTGGAAGATTTAAAGCTAGCCGAAAACCTTCGATATAGCTTGGCTGATCTAACGATAACTGCTTAGGGCTCAAAGTGACCAACTAGATACCGACTGCGCTCGCATTTGCTTCTCGGTCGATACTAAAGATACTCACAATCTGTCAAGTTTTGAGCAAACCAATATACATAAATACAAAATGAACCTCAGGATACAATCAAAGTAAAGTGCTTAATTTAAGAAATACATAAGTAGATAAACCCTAGCATGCTACCATGATAGCATTATACCTTTTTCTAATTCTGTAAAAAACCTCGGGCTACACCTCGACAGCTGTTTAAACTGGAGAGTGCAAATAACGGAGATATGCCGGAAAGTTAATGGTACTTTGCAATCCTTTTACCGTTTAAGAAAATTCTTGCCGTATAGTACCAAAATTACGTTAGTGCATAGCCTAGTGCTTCCCATAATTGATTATGCTGATGTGTGCTACCCGGACCTAAACGAAGAGCTTCTAGATAAACTAGAGCGCCTACTGAATAACTGTATCCGTTTCATTTTTAATCTTCGCAAGTATGATCATGTCTCGAGTTATCGGAGTCAGCTTAAATGGCTCACCATTCGTGAAAGGCGTAACTCTAGGATTCTCTTGGTTTTGTTTGCTATTTTAAACGAACCTACTTCTCCTTCGTATCTTAAGGAAAAATTTCGGTAGGTCTGTACCACGCACGACAAACACCTACGTTCTTCTAATAATCTTAATCTTCATCTTCCGTCACATAGTAGTGACTTTTTCCATTATTCCTTTACTATTCAGGCTATACTACTCTGGAATACCTTACCCGTAAACATTAGGAGGGCGAGAAGCAGAGGTATTTTTAAAAAGCTAGTCCAGGACCACTTTCTCAAAAAGACGATTAGTGGATGAGTTTTTCTTTAAATTCAACCTTTTAAAATACTATAAGTTTAAGTATGTATATGTATATTTGGTGCTTATATATATTGTTATATATATATGTATATCTTATATAAGTGTATTTATATAATTCTTATTTATGTTCAATATATATTTATATAATATATATATAAATACTATGGTTATCTGGATATTAGTATTTCATTATGTTGTTTATTGTGTTATTTCTTCCCGTTTTTTTTTTCTAATCTTTTTTTTTGTTTTCTTTGCCTACCTCATATTTTCACCATCACCCAGGGTCAACTGGCAGAGAGTGCCATTAGGCATTAAGTTCGCCCTTGTAAACTCTAGTTTAAGGTGTTGCAAAAGAATAAATAAATAATAAATAAGTAGATATACTACGGATTATATGGAACTTGGCGCACAGACAATTTCTAGGATTAGAACATAGGACACATATACTTCGGGGATAATTTACTGTACTGTAGTATTACGAATATATCAAAGTGAATATAAAAAAAATATATATTTACTTTTAGTAATTTTAGGAATCAATGCGCTTAAAATTTAGAAAAAATCTTGAATATTTCCTTTGTGATTTTAAATTTATACGGAAAGTGAAAAATATTTGCGGATAGACATATTTAGGTTCTTAATTATTGTGATTTATAGTGCAACATGATGTTTTACGAACGCTATGCGGTTATGATCAGGTTTTATTTCGCAATCCATGAACAATAAATTGCTAAATATTTGATAAGGCTTTCCCATTTAAGGTATTGCGTGTTACTAGACTTAAGCTATCATTGAGCTTCGGTGTAATTTTTAAATTAATTAATATTCAAATGCTCTTAAAAATTAGGTCTATTCTCATAGTTTCACTTGAATAACTATAAAACCATTTGTTTTAAAGTAATAAACAAAAGGATTCGTTACGTTACGGTTGGCTATGTTGGCTCGGAGGTATACAATAAGGATTTTCCTTCTTTGATATCTCTTCTTTTTTGGCCGAAAATTTATCGCTGATGGCTATGAAATTGCTGATGTTCATGGGCAATGCTGATCACATCAGATGGATCGTCTACCCGTCTATCAGCGATTAATCTAAAAAATTATACTACAAACAAGCCGAAAACTGCAAATCATTATCATAGAAATGTCTGCCCTTGCTTGTATTTGAAATCGTCCCCTGGACAGGGTTGGCCATCATCAACTCTGCCACATGGCCTAAAAAATAACAAACGCAAGGCAAATACCTAGTTGAAAAGTTTGACAAGTGTAAAATCTGTTTATGTGAAAACTTCCTTCCGTCACTTCATGGGAACAAATCGTTCTAAGATCTATTTTTCGACACCGGATGCTTTTGACAGTCGGGACACATTGCGACCTGAACGATTTACATATTACGTGACGCTTTTGCAAAGCCCATCATTGACTCGGGTACGATAAACGGAGACATCGAACACGATATTGTTTTTGGGGAGTGTTTCGTTCAGAAACTTTAAAAAGAAAGGGTGGAATTGTCTTTTTATTGCCCTTGAATAGTGAATATAAAATGATGATGTCTGTTCATTGCAAAACTTTTGCTACTTGTATATCTTAGGTCTATCGCGAACTTTAACAAAGAAACCAAATTTTGTCAGTCCTATAATATAAAATAATATTTACTCACTAAAATTAAGGGGATTATAATTGAGTAGGTACACAATTAAAAACGTATATTGATTTTTTTTAATTTTTGTTAACACTTCACAACGCACATTACGATGGAATGTGTGCAAGGTGTGTGGGTGATACCCGACCTGTTTACGCTAGGTGGTGTTTGGGGGGAGTGGTGGGTCTGGGTTTGATTTTGGGGGGTTGCACCCATTAAGACTTTTGATCAGCATGATGAAAGCTACCTCTGTGCAAAATTTCAGCTAATTTAGCCGAGAGCCAATTTCCATAGAGATTTTGCGGGGTCTAAATGCATACTTCTTTATTTTGTGTTTATTGAGGCGATTACAGCGTAGGTACTTCCATTTACACTGACCAAACGCGATAAATAAATTTAGTAAATATTAGATTTTTTTCCTTTAAAAATACTCATAGTATTCACAAGTATCCTCTAGTGGTCAATATAATAAACAGTATCAAACATGCTGTAGTTAGTGTAACAGACGAATTGCTAAATGGATAAAACCCATCAATCCTCGGCTGCATTGTTTTGTTATTCGTTGGTCTTGTGAATTCCAATCAAACGTAATTGATAGCGTCGAGTAATGGTCGTAGCGCACTTATCAACTCGGAAAGGGATCGGCACCGGATCGCCTCGCCGTCAACCTAACGTAAGCTCGGCTACGGCTAGGCGACGCCGCGCTTACGGCTAGGTGACGCCGCGCTTACGGCTCGCCGGCCGCTGGTTGACGGAATGAATGACAGCAGTTCGCCGACGCAGCGGTAGCGCGGCGCAGGGCGCGCACGAGGAAACGGAAAGTCGACGGATAGCGTACGGTGAGACGTAAGCGCGGGTACGGCAAGTCGTCCACGCACCGTACCGCGGTTCGTGAGCTTGTCTCGAGGCGAGGCGATTACGTTACGAATCCGATAAGTGTGCTTTACAGTAGGGAGTTTCATACAAAGAATACTGACATGCAAGAGTTGATACGTTTACGTTCCGTTTACGAGTTGATATGTGTGCTATGACCATAATTCGAATTTTAAAAAAATGATGCCATACGCAACCAATTTAGAACGCAACCTCGCACCGTACGTGATCACATGACTGGTCCATTTGTTATCGAAGCGATGTTCCGGATACTCGTCTGTTTAATTGAGCTATTTGTGTTAGCCGGGCGTGACACACCACAGTAACTTTATACCTTGCCGTGGTTTATATTTTGTTAGAAATCATACTACACATTTTCATTTTTAAAGGAAAAGGAGAGATTTATACTTACATAAACTACCAGGGTCAATGGTAACAATTTGATCAGTCAAACTTAGAGCCTCTGCACACGACGTATTTTATGGCGCGTTTACAGCGCTGCCGATGACGAAAAGTGCTTTAAGCTCTGTTAACTACTATTTAAATTTGTTAAAAGGCTCTATCTGTTTTGGACGTGTCATAATTATAAAGAACGAAATAGGTAGGTCTAAGTATAGATACCTGTAATAAAATATTGAATTGACCTGCAACGCATCAGTGATGTCCACGGGCGATGATAGCCACTTACCATCAGGTGGATAGTCATCTCGTTTGCCAGCTAATCCGTAAACAAAAGTATCATTCAAACGAGTAAAGGAACTTTTAATGGTATAAATTAAATCTCCTTCATGAACATTGTAAAATAATGAGTAAAAGTTGTCATTTTAAGTACCAAGTGTCCTATATCTAAGATTATATCAGGCAAGATCGATTAAACGACGGTTTAAAAATTCAATAACATGTAAATTATTCCTCATCCCGTGTCTAAGCGCTAACTTTGAAAAAGAAGCTTTTGATAAAGAGTTTGAACAACGTAATATTGTCAAGTACGTTGCTTTTAATAAAGATCTTCCGTTAGTAAAATGGAGAATACTGTTATCAGTATCTGCTTTGAAAATGTTTTAGAGACCATCGTTTTAATTAATACGTCACGTAAACACGTCCCACAGTAAAAAAATGATTGTTACTTAGAACTTATTATGTCAGAATTTAGATTTATGATTTATTTATTTATTTCACTCTTTATTGTTAACCTAAAAAACTAGATCACAATGGGCGGACTTAATGCCTAATATGGCATTCTCCACCAGTCAACCCTGGGTGATAGTTAAAATTTGCGGTAGGTGCTAAAAGAAATATATAGATATATACTTTTATAAATACAATACATACAAATTTACAGATTAGATTATAGTTTTTCTTATTTTTAATCCCCGACGAAAAAAGAGGGGCGTTATAACATTGACGTGTCTGTGTTTCTGTGTATTTGTATGTCTGTTTATGGCATCGTAGCTCCCAAATGGATGAACTGATTTTGATCTAGTTTTTTTTGTATGAAAGGTGACTAAATCGAAAGTCTTATTAGCTACTAGCTTTTGCTCACGGCTTCGCCCGCGGTAGAGTGGTTTCGAAACGAAATTTTAATTAATTAATTTAGATTTATAGAACCACATAAAAATAAATTGCACCTATAAGTAGAATGATGGATTAGGATACCTACTAATACTAGATACTACTAATATTAGATATTAAATGTTGCCCGTGGCTTCGCGCGCGTGGGTATCGGTTAAGTAGTTGTGACATGATTGACGTCCAAACATCCAAACATCTTCACAAAATTTCACATTTATAATATCAATAATAATTTTTTAAAATTTTAAATTAAGATTATGTTTGAATCCTGTTATTGATTTTTTTTAATTTAAGTAAGTACGCAAACATTGTAAGTAAACTACTTTAATCTGTTTTTTTTTCTTAATGTTAGCAATATAGATAGACTGTAGATTAGGATTATACACAAGTTATATATAACTTAAACTTAGTAAAACAAGATGCCATGTGCACTTAGGTAGTGCGACTAATAATACTCGTAATTCTTAGTCGTAGTAACTACTTACAAAATATATTTTTATACAACGACTAAGAATTATTATTTGGAATATAATAAGCAAAGTTAGTTCCTCGCAAGTATCGCACCACGTTAGTATTTCTGCGGTGTCGTAGCAGCACTATTTTCTCATAGACGTGTACAAGACTGAGTAGCAGTAAGGCGATCATAACTCACACTTAAATGTAGCCGGAGGTGTAATCTTGGGCGAGGATGCGCGATAATCCCTACCGTCCATTTTATCGCCTTAGCTTCACTTTGTAGATTCCATTATTTTCCATCTTTGCTAACCTGAAATTACTAACCCTGTATTCAAGGATTTAAATCCTCTATATTCTGCTATAGGTACGGAGATTTGAATGATGAAACATTTGCTATTAGTGGAACCTTGCATTGACGCGGAATGTATTTGTGTTATAAAAACATTAGAGTTAGCGGTCAGAGTTGGCGCAGTTTACTTCGTGTTCATTTGTTCTATATTTATTAATTAAAATAATGCTACAACCACAGACTTAAAAAAAGAAT
Source organism: Thymelicus lineola (assembly GCA_963932265.1). NCBI lineage: Eukaryota > Metazoa > Arthropoda > Insecta > Lepidoptera > Hesperiidae > Thymelicus > Thymelicus lineola. Next base: position 8,563,264 of record OZ010687.1, on the reverse strand, counting down.
CAGACGTCACCCTGTCTTATCGAGAGTGACGCCGCCCGCTTACCATGTCTGCGTAATTTTTAGTGCGGTCCGACGCGGTAATGGCGGCCGATTAATAACAGCATGGTGTCAATGTTTGCGTGTGATACTTGTACGAATAGAGGAGTTGGTATTACTATGGGTGCTTCACTGAACTTGTTGCTGACAATCCGTCTGTTCTTTTTTTAAGTCTGTGGCTACAACCAAATTATTTGAATTCTCTATGTAACTGTAATAATAATAATATTATTTTTACTCATTATAATGATAAAACTTTAATAGTTTTTTAAGTCTATGCAAACAAAGTGTACATAAAGACCGGCGGAAGGTTCGAAACAGACTAGACGGCATACCTTTAACGAGTGCGTCGTTTGATTTCATGCACACCTCGTTAGCGCAGTTTAATGCGCTGCCTGTAGCGATGCTCGTTTTATTATGCTAACGGGCCGGCGTTGTAATATTACGAGTACGTCACCGGTGACACGCTGCATATTTAAACAAAGCGTCTCGTCCGAGATTCGAGCGAAACTGTTGCTCCATTAAATGCCATTTCGATAAAATTTTAGCAATAAAAGCTAGTTGGGTTAAAGTTATTTATCGAGTTATTACAATACCAATGGTTTGGTGATTTTTTCGAAGTACCCAATGTTTAATTGGAATTTATTTGTATGTTAAATTGGTTAAAACATGTGAAGTTGGCATTTATTTAAACGCAATGTTTTGTGTAAGGGTGTATATTGCCAGCAATGAGCTACCATACATTTTTATCTTGATCATATTATGTACAATGGCATTATCATATTAATCTGCGTGATTTAAAATTTAGTCCGCCTTTTGAAGAATATTTTTGTCCCGGTTTTCAAACAAGTATTAATCTTCATTTTTAAATGATTACTTTCCGTTTTGTGGAAATACAAATATTCCAAATTTTTAAGGAATGTGGAGTGAAAGTTTACGCTATTTCAAAATAAGTAATCATTGAAAAGTATTGTGTTGTAAGATCTATCCCTGAACGTTGATGTTTTTGACAGTCGGGATACATTGCGACCTGAACGATTTACATATTACGTGAGACTTTTCCAAAGCCCGTCATTGACTTGTATCCGATAGACTAAAGACATTGAACGCGATATTGTTTTTCTGTACGTTGCTCTTCGCTCAGGTAACTCTTTACGATAATATTGTCTTTTTATACTCCTTAAATATCATTGAGCGGTCTTTTTGTGACTTTGTTCGTGCTCTGATTTTTTTGTATTGATAAAAGAGACTGTCACCTATGGTATGGAAAAAAAGTATAAAGATAATGTCTAGATCATTTAGGCCGATTTATGGAGCCAAGTTACATCTAACAAAAGATGAATAATATTAAATCTTAGTGTACATAGATAAAATCTTAATTGTTTGTAGTACACAATAGAAAATAACATACAAATTAATCAAACATTACATGATTTAGAATTTTCTTTCCCCCTTATTTCTTTTTGATGCTGTTAACAATAACCCTGTAACCTAGTTCGCAGCAACCCTGCCTGTGAAGCGAGGGGTCCCGGTTTCGATACCTGGCCGGGGCAGATATTTATATGACAGATAAATATTTGTACTTGGTTCTTGGGTGTTATTCTGATGTGTTATTTGTGTCGTCCATGTTACCCGCTACACAGGTAAAAACCTACTGCGGGGTGTGTAAGCGTTTATTTATTTTATTTTATTAATAAAATTGTCTTGCCTAACCAAACTTCTTTCATACAGTCGGGTAATGGGCCGGTTTCCTACACTATACCGGCCAGAGAAGGCGCCAGTGCGTTCACTTATGCTCACAGCCGCCCTATTAGTTATCATTAGTGGATAAGAATCCCTCATAGCCCACAACGTCTACTAGAGAGATAAAGATGTACGGTCACCTGCAGAGAAAAGTAACTCATCTGTTTAAACAGTTTTAATAGACAGATGGGTTACTTTTCTCTGCAAGTGACTGTACCTGTATCCCCCGACGAGTATACATATATATATGTATGTACGCCGCTTCAAAAACGAAAAAAATGACATGCTGATTTAACAGTTGTTATGCTCAATTGATATTTCAGTGGCAAATAAATATGATTACCTACTATGATTTTTTTTTAATCCATGGGATGACTACTTCCGAAACGTTTTTGGATTCACTCAGACTGTCTTAATTATCAAATAAAAAAACAGTAATAAAACGTCGATGTATGATAAAGAGTGCAATAGTTCGGTAATTTGTTTTGAATAGTTTTTAACTTTACCCATTTCACGTTCTAATCTCGTTAACCGTAATAGTTAGTGTACTATAATATAATATCCCTGTTAAATTAATATTATCTGCTAAAACATCTTTCGAAATAACACGCGTGTTTCTGACAATTTGATCAAACAATTTGAATTCTGTAATTCACTTTGATGTTTAATCCGCTAGTTAAGGAATAGTAAATAATAATGGTGGCACTATACAGGTCTTTGTTCAATCAACTAAACTGCTTTAATTACCCGCGTTTGTGGACGATATTCCAATTTTCATTATGTATTAATATTTTCCATCGATAACTACTTTTCATTAACAAATAGGTTCTGTTGTTTGAAATCTTAATTTTTAATCAATAGGTATCCAAAGAAATTCCTCAACATATCTTTTAAACCCATAATGAAAGAAGTCACAAACAAGTGGACTTAGATAAGTCCTGTACTGAATTAAAAATCAAAACCGATATATGGTCGTAGCGCACATATCAACTCGGAAAGGGATCGGCACCGGATCGCCTCGCCGTCAACCTAACGTAAGCGCGTTATAACCGACCAACAGCTCCAAATCGACTCGGCTACGGCTAGGCGACGCCGCGCTTACGGCTCGCCGGCCGCTGGTTGACGGAATGAATGACAGCAGTTCGCCGACGCAGCGGTAGCCGCGGCGCGGCGCGCGCACGAGGAAACGGAAAGTCGAAGGATAGCGTACGGTGAGACGTAAGCGCGGGTACGGCAAGTCGTCCACGCACCGTACCGCGGTTCGTGAGCTTGTCTCGAGGCGAGGCGATTACGTTACGTATCCGATAAGTGTGCTTTACAGTAGGGAGTTTCATACAAAGAATACTGACATGCAAGAGTTGATACGTTTACGTTCCGTTTACGAGTTGATATGTGTGCTATGACCAATATGCGCTACGACCAATAGGAAAAATATCCGTTCTTCGATTACCTACTAGGTACTCGTATACATAGACTTAAATTATATAGACGGGTTGTTCCGAACAAAATCCATGTCACAGTTGCACCAGCCACCTTTATCACACAGCCTTTGTCACTTCGTGCCGGCATAGAATAGGGAAGGCAACGCGACGCTTACGTTCTGTCAAGTTTGGTTCAAGATGGCGGCATTAAATATTTTGCACTAAATAATATTTAAAAATGTAAGTAAAAATATAGTTACTCAAATAAAGTTACTTATTCCTATTACTGGGCTTGGGTTTCCTCTTTACTTTTTCTTTTCTATTTTATGGTATGCTCGTTACAAGTAAGGTATAAGAGACCTCTGTGACATCTGTGATAAAATATGGAGAACTCTGAGTTTTTTTTCAATAACCTCCACCGGAATAGGTGATAATTTTATAAACAACAATGGTCACTTCCCATACATCAAATAACTTGATAATGAAAGTTTTTGTAAAATTATAACGTATGGTAGATGATATAGGCCAGTGCCGATACCTCTGAAAACGGTAAAAAAATGAAAAAAATTATAATAGGATGAAACCTATTGCAAAAGGAAGAAAATATAACAAAAAATAAAGGAAAAATTATTTACGGGCGATCTGAGGTCGGGAAGTGGGGGGGAGGGGGGGTTTAAGGGTAAAAAACGGTTTATCTCAATTTCCAGCAAAACTATAAGTCCTATGGAAAAAAGTTAAATGGCAAAGTTATAGGTAATAAAAAGGTCTACAATTTTTGTATTTACACTTTTTTACATAACCTCAAAATTTATGTGAAAAATTCAAATAACCAAGTTTTTGGTTTATTATTTTTATCTTATACAAAAATATTTCTTTTTTCACGAAATTTGGTGAAAACTTACCTTTTTATTTCTCAAATATACTGTATTTTTTTTTATTTGAAATATTTATTTTTTCACCTTATTTTGACTTAATATCGAAAAATCACCCTAATTTTCAATCGAAAATTCACCTGTCAAAATATCCGCTTTTTTAAAAAAATCTGTGAGCTTTTTATTTGTTGAAATCTCTACTTTCTGATGGTATATAAAAAAATATACACTGCCATGTTAAATTTTCTCAGAAAATGGAATGAAACGACAACTATTTTTGCATGTTTCTTGCAATCTTTATGGATTTGTAATTTTTTTGCTTATTAATTTAACATGGATTTTGACGTTTTTCGATTAATTAAAGTGTAAATTTTAATAAATGGCTCGAAATTGTACATAAATATTAAAAATATATATTTAAAAACTCGAACTCGAATAATTTTTGTGAAAATAGTTGTCGTTTCATTGCATTTTCTGAGAAAATTTAACATGGCAGTGTATATTTTTTTATATACCATCAGAAAGTAGAGATTTCAACAATAAAAAGCCCACCGACTTTTTAAAAAAATCGAATATTTTGACGGATGAATTTTCGTTTAAAAATTAGGGTGCTGTTTCGATATTAAGTCAAAATAAGGTGGAAAAATAAATATTTTAAATCAAAAAAATTACAGTATGTTTGGGACATAGAAAGGTAAGTTTTCACAAAATTTCGTGGAAAAAGAAATATTTTTGTAAAAGGTTAAAATAAAAAACCAAAAACTTGATTTTTCACATTATTTGAATTTTTCACATAAATTTTGAGGTTATGTAAAAAAGTGTAAATGCAAAAATTGTAGACCTTTTTATCACCTATAACTTTGCCATTTAACTTTTTTCCATAGGACTTATAGTTTTGCTGGAAATTGAGATAAACCGTTTTTTACCCTTAAAACCCCCCTCCCCCCCACTTCCCGACCTCAGATCACCCGTAAATTATTTTTCCTTTATTTTTTGTTATATTCTCTTCCTTTTGCAATAGGTTTCATCCTATTATAATTTTTTTTGTTTTCAAAAATTATCGGCACTGGTCTAATAAACTTTCAAATGATTATATTATCACTATACGGATGACGCATAGAATCCTTTTATTATAAACCTATCATGGTTAGTTTACTAACTTACGCCCCAACTCAGAGTCACTAACGGTTACTTTAATCGTTCCTTAGTAAAGAATCACCATACAAATTCTGTACTAAGCAGCGATTTAAGTAACCGTCAGTGACTCTGAGTTGGGGCGTTACTCATTGCCAAATGCGAAGTGGCGTACTATTCAGTCTTAGAGTATTTCACACAGCAAGAATCTAAAAAGTAAGTAAGTGTTAAGTCGAAGTTACGGAGCCTAGCCTAGCTTAACTTTGGGCAATCATTGCGTCGACCCCACCATCTTGGAGCTGAAACTGTCGTATTTCCTCATAAGGGAGGAGAGAATGCCGCCATAACTCACAGTTACCGGCTCCCAAGCGTGTTGTAAAGATGCCCTCAACACTAGTCTTCATTTTCTACCGAGTACACTGCATTTGTCTGAACTTAGATTTTTGCGGATAGCGCTATTATGTCTAATTTATTGAATACTTCTGTTTATATCATTAACTAAATTTTGTATGGGAAAATTCAAAAACAGACTTCATGAATAATGCATTGTTTTAGTGGTCTTGAACCATCTTTTTTCAAATCAAACCAGTTTTCGGCACATCGGTTGGATCGTTTCAAAGTCTACAGATATAAAGGATATTGCGACAAAAAATTTTCGTGTTTTATCTATACTAATATTATAAAGAGGAAAGATTTGAAAGTTTGTTTGCATTGAATAGGCTCCGAAAGTACCGAACCGATTTGAAAAATTCTTTCACTGTTGGGAAGCTACTCTATCCCCGGGTGACACAGGCTATATTACATTTTTTTAAATATTTTTCCCGAAGCGAAGCGAGGGCGATTTCCTAGTATATAATATATGTCAGGAATAGGTAGTCCAGATGTAATATACTGTAGGCATTTAACTTATTTTAGTCAACAAATAATTTTTACTTACAGGTTACAGACGTAATTCACTAATACACACGCTGATAATATGTGACTCGAATAAGATAACCAATCACTAATGAAATGCGGTGAAGTTGGATTTACATGGCGATGCGGCAATCAGGATACCCAACCATAATTCACACGTCATAATGCACACTAACAGCCATCCCGGCTCCACAGTTTGCCCGCGCCTCTCACACTTACCAAAACCTGGGTGATGAAACCGCCAATCTCTGGCACCATGGCCTACTTTTTAAGAAGTGAACTATCACAGCTGCACGAGTACCTACTAGTCTTTTTAAAAATATGACTGTACATAGAAAACAGACCTTCTCGCTGGCTCCGGCATACCGCGTGACTGAGTGGTCGACAGTCGATACGCAATACTGCAGAATACTCGGTTGCATTCCATCAGTATGCAGTTATGCACTGCGTAGAGTTAACGTTGTGCAATGCTAATGCAAATTAAACTCGGCTATCATAGTAACGACGTTTTACTCTAGGTCTAGACGTCCGCCCAGCTCAGAGGCTGTCAATGAATGCCCGATGGCGGTTGGCAAATCAATAGCTGTCCTCGGTTACCCTCGCTACCGCGTGTACTCAAATAGCAGTAGACAATTTGCACGGTGTTGCCATCTTCAACTTCCGAATACACCCAAAGTTAGTTCCAGTTTGACGTTTCATTTTATGAATGAATGAATGAATGAATGAATGAATGAATGAATATTTTATTTGCAAAGATTGTGGTTACATAGAAGTTTTAATGATGTGAAATCATTGATTTACGACATATACGAGTAGATTAATATCGATTAATATATCAGATAGTTTATATTCTTATTTTTTTCTGGACTCACTTCTTTTAAATATCAAGGAAAAAAATAATTTGAAATTAAATGACACCATCGAAGACAAAATTGACAGTATTGCCTTGCTGTGGCAACCAGGCCGTGGCTTATTTTGACACTTCTCCCAATGTTTGGCTTGCTTCGTTCTGATTGAAGTTGATCGTCAATATGACGGGCTTGTTGGCTAAGGCTGTGCTAGTAACACGTTAGCAGTATAGTTACCAGTAACCTAGTAGCAGTATAAAAATGATTTTATTGTCACCTATGTTATTCAGTTCATAAACAGTATATGGATACACCTCATCACGATGTTATCACTCAATTTATTTAAAGTTTCAACTAATCTTATGTAACTTCAAATTGGACTTAGTAGAACGCTTGTAGAGTTCGAATAGAGGGTTACCACAGTTTTAGACAGAAAGTTACTTATATTAACAAGTAAGGCGGCTGAAGCTCTTTAGGAGCAATTCTAGATTCTAATATACTTGGCGGTCTCAGTTGAGGTAATTACTTATCACGATTTGTTACTGCTACGAAATTATAAATACAAACAAAATTAACTAAGAGTAACCTAGCTAAGAGGAGTACCCCGCTAAATTGATAATAAGAACCGATAATAACTTTTGGGAAACAAAAGTTATCAAACGCAAAGGACGCGATAGGGTACGCTGACGACTCAAAAAAGACAGCGGATTTGCATAGGACCCAGAACGTTCAAAACTCATTTATAAACTGAGGCATAAAATCGCTCAGAATCCATACCTGTGTTTTCATAAAATGAAGCTTGGACAGTTAATTGCTCGAAAAACTCACCAAAATAGACATTAATAAATTTAATGAATATTACTTATCATGTGTTTTTTAATATTTTATTTATGTTTAAAAATAAAGTAAAAACAGCAGGAAGACTCGCAATTACTCGTTTTGGAAAGAAGCAAGTAATTGAGCATTTAAATGGCGTGGGTCGTTACATTGGCTCACGTAGTGTGGGCACCTAATAGCCCTTCTCACTATTCCTCACTATTTAGCAGGTGCCGGTTTTCCCACGTCTCCCCCACTAAAGGTTATTGGGCCTGCTTTCACGCTTTTTATTGCCTCAACGCAGTTTGAACTCAATTATTTTTATGGTCGAGAAAATTGCTATTTTGTTGCTTTATTGCGATTATCAAGACGAAATTAGTTCCACGATTGATAGGATGGTTTATTTGGCAGTTCTCTCTCATTGGTGGTTATAAAAGCATTCATTGTTCGCTTATTCATATTCATGAATGGCTCTGCTGGTTTCATTTAGATTAATCGATATCTTTGCTTTGAACTGATCCTACTGATCCTTCTCCAACCTCAGTATTATTAACATAACATGAATATATATAAAAGTAAATGTCTTCCTTTTTAATAGAAATAGCTGGCAAACGAACTGACGATCCACTTGATGGTAAGTGGTTGTAGTCGCCCATGGACATCAGCGACACCAAAGGCATCTCTAATGCGTTACCGAAAAAGAAAGAAAGAACCGACTCTTAAGCCCCCCTCAGGAACAACGAATCATTTAGCGGCTAACTCAAGCAAGAGGGTCGTAGCTATCTAGGCAGTCCCCACAGAGAAATAATAATAGTGATAATGATATTAATGAACTAATAAAATCAAGATTACTCCCTCTGAGGACTATAATCCCTCTGAGGGGATCTACCAGCAGCTGGTCGGATTAAGTTGCCTCTTACGACACCCATCTAGCGTGGGGTTAGTATTTTAAGCCAACACAATACGCCAAAGATGAGTTTTCCAAAACAATTGATACTAAACATTGCAAAATTATTTTGGCCAGGAGAAGAAATGGTTACCGACGATCTTATAGTTCAGCTCTTGCCGTGTATTTTTGCCAATCAAATCTTGTTTGTTATTTTCCAAGCAGCCCTGTAAAATTTAAATGCTTGTCGCAATGCACGCTTGTCTACTCGTAGTTTGCTATAAAAAAACTCATAATGAATAAACGCCCTAAAAAGATATATCTTAAAAAATTCGCCCGACTGAGCCGCTCAAATTTAATAAATTTATCGTCATGTTAAACGGTCTTCTTTGAATTTCATTATGTATTATTACGTATCTTAAAATTTATCTCACAAGATAAAGATGCAGAAGGAAGTTGACAGCGGCACAAATTGTCCTTCGTGTCTTATCATCTTGCGGTGATTTTCTCAATTTGTGAATAAATTTCATTAGATGGCATTACTGCCGTCTGGCGTAAGATAGGACGTACGTAACAAGGACGCAGTAGGTACTTACTTACTTATTTTTTGATGAAAATTAATTTTCGCTATTGAATGGAAGTCAAAAGGTTTTAAAACAAAAATACAAAAAACCTCTCAAACAAAGGCTCTCCGCTGTCTAAGTGTAACACAAAGCGACATTTCGCATGGTTTCTCCCGTTAGAAAAACCTTCCTTTGCAACATAAAAAAGCGTCATGGACAGATTTTTTTAAACTGTTTGTTGCCGTGTTCTTTGATATCGAGCTCTTTCGGTGTCAGGACCTAATCATATGCACACTCTGAAAGCACCACAGACATGTATACCTAGATTATATGTCTGTGGAAAGCACTTTGTTTTAAGTACAAACGTCAGGTGGTTTCCAGGGGTGCACAACAGTTGATAGAATAACATAATTATGTATTAACGATCATTTGACCTAACGCCACTGATATACAATACTTTTTTTAGTATAACATTATGTATTATTATGTCTTCTGTGGTATAACGATTAATTGATATAATTTCATATTTCCTATTTTTATATGGTCTAACAGAACTTTTATACGTATAATGCACATTTGAACTAATATGTATATACAATTAGTATTATATAATATGAGGTAGTAGGTACCTCATATTATTCAAAATGTATAAGTAACGTTTATTGTATGAAGTATAACATTATATGAAATTATAAACATCAGATCCAATGGAACTAGGTTTTGTTTATTGCTTAAGAAAATTATATTATATGAACGTTATATCCATATTGGTGAGCTGCAATAAGGTTTAAAATAAGTCAGAAAAAATATGTTATGTACCTACTTATAAAATATTTTTATACAAACACTTTACACTGTTGATAAAAAGTTAATACATTTTTAGTTTGCCTTTAGGTAATACCTTAGGGCTTAGGTAGATAGTACCTTTAGGTAACAGCAAATAATTATAGGCTAGGCTATCACTGCTTAAAACCGCTTTAATGGTTTGAATGTTGGTCTCCCGAAAGCAGTGGTGAAGGGCCCGAGTCCGAATCCTGGCGCGCATCTCTAATTTTGAATATTACCATATGTGCGTACTACAAGTTAATTTATGTTATTTTCCTTCGGTGAAGGAAAACATCGTGAGAAAACCTGCTCACCTGAGAGTTCATAATATTCTCAAAGGTGTGTCCGATACCAATCCGCATTTGGCTAGCATGGTAGACTATGGCCTGCTCCCCTCACATTGTGAGAGGAGACCCCGAGCTCAACAGTGGGACAATTTTATTATGGGTTGTGACTAATGACTGACTTTTATCACCTAATTTATATGTAAAACAAAACACGACCGAAAAATATGTTACCTGCAGATAAAATTGGACAATTTATTTTGAAGTAAAATTACTTGTATAGGTAAATGTTTTACACTGCAATTATCGCAGTCGGCTCTAAAACATTACCTGCGAAAAACAAGCGATAGAATGAATAAAGTAAACGTCACTAAATGTATTTCCAGGAGCGACGAGAATTCAATTTTCAGAGGCAGGAAAAAAGAAACAGTTTTATTTAAACGACTGATTTGAGAGCAAACACCTACCGGGAACCAGCCCGCATCTCAATACAGGAAAATCCATAGCAGCCCCTGTATAGATAGTTTGAACTGATTATTTATTGGATATTTCTGGATTCGAAATATTTATTTACACGGCTTATAGGACGACTCTTTCAAAATTGATTTTGGTATGGTTAACAATATGAACACAGTATGTTGAAGACTTCATCTTACTATGTAGGTTAGGCCAAATTTTTTCGTTCGTGGAGAACTGTGATAAACAGACGATTTAGCCGCAATGAATTTTGATGACTCTGCTGATATATTTGTATTTGTATATTACATATTGACGATGATGAGTTATAATTATGAAAAAATATTGCATCAATTGATGTAAGTTCTGGGTTCAAGGTTTAAAATTTTGTTTAAAATTCAATTGTTCCAAAAATCTTAAAGTAGGTAATATGTAGTAATTCCTTGAAAAAAAAAACATGAGAGGTGTCAAGGGACACCCGGATAGAACGAAGTTCCTTTCGATTAAGTATTGTTTTGTTGTACAGCGCCATCTCTGTAAAACTTAATTAATCACGCTAGCGTGATTCAAAAAGTTGTACAGTACAGCGCAATCTCTGTAAAACTCACTGAATCACTTCAAAAAAAGTGTCGTCATTCGTAAAATCAAAAAGTGTTGTAATTTTCCGTCTAGCCCCCTTTCACAACGCGCGATAAGGAACTTCGTTCCAATAAATAGTTATTTTGCTCTGGAGTAAAGTTGCATTTTTCGAGATAGCACAAGATTGCTTTCAACATTTAATATTTGTTTTATACGCAACTTATAAAAATTATAATGGATTGGTAAAACCTTATTGTTAGTTAAAGTTGTTTGTCAATTTTAGTAGAAACAGCTAAAATATGTCAAACATGAAGTGGAGCCAAATAGGTAGTTGGGATTGACGGAGGTCTCGCGTTGGTGCGACCGCGTCGAGTCGCTCGAGGTATCAAATTCAGATTGCACGCATATTTGCGGCCTCAGAGTAAATCCACTTGGCATTACACATTCTTGACATTTCTGCTGTCTGGTAGGTCATACTAAAGGTATTGTTGTGAAATTTAAGATATTTTCTGTTAGAAATACAAGTTAAAACATTAAAAAGATAGTAATAATAATATATTAATGTTATAGGTTAATTGTGAGAATCCTATGTTATATTACATTTTGAGGTCGTCCATTTAAGACCTTAACCTTTGAGTGATACTAAAATGTAGCGTAGATGTACAAACTGGCAAGAATGTGTGGAAATTTATAGAAGTAATTTATGTTAGGGTTAAGTTTTTATTATCTTTGTAATTCTTTAAAGATTAAACCTAAAAAGACACATGCTACATATATACACTTATACAGGGTGGATTTTTGAGACGGGTCAGTAAATGCAGTAAAGAATATTACGAGTTGATTTATCGTTTTTCAGTACAAAATGTATGGAAAATGTTTTTAGCGTTTTCTGACATTTCTAGTACTCATACCTTAAATGATCCCATAGAGTATTTTGATCCCTGTATTTTGATTTGAAAATATTTTTTTTGGATTTTAGCACTTTTTTCGCTGACCGTACATTTTCTCAAAAATCTGTGAATGCAGTTCAGAATATCTTAAAAAGTTATGGATAGTCTCCTAGGAACGATTTCCTGTAACTATAACGGTTAAGGTACCTGCCCTTACTGACCCGTCTCAAAAATCCACCCTGTATATTATTATGTAGCCGGCAAACGTCATTTGATATTTATACAATAAACACGTACACACGGCAACTCACTAGAGAAGGCAGTGTTAATGGAGGCGGTAATTTGCATAAACACATTTGCTCAGATTTTGACACCCTCACTATGCTTGACATCTGAAATCTCTGACATGAATATTGCTGAGAATTCCCTTGGCGCTGTTTTGATGACGCGTTTGTCTTAATATTATGCTACAACTTTGTGTACGTGGGACAGGTGTTTCAGATTAACGTTTTATTTTTGACGCTGTTAAATAAAATCGGTTTCCATTTTCAAGTAACAATATTGCAATTGAAAAATAAAATTAAGTATTAGGTACACGTTAAAAGATAAGATTATATAATCTCTATACCACATTATGAAATTGCAAGTTTTTACTACGTTATGCATTAAATATTAAATATAATACCCATGAATATAATAAATTCTATAAAAAAATACCAACTCCAAAATTAGGGATAACTCAAAAAGTTACATCAGTCAGATCGTCAAATCTCGCTTAAATTTAAATAGGACCACTTGACAAGCACTAGCTTTCGAATATAAAAAGAATGATCAAAATCGGTACAGTCAGTAAAAAGTAATAAAGTACCTAACACACGTAAAAAATACAATCGAATTGAGAATCTCCTCCTTTTTTTGAAGTCAGTAAAATATATAGATTTTGTGGTTGTCAAAATCGAATCGAATATTTTCGACTTAGCCCTCATTTGGAAGAGCTTGAATTAAATTTTATTCATATAATTAATTAACTATTTTAATCAACAACCGAATCAGGTTCAAATCGTTTTCGTAAAAGTAAATGAATAAATTGAAAGCCTGTAATAAAAGCAAGTCTACCAATTTGCGTCTATGCGGTGCGGTCTATGTCGAAGGAGAATGCCTATGTCAACGTTGGAACAGGTGAGCTACGATATGTAGGTACCCTGGACATGATTACATATGTAGATGTATCATAATGAGGTACAGAAAGACGAGAATCTACTAAGATCTATACTAATATAACAAAGCTGAAGAAATTGTTTATTTGTTTGTTTGTTTGTTTATTCGAATGCGCAAATCTCTATAACCGGCAGTCAGACTTGAAAAATACATTTTTTGTGTATGATGGCCACATTCATGAGAAAGTCTATATTATTATGATTCCTAACAAAAAAGAGTTTGTTCAGGGGTACGAGTATTAAAACATAGGAATCCGAAGCGAAGCAAAATATAATGAAATTAAATATACTTAGTGTGCCTACGTGTGAGTAATATATATTATAAACGAGAGGCCTTGAATTATATACACTGGCGCGTATAGAATGAGAGTTAAATGATTGTGGGTAAATTAAAAATATTAACTCCGATGTGCATGATTTGAAAATGCGTGCGTGGCGGTCGATGTGTCAGCAGTTTATAATTAAATTAACAAATTCGGGCATTTCTATTTCATCGGATAAATGTGAAGATAATATTATGTAAAATTTTATTAAATCTTCATAAAAATCAGATCAAACTACACTCTTATCTGTAATAAAGTCTGTGAGTTGGGCCACATTAGTATTATATTTATGTATGACACTTGCAGTAGGATTTGTATTTTTGTCATAGGCAACCAGTATATTCTCCCATGCATTTGACAGAGAGAGATCGCCAGTTATAAAATCTATGTGAAAGACAGCTCCATCACCGTGGTCGATTATTTAATATAATATAATAGTCGTATTATATATCGTTTGTCACAATTGCAAACGATGTGTGAGTTGTGACAAACAATGAAGAGTGAGTTGACTATTTGGAGATTTAAACTTTTAGTTTGTTTTTAAGCAGAAAATCATAGTAAAAAGTAGGTACGATGATGGGTAGTAGTTTTCTGGGCTGCTTATTAAAGAACAATGCCCAACTGCCATACATCGTTTAATTTCATTTTGAACTTTAGCGTCTTAAAATAAAAAAAAATCTAAAAATCGCCGCTTTAATTTCTGAGCTTAGATATATAAGAATTTTCAGCAGACACACCCCAGAACCAAAGTATTTTGAGATCGAATTCTTATAACCATTGAGTCATAGAGTAGGGGAGACTTACGGCTGCCTGTAATTTTTACCATTATTTTATTCTGAATTTTTTTGATTGACAACCGGAAATGGAAATTTGACATCATTACATTTGTCATATCAACATTTATAACGAAATTCTGTCTGTAATATTGGCCAGAAGTCTCCCTATATCTTGCTTAATACAAGCTATGTATCGAAGTGAGTGCCCGAATGAAAATGGACATTGTTGACATCATTGTTATTATAGTCAATTCATCACTTATTAATAAAATTATTTTACACTGGGTAATACGGGTACAGGTATTAATTTTAAAATACGTAAATAAATAATTGAATTGCTTCGGTATAACTGACGTTTTAAGACGCTAACAAAAATAAAAAATAATTTTTGGGCATTCTTCTTTTGTTACATTTCTTTTAAAATAACCTCAAAGAAACGTAAATTCTATATCTCATGTGCGTGGCTGAATCTATAGGTCTCGGTATCTATGTAGGCATCTGTCATATTTGGCCCCGATTTACCCTACTTCAGATAAGAGTGTTGCCCTATCGAATTTTATAATGTTTATTAAAATTTGACATGTATTCACATATATCCGACGCAATATAAATACCTACATGTATCTCTCATGTAAAAGATACTACTGCTATATCACGGTCAGAATGTGTTCAATGTTCGCATACAAGTGCATTGTAGACACGGGATTAGTCCTACGCATTCAGTTACCACGCCATTGTACTGGCGTCCATCCATCTGTTACAGAGCTATTCAATGAATGTCGATTGAAGGTTCATCCGATACAGTTATTACGTACAAATTCATCGCTTTGTAGTTATTTACGCAACAGAGTATCAGTTTTATAGTTATGTCGTTAAAAACATTGTATTTTTTTAACATCGCTAATTTGCGACACACTGTTATTTGTAAAAAACCATTATAAATTAATGGTCTTTTAAATGAATGATAATTTTTATGCATTATTTTAAAATAATAGTCAACTAATCTGTTATTATTATTCGATGGACATGCCCTCACTTTGCTTCGGAAAAAATAATCCAGAATCCTCTGGTATATTATACTCAAAGTAAATACTTACCTGAAAAATGCCTGAAAAGCAATCAGACTGGGCATATTGTCCAAAATGGTTTTAAAATGTCCCGTAGTATTGATATTACAGCGAAATCCTTTGAAGGCTTCATGTAATGCGCAGGCAAACAATAATAATTTTTTTTTTGCCTCTTATTAAGTTAAGTGCCCTGGTCAAAATAAAAATATTATATATTTTTAATGTTTCTAGAGATTTTTTACAAAATATAGATAAGTACATTAAGTATGTAAAACTGTATATAAATATAATATTATAGATAGTATTCATAGAAATGAAAGTAAGCTATGAAATCAAATTGAAGAAATCATGCCAACTGGTGGCGTGGAGGAAATTATCCCGCCGATGATTTGATTGCCTTGGAATATTTAATCAATGTCTTTTAACTTCTATTTATACAAGGAATAAAACAACTATCTACAGATCATTATGGTAGTAAATAGTAACTGATTGATCAGTTTTCTTATTCTTATAGTCGTCTTCTTATCACAGAAAGTAAAATGTTATTAATTATTATAGTGTAATTAATTGGTATTTTTTAAATAAAATTCATTATTTATTGATTAAAATTAATTAATTATTATTGATTAATTAATAATTACCGTAGTAACGGTTAAAATTGTAAGGGGAGTAGCATCTATGCCAAATTATAAGTAAATCCAAAACGCTCGAGTCATTGCCGTGGGAACAAAGAATCTATTTAAATAATCTTGTGTAAAACAATCAAGGCAATTCACATACGGGAATCAAATTTTTACACGTTGGTAATTTCAAAAAAACGTATTAAATATTTTATACAATCAATAATTTTGTGAAACAGTTATTGATCTGTCAAAAACCATAAAAAAATAAAAAAGAACAAAGATGCAGACGAATTGGCCTCCTCCTTTTTAGCGTAAGCAAAATGTTTGTGCAAATATTAAAAAATAACTCGAGCGGAATACACTGTCATGCCTTAGTCGCGCGTCGTTGAAACAAGTGAGACTCGGCGGTAGTAGCACGGTAAAGATATATATGTGTACTGTGGTAGGAGTGAGAGCCTGTCTCTGGGCTCTCCTCTAAATGACAGGTAACTTAACATCGCTTTACGGGCTTATTGTTTTCAATCTCACTCTGAGCGCGGCTTGTTTGCGATTTACCTTCCTTATATTGTTTGGATGGATCTAACCCACGTTTTACTTATTGTTAGTTAGGGTAGTAAAGGGTTGTTTTTTATTGTTTCTTCTATTAGGAAATATGCCTAATATCTCCTGTTTCTTGTTGACAGCTAAAACGTCTTTGACTAAACATTTTTCATCAGATGATGGGTCACAAAGTCTTTATTTTCGGTTATATTATTCAGTCATTGATATAAAAAAGTTATTAAAATATTAATAATTTTATCAAGATATTTTTAATTACTCTGTACTACCTAACTAACTAACTCAACCGACTAACTTCTGACAAACAACATAATTGTGGGTTAATGTTAAATACCTTAATGTACTAGTTGCTCTTTTAGACTTACATGTGCTTGCATAGTAAATACATCAGGTACATAGCTATTTTTACATCGATGAATCTTCTCTATCCCCATAACAGTACAACTAAAGAGCCATAATTATTAATGCACCTATAGGCTTTGTGCTCGCAATAGGAATATATGTCATGTACAAAGAGAATCTGAATATCACAGTGCGTGGCAGGTGCATCCAGAGCCAGTAGATTCATGCGGTAGGCTGTGCTCATTGTCTGCATGTAAGTGCTTAATTGACGCGGGATTAGTCCCGCATGTCCACTAGCTCTAACCCCATTTCATTGTCACGTGCACACCGATAAGATTGCATCTAGATTAAATACGATGTTATGTTTGGTTGTATTGAAATCATTGATTCAAGTGCAGTTTTCGTGTTTGGAAATCGAACTTACAATTTCACCGATTTTTCAGTTTCATCTTTTTTCCGCTAGAGGCGTTGTTGCATTCAGAATGCTTCGGGAAAACGATATGTATAATACTTATAAATAGAAAAAAACATTACTTGCTAACAAACTAAGGTACAAAGCAAGTTAAATTAAAGCTTGTAAAAACATCAAATAATAGTTTGATTATTATGATACGTATCTAAAACTCTTTGAAATACTTATACTTAGGTTTTTTTAATTTGATACATTTTCAGTATTCTTTTTTTTTTGCCTTTTAAACTTATATTTTCCAGTAAATAAAAGAACATCCGTCCACTTTGATTCCGTGAACGTATTAGCATTGGATTTGAATAGAACAAACAAAGGAAATGTTTCAGACAGTCTGCTTTCGTAGGCGATTGCAAATTCGGCGTATCGTAAATCCGGCCCAAACCAATACTATAAAGAAAGTCTACGTTTTACGTAGTTTTAGTAAAATTCAATTCTTTTTTGTTGACTCTAGAATTCAAACACTTTTTGTGAGAAAAAAAGAAAATCATTTAAAGCAGTGATCGCTTAGTGGTTTGAACGCTGTTCTATTTATGGGGTATTCTGTTATCTTATATGTACATCTAAATTTCAAAAAGTAAAAAGCCGGAAAACAAGCAGATGAATTACCTGATGGTAAGATGGTAAGGAGGAACAAGACGAGTCATTTGTCGGATGAATCAAGCAACAGGGGGGTTACTAGCCAGACACGCTTCACGGAAAGGTAATTAAGGTTAACATTAATAATGTCAATGAATAAATAATATTATCTGTACTAATATTATAAAGCTGAAGAGTTTGTTTGGTTGAACGCGCTAATCTCAAGAACTACTGCTTCGAATTGAAAAATTATTTTTGTGTTTGATAGTCCATTTATCGAGGAAGGCTGTAGACTATATAACATCATATATTTTATTAGTTAGTTTTTTCCACAAAATAACGTGTGTGAAACCGCGCGGCACAGCTAGTTGTTAAAATTTTTTTTTGCATGGCCCTTCATATGTCCTAGCGGCTCGGCTTCTGTCACCTCTTAAGACACCCATGTTGTTCAGGATCAGACACGATTACGATATCCTTAGCGCCTTAATTTTACCGTGAATACATATTTGGCCCATAAAAACACTTTTCTAAGAATAAAAAAATCGTGATTTGGGCTTTGTTTAGAACTTATTAGTCCTATAACTTTACGAATTATAATTTTACGAATTATTCCGGATAAGCTTCCGAAAAAATGAAAAAATGTTACATTAATATTACAATGTTACATTATTATGCATTTTTAGTAAGAATTAAAGGGTTTTTGATTCACAAACAGGCTTCCGAACGTCTCCAGCGCTGCGTGAAGTGGGCTGCTCTTCCGCCCTTGCGCGTTGCGTAACAAACTGCAGGCAATCCATGATCGCCTTCACAGTTTCGGCTTTCCCTCCGTGCTTCCGGGGTTTACATACTCTAGGGATAGGGCGGACTAGTACCACGTGGGGTCGGGGTTGACTAAGTCAGTTCTGTAACCAATTTTGAAAAATTTAACTAGAAGGAAGAATGCTTGAAGAAACCTGCGCCTCTTAGAGCTTTTATTAATTTTTCTCAAACCCCAAGATGCCTAGAGCATTAGGCTTAACTATGGCCTGTATCCCACATATTATAAGAGAAGACTAAACCAGAAACTGACAGTTTTGGACTTCAATCATATGTATGTAGCTACAGCTTTATCTTTGTATAAAATAATGGGAAGAAAAGAATCAGCATACATTCTAGTTTGAAACGTAGGCATTAGGTAACCAGGCAATATCGAAGGCGAATACGTATATTGATAAATCCTTACAATCGTTCCAGCTTTGCGAACTACACTGAGCAGATGCAACGCGCCTTGCTATATATTCCCTTTCACGAGATTACTGTACAAATGCACGACGCTGAAATTACTACTACTGTTATTTGTTACCTTTTATTTAAAGTGATAAGTGCTGTACGTTACGTAACTACGTATTATACGAGGATTAGAATAGCCAAATTAAATAATTTTATTTTATGAAGCTTTCATTTGTATATTGTTTATAATGTTTGAATATTCACACAACTTATTCATATAGGTATAGGTAGTAAATGAATAATTAAATAAATAAATAGGGTAAATTATTATATAAGTATATAAGTTAATGATATTATCAGTGAATGAATGTACGTTAGTATATTAGTTCGTTGGGTATTATCTGTATTGTCATTAATCACACATAGTCTGACACACAGACTTGTAGTGACCTGACATAATAAAATGGTCTTTTCTAAAACCCCTTCACCTAATCGATAAGTTTAAGTCAATACAAATAAAAACATTTAAACTTAAGATAGCATGAAACTGTTAAAAATAATGATTATGTTAATATGTCAACGGGCAAATTGAGAGTGCTTTTAGTTTTTAACCGCACAAGGCGAATAGACCACGCATGTAAAAATCTGCAAGCCATCCTATTTTTTATTAGTCTTTCAGCTGGTTGAGTGCTGTAGTGCTGACTAAGTAAGTTTTACCCATTCAATTGTTCATGCAGATCGGCCATACCATATCTTAGAACATATATGTTTTTTTATATTTGAACAGCAAAGCTCTGCGCTCATAAAATATTTCCGTCGTGTCGTGTGAGATTTTGGTATTATATAAAAGATTTTTAGAGTATAAATGAAGGCTATTCTTACACTCGACTTCACTCGCGTAAACTAAGTGTAGCGAAAATCACTCTGCGTCATTTTCTATGTTCTTGACACTTAATTTTAGTTTAGATATTTAATAGTCAGACAGTTATACAATGTATCTACATATTCCATACATATATTTTAAGATTAGGTGTATCCTTAGCGTTCTTGTAATTAAACACTGAAAATAATAACTATTGCTTCGACTAAAAAAATGTGTAGGTACGTAAGTTCTGAAATGTAGATCTCCCGAAATAGCCTTTACTTTCTGAAAATACTTGAAATAGTTGACTAATAATATAGACAGAATATTTAACCGATTTCAAATGGGAAATGCCATTTTTAATCCAAATCAAGTTCGAATGAGATTCGCATTGCAGGTTCCGTACAAATGACGTATTCAGTACAGGGAGAAGGTGGTAATGTGGCCCCTACTTTGTTTTTGAAGTCACGTGTAAAACTAAAAGGAATATAAAAATTTATACTTCCCTGGTTTTCTTATTTATTTTCCAATACATGACTTGCTATTTAATAAATAAAAATTTGTCATTTTATCAAAATATACATAATATTTAATATAAAATACTAATAGCAACAATTTGAGATCAAATGAGAGTTATGTGGCACCCTATGGGCGACAAAAATCTCAAATATAATCTTCGGCTTCGGAACCTGCACAGTGGGTGCATATAATGTAGTTTTTTTATATAAGTATGTCATGTCATGTCAATGATGACAATGTTTTTGTTTGCTTGTTTTGTATTCACAGGATAATAAAATAATAATTCGGTTATTTGCAGTTCAATTTATTTTTAAAGTCAAGGAACTTAAAAATCATTTTTGAATAACTATTCAATGATATCCCACTTGATAGATTTTGAGGAAGAAAAATTGAAGATAATATTGCGCCAAAAATCGGCCAGATACCCTTACCCAGTGTCATTCTCAAGCTGAAATCGATCAAGCCGTTTAGGCTACGAACGTGCCAATGAAATATATACATATACCTACACTCGAACTAGTATAAATAAAAAAATGAAAAAAAACACGCCTGCAATCATAAAGCTATCATGATATATCTTTTTAAAATCCTTATAGTGAGCTCTTTAATTTGATACCCATATTGCGTTATTGGATTTATTTTTATTTATTGATACTCCAAAAATTGCATCTCACAACCACCATTGCATGCCACCATATTAGTTTTTTTTAATTTCAATTATCTAAAAACACTTGAGTTATTAACACGAATCTAACGATATCTTTATTATATAAATCCGTTCAGTGGTTTGGAAGATACGAGGTAATAAATAATGTTACTTGCACAAATACAAGATAAGCGCGAAAAATAATCTGTCCTGACAGTCGGGTAAAAAGGAGTTACACTTTGACGCTAATGATCCAATAAAGTTTTAGTTTTTAACGAATATACGGAATCCCAGAAATGAAACAATTTGTTGCGTCGGCTACAGGAGATGAAATATCATTTAGGATGGAATTTATCCAATAACGTTTACAGTAAACACTTTGAGGGAGCGAGGGGATGAATGATCGAAATGTCAGTAATGATCAGCAGCTATTATCTTTGTAATTTACTGTGAATTTCCATAATTTGGAACGTAATTTTCCAAACTGGATAACTGGTGTTACCTACTTCTCGTTGGAATTCTATTAGCTTTGTGTGGGGGCGTATTTCCAAAATAATAATTGCTTAATTGTAGCAACATACCAAATTTTATCTGTAAAGTAGAATTTTAGTCTTGTTATTCCGAAACTAAGTAACTTTCAACAAAAAAATTACATAAAAAATTAAATTATCAAATACAAAGCATGTATGCATAGATAATGTTACTAAACGAATTCAAAGAAATCCGTCTTAAGAAAATTTTGTTCTCCATAAAACACAGCAAAGTGGAACGTAACTTCACTTCAGGTTTAACGATTACATTACTCATATTACAGTAAGAACCTTTTTTACAACTCATTCATAATTTCGCCGGTCTTTACGCCGGTCACAGAGCATAACCCTCGGCTGTCAGTACCACCATTACGTTTATTAGCATGTTATTTTTGGAGGAGAAAGAAAACGAGCCATTTAGTCATAACGCCCAAGTCACCTGAGCGGAGCAGTTCCGTGCAGCCGGCGCCTGATGGCAGGCAATCAAAGAAAATACACTAATTAACTTTGCACCTTGGAATATTTCTTGCGACATTTAAACCGTATATTTTGACTTTGTGATATTTGCATTTGTGACTTTTGTACCTATTGTATCTGCAGAATATTGTAATGAATACTTTTGAGGGTTAGTAGATGAGTTTTGGATTTTCAATAAGGATAAATTAAAACACTTTATACGGAAGTTTTACAGTAAATGACTTTAATTTTTTCTTTACATAACTCTCTTAATTCACCCGTAATTGATACTGGGAATTTTAAGTCACATGGGTAAAAAATATTGTATTTGAACCAATAAACGTATCTACAATACGTTTTATTACTTACTGAAGGTGAAAATGTGTAATGTTTCTCAAAGAAAATTCGAGTTTCCTTGCTTTTTTTTGCGTCCAGACAATGATAATGGACTACCCTCCGGAGACGCGCAGGAGGGATGGGGTGAATGCTCACGTATACCAGCACAGCCGGCTGTGCCCGTTATGTGGAACTTTTACCCACTAAACACCACCTTGAGGGATGGCTTTGGACATACGACAAGAGGGGCAAGAGTGCTTAACACGAAAGCCGAATTGGTGGGGTATGATCCGAGGTGGTCCGTTCGATGGAAGGAGGTGCCTTCTCACGTGAGACTGGATTACTCTTTCCAGTAGTTTGCCCATAACCTTGAAGAGGCTAATGGGGCGATGGTTTGATGGGATGTTGAGGGGTTTCCCGGAGTTTCCTTGCCAACTTCAAATGGTTAAGTAGCCACAGAATTACCATATTCTGTTTTAAATTGTTGGCTTAAAAGGTTAAGGTTATGACTAAGGAGTCATCAGGATAACCTTAAAGTCTTAATAAAATATTCACCAAAACACTTTTAGAATTCAAATTAGCACCTTCTTTTTAGTTTTCAACGACCCGCACTATGCGGGCGTGCCGTACCGCCACCGCCCCGTTGAAAGGGTACTTTGTATAGTGCCATTGTAGGCACTAAAATTGTGATCGTGCTGCTAATAGTATAAAGGAGTTCTAGGTCATGCTTATCATAAAAATGTAATGTCATTGGAACCATAGCAATATGCTAAATTTCAACTTCGTAGGATGAAAAGGAGTAATTCAGCTTGCAAGACCCAAACGCACAGGGCTAGCTAAATAAAACCGTGTAAAAATAAAGAAAGTTGGTAGACACTTGACAGAAAGAGGAGAAAAGGGCTGTAGCAATTTTTTTCTGGCCTATTTCTATATTACTAGTGTACTTTATTAATAGTTTATTAGTGAAATTGTAAAGTAACATTAAAGATTTTTATTATTTTTAAACATTTATAGTCCGATTAACATTATAAATTTAGGTACTGCAAATACCTAGGTTTATTCATCATTTCGTATAACTATACAATTTTTTTTTTGCTTTATTTATTTTATTTTACTAAGAAACTCTTTATACGTGGATATTTGCATCTTATTGTGCATATTTTACGAGAAATATTCATGGAAAGTTTCATTTCCGATGAGTAAGAATGGTATTTAGCAAGTCGAAATCCTATGTATTTTATTGTGTTAGTTTTAAAAATTTAATGAACAAAATATTAGTATAAAACGTAGAATTATATGCTTTATAATTATGTCAATATCAATTAATGAAAGTTTAAAAGTAAATTAAGCCCAAACATTCGAGGTGTTTTGTGTCGATACTTTTGTCCAGATTAAAATTAAAATACCTCATGATTTTAAACTTATCTTCACTAACTCTGTATAATGTATTTTAAATGTAACGGAAACCATAGGCAGGTTAAGTAACTATTAATAATAAATTCATTATTTAGTGCCTTATTGAATGGTATTTCCTAGCTACTACGTATTGTGGCCACAGGTTAGTATTAGTTTTGGCCTTCGGAGCATGCATAATGGGTAAAGGTGAATAGAATAGGCAATTAAATATGTCGGTCAAGCTGACGTCATGCAGGCTTGTAGGTACATTTGGAATACTAATCTCTTGAAAGGAAATGTATTACGAAACCCAAGTGCAGCTTGCAAAGCCAGGCGATTGTGAGGATTTACCCACACATGTACGAAGATTTGCCTAGTCAGTTAGCATTTGTAACGTCGATTTAAAGCAAATTTGCTTCTATCATACCGATTTTATTTATTTTATTGTAGGCTCAAGACTTCTTGGTCAAAAAGACAATAATCTCAGCCTTATAGTTGGAACTTTTGGAGTAATTTGACAACTCAAATTATTATTTTTTACAAAAGCAGCATTTTTATTGGATACTTTTTTAACGAAACATTTCAATTTCTTTCTTACGAATTTTCAAATTATTGCAATGCATCATAAATAATACTAGTCGTCTACCATTATTATTTATTAGTGGTTGGTGATGGGTCACACCTTACATTTATGTTCGCTCTAATGGCAGCGTGGAAGTTGGTAGTTGGTAGCTCGTGGAATCTATCGGTCGCCGTACACTTCTTTATGAGCTTCCATTATTATCGCTTTTGCGTTCTTCGATAAAACGTGTGCCCACACTTTTAACAGCAGTTTCGTAAAGTTTTAAGGACCTATAAAATTTGTTATATTTTCAATTTTCTTATTTGATGTTTGTATCCTGTGTGGTTGTAAAATGTTTGTGTCATTAGACATTGTCTAAATCTTGATTGACCAAACCAAAATGAGTCAATTTTTGTAGCTGTAAAGTAGTCTTATCATTAAGTTACTGCAATACTAACATTTTTTTTCTTATATAATTGTGTAAAGCATATTAATTTTTCTAGATTTAATGGACTGGGATCCTTTCTTACTGTAAAGAAAGCAGCCTTTATGTTCACATATAACTTGGTTACCAGTTCTATTATTATTAGTATATTTAGATACTTCATTGAGATTCTAGAATCCTACACCAACTTTCCATTTATTTTCTTGTTACTGTTGGCATCCTCTGTTTAAACTTTGCGATTTTCTGCTGCAACTTCGAACATTAGTGTTTTGTGTTATAGTTAACGGGGTATTTCTATATTACTAGAAGGTAAACACTACCTTTTAGCATTACTTGATGTAAAATATTAGTTTTTCCGTAGTGGAGCACGCTTCTTGATAAGACGTATCTGCTGTAGTAGCATTAAATAAAATAATTCTATTGGTCATACAGATTTAGTTACTTGGCTAGAAATATTGAACAGTTTATAGATTTTTAATTTTTATGTATGCTCTCATTTTGGGAGCGAGGTTCCATATTTTAAAAGGCGCATATCTTAAAGTATAAATATACTGTTATATCATCATAAATGTTGACTGCGGATTGTTGCAAAATAGACTAATAAATACAAATATTGATTTATACGAGTATGTATATACATTTGTATTGATTTATTGAGTACATATTAAAAATACAGTTGTTTGGACCATAGTGCCTAGCGGAAGTTTCGAGGTAGGTATACGAAAAAGAGGTATTCGAAAAATTCCCGTGCACTTTTTGCGACTTTATTGTACTTCCGCTCAGGGCAATGGACTTCCGTTTATTTTTTAAAGCGTAGATGCCTACGTAACCAATATCCCTCGTTTGATTTTATATGCTTTAAAATATAAAGCGAGTAAATACCTATAGTAAAATTGTATTCAATTAGATTTAATATAAGTACAACAGTACAGAATTATATTACAGTTGAAAGCCACACTGAAGTATTATTTCCGTGCCACTAATGAAGTAAAACATCTTCATAAAAATCTTAATTTATGCTTGTCAATAAATAATATAATCTCTTCTCCGCAATATTAATTCCAACATTATAAATATGAGGTGTAATTTTACTTTTACAACCGAACGTCAAGTTTTATGCACTAAGCGCATTGTTTACACTTTTTGTTAAGAGATCACTAACCAAATACCAAGTTATAAATGTAAAATAAGTATATAATAATTAATGTGACTTATGAGGCAATAAACGAGTTGATGGAAAAATACAAAGTGCAATTTAAAAACTATCAATGTACCTACCTATGTATGATGTTTAAGGTATAATGCGAGTCTTTATAGTAAGACTAGTAACCTCTCCTCGCTTTGCTTCAGATTCTCTGTATCCTGAAGCAACTTCTTTTTGTCTTATTCTCATGAATGTAGCTATTACAACATTTTTTAGTTCCAAAGATTGGTGCATTCAAATAAACAAACAAAAATAATATTTAGCTTTATTACATTAGCTAAGACGGCAGGTATTCGATCACGTGACAGAAGGACGGGGTCGAGCTGCGATAATTAACACGTTTCTTTGCACCGGCCGCAACAAACTTTATTAATACCGGTGGGGCTCAGCTTTGAGGGAAACAAACTTTTCTAATGAAGTCGCCACTGGAATAACTATGGAGCGCTCTTAATTTGTTTATTTCGTAAAGACTGTTCGAGTCTACCGTTTTAAATTGGTTTTTGAGATTTAATTATTAGTCGGTGTTTGCGATTCAGTTGTATAATTTTTCTTCTAACTCGTCCCTAAAACGGTAATGTTATGTATTTGAATTGTTAAGGTGTATTTTTCCGCGGTTTATTTTAGCTTCATCTATAAATAATAGTATCTAACTATTCAACATATTTACTCACTTTGAGATGTTCAAGTTGTTTAAAATGTATATTAGTATTATTTCGAGTATTTGTACTATCATTGAAGTCTTCAGCTCATAATGAACACAACACATTATTGTTAAATAATCCTCACACCATAAATATGTTTAATGGGTAGTTATTATTTAACAAAATGTAATAAATAAAATTTTAATTAATTAACTATTATCTAACTAAGAACATTACACCAATAAACCCGCATAATACACTTTGTTTAAGTTTTTGTGCAACATTTATATTTACACACCAAAAAAAAACAGGTGGATTCAGATATCCGAGTGTACATAACAGCAATGGTAACAACTGCACTATATTTAAAATAATGCTCTTTTATCAAAGATGCAGTTAGTATGTTAGCTATCGGAAAAGGCATTTTTATTTTTCTTTTTCGATTTCCGTCATTCGTTTTACAGCAGTTGCCCTTTTGTTTGGATTTACGACACGAATGGAAAATCTAAAATCGCCTACGAAACCACATTGTCTTGAACAATTCCTTTGTTTGTTCTATTCAAATTCAATGCTAATACTTTCTCGGAATCAAAGTCGACGGATGTTCCTCTTGAAACGCATGTATGAAACGAAAATTGACTGAAGAAATAAAGAAAAAAGTTGTGGACAAAGAACAGATATATGTATACCTACTTACTAAGAAATAAATGTTTAATATGCTAACCTTAGCTCAGTGTCGTCCAGTTGACCACCACGTGTTTGTTCGTATTTAGCACAATATATTTATTTCATTCAGATTCACACCTAACGTATGAATTCTTATTACAGATGGTAGATAAAGTAGTAGTCGAATAAATAAAAAAACTATTTAAATAAAATAATCTTAATTATAATAGTTTCAAGCATGGTCATAAATTGCAAAATATAATAACGTAGATATACATGGCAAACTAATATTAACAAAACAAAAAGTCAAATATAAATGAAAATGTAAGTGGTATCCAAAAGGTATAAAAGACAGTACTTGGTGAACATTGCGTCATTAGCGTTAGTTGGAAAAACGATTTGTGTCGCTAATGTGGGTGGACGTCGATAGGTTCCCTAAAAGTTGGTAACGCCTCGAATCTATCGGGTACCCACTTCTTTATGGGCCTCCATTATCATCAGTTCTCATTTTTCGATAAAACGTGTTTGTCCCCGTTTTAACAGCACTTTCCACCAACTTTAAAGGGCCCATAAAGTCTGTTATATTTTCAATTTTTGCGATTTTATCAAGGAAAAACGTTCGCCGTGAATATCACAGTCTTTACCATCAGACGTGTTAAAGTTTTAAAGTGTTAAAGTGAACATTACTTACATCAGTAAACTGTTCATAAATAAAAACAAAACTGAGACCACCAACTTTTCACTTAACTTCCCAGAACTGTTAACTTCCTGTTTTTAAACTCCGTTGCTTTTTTGCTTGAAGTTAAGAAAGCGCTTTAGGTTTGTAAGTTTTAAACAGCTTCTAACACCTTACTGGAATGTAGAGTAGATCTACTTTTTTCCATTACCATAAGAAATATTATTTTGCAGGTGGTTACTGTGTTTAGTATGTTGAAATAAGGTAGTGGTATGTACTTTACCATTACCTTATTTTCTTACATTATTTACCTTACCTGATTTTCCATTGAAGTCTTAAGTGGCATTGTGCCACTTAAATAATATTTTCTAATATTTTTTGGTCATTAAAACATTCATTTTTAATGACCAAACTTGTAATCCTGTATTGAGTAAACTTTACTAACTTAATAAAGTTTTATCGTAATTAATGGTTTTAAGAGATGAGATCGTACTTCATGTTAAATTATACTCGTACAGGGTGAATTTTCCAAAGGTGCATGGAGGGCCAAATCCGAAACTACGAGGAATAGCGAAAAATGCTCAAAGGAGTCTCGTGGCCGATTTTGATTAAAACTAAAACTGCATCATTACATTTTTGAAAAATCAATATTTCGGATTTGGCCATCGCATGACACTTGACCCTGTATATTGATCCAAAGGGACATATTTTATTAATTAAACTCTTTACATTTCTGGGCCCAAACTGAAGTTCAAGCAGCCAAAGCCACGAGCAAAAGTAGTTAACAAAATCTAAAATACGAAATCAATAAATTATAATACAAATTGATACTTATTATGAAAGTAGGTACATAAATCTATGTTACACGTCGACTAAGCTTTTACCCTTGGATGTCCCACTGTATCCGAGTCTGCGTAACGAACGAGGGAATAGATTCGCAGTTAATTGCCCATTCGTGTGTAATCTTTTAATTAACTAAGTATAAACTCGTTCAAGCTGTCACGTCAGCTATTTCTACAATCTTATTTCCAATGTTGCACCTAACTTGTTTACATTATTCAATATTCTACTATAATTCAATTGGTATTTTTAGTTGTTATTGTATTTTATAAAATTGCCTATCTTATTTTATTATTATTGTTGCATTTAGTAAGAGCATAAATAATAGTTTTATGAGTTTAAATGCAAACTCTATATTTCCCATCATGAACTCCATACGAAATATCAAAACAAAAACGATTTACTAGATAATAAGTCGTCAAATCAATAGATCTATTACATATTCATTAATATCATAAGATGTATTACTAACTCAATTTACAGCATGTAAACGTTTTAACTTATCTTACATGAAGACTAAATCGAGTCGCAGTGCAACATCTAATTGCTCGTCGAAATTCGCAAATTAATTCAAAATACGTGAGCGTAGAGTGAAACAGACTTGTTTGTAGTACCTGCAATAAATTGCAATTAGCAAAGCTGTCGTTGTGTCTTGTTATCGAGTTAGTGCCTCTCCGCACCACTCCAATATAGCGGATCTCGAATAAATTACGTATTAATATTGTAAAATCTTCAGAATGTCTCAGATTAATTCTTGTAACATAATCGAAATTGTATATTGATATATAATAAATTACTTGTGAGTAGTAACTTGTATCTACTTCTGTGTCCACTTGTAAAGGAATTCTACTTTAAGATATTTTCACTATTGTTTTCATAACAATTTGATTAAGAAATTGTTTTGAATTTTGATAAACAAGTTTCTAGCATTTATATTAGAGATAGAAAAATCAAAAAGTTTACATTGAAATAGAAACCTCTTCCCGTGTTCAGTGGTAGCATTCTTTCAATTCGAAAAACAACAAATATGCAGTTAAAATAAACGCCGAATATCTCCTCGTAAATCTGTCAGCAAAACAATTCGTACCCTTTCACGAGCAATAAAACGCTACCAAGAACAGAGGCAAAAAAGTATCATAAATATAAGATTCATTTATATTCGCTCAGTCGCGACCCTTGAGGGAAACTAAAACCGCGGCCACGGTAGCACAATAGGAACATTTATTTATATCGCCTTTACGTCAAAAGGAGTACTCTAATTAATTTTTAAATTGTTCGACTAAAAACAACACAAGTTTGAATTTAAATCGAGCGAAACCACGAACCCCTTTGAAATGAGGCTGGCAATGTTTCTAACCCCTGACTTTATCGATTTACGGAGTCTTTGATCTACTATTATCCCTATAGGATTAAATTTAAATAAAGCCATTTTATGAGCCATTATGGGATTAACGTTGCGAGTTTTCAGATCATCACTGTTTAATGTTTTATCTCCCGTTGATGACTTTTTGTATTTTTTTCTTTTTCTACGTATTTATATTCATTCACTCCAGTCGTATTATACTAAAATTGCCGGAATGATTGCTTCTTTCGATTGGATCAAATCAAATAAACCAACTCTTTTATCCCTATATATTTTTGTTCAAATAATAAATTGAAATTTCAATAATATGCCTCAAACTATTCTAGTGGCTAAATGATGATAAAAATTTACCGCCCACAAACCTAACTTTTACTATAATAATTATAATACTATGTCAAGCTCTTGTATTGAATCT
This sequence comes from Thymelicus lineola, assembly GCA_963932265.1. NCBI lineage: Eukaryota > Metazoa > Arthropoda > Insecta > Lepidoptera > Hesperiidae > Thymelicus > Thymelicus lineola. The sequence goes on along the minus strand of OZ010687.1, from coordinate 8,532,280 downwards.
TATTACGATAATCCACAATCGGAAGCTTACACATAAATCTCCGTAAATATTGTGAAAGCAATTAATTCACAACGTTCAATAGAAAAGTTCTCCGTTTTGATGCATTGTGCTCTGCTTAGCAGTTTGCTTTCTTGAACTGGTTTATTTAATGATTTCCTTTATTAGCTTTCCATTGTAGACAACAGAAAAGCTCAGCTTGCTGTTTGTCCGTATTGTGTAGTCAATAAAGTAGTTGGCAAACTTCTTTGGACTAAGATTTGATTTAAGCTTATTTGCTTACTCAATGTTTTGATATCAAAGAGACATTTGAATGCTTTTATGAAACAATAATATAAATTTATAGTTAGTATATTTTTGGTTATTTTACAATTTCAACTATTTAGGGAAATTACTGGTAAGAGAGATTTATTGGTAAGTGGACCCAAAACAACACGGGATTCAACAAATTTCCATGCTCTTCAAATCACGATAGCGTTCGAGAAGGTGTGTTGCCCTCGGTCATTTGGTCCATCAACGATCTCGTCCGCAATTACAATCACTGTAATCATTGAGGCTTCAAGCGATAAATCTATTTGAATTTTACTGTAATGTATTTTATAAATGTTAATTCTCACAATACTTAAAAGTGATAAAGTTACAGATCATTCGATATCGTTTAAAAGCTACAATCAAATACAATAGAACTGAAAGGGCATTAATTTGTTGTCAGTAAATTGGATCCTAATGAAGCAAAGGCTCTTTAGGTAAACAAGACGGTCGTCTTGCCCCTGTTTACATGATTCAACGGTTCGTTAGCTTTGTTTCAAATCCAATCGCCCGGTTACTGACTATACAGACGTTCTATTTGTTATTTTCACTACGATCATGATTGCAGCAAATGAGCGCTGGCATGAAATCACGGAATACAGAGAGCAAGAGCATGAAATGTACTAAAAGTTAATATTGAATAACGCTATAGCGTCAGGTACTTAACGATTTGTCTTCCATTTAAAATGGGAAAATACACATAAATAATTTATTTACAATTTATCTTTATTTTCATAAATTTTTTCGAGGTTTTATTTTATACAAAAGCCTTATCAATAAATGCAGATGATGTTTAATATGTGTTAAACATTTTTAAACCTATATCCAAAATAATGTAATGCTTACAAACACACACACATATTCTTGAGTCTCAACCCAAACCTCAGTATTCCCCTATTACTCTTGTATTAACCAAGCATTTGCCCAAATCTGTGTTGAAACTCTGATATAATTTCGTTTAAAACTACTATAAATCAAGGTAACATTGTATTTAATTATAGCCTTCCTATTTATTTACGGAAACAACATTTTCAATCATCTTCTTTATTAGATTCAGTGGCTTGAGTTTCAAACTTCCTTTTGAATGGTTAATACGAACTTCTAATGTTTGTGGAAAATATTTTCAAAGTAATTTATTTATTTATTTAATCTTTATTGAACCCCAAAGAGTGGTACAATAGGTGGACTTAATGCTAAATAGCATTCCCTACCAGTCAGAATTTATCAATATTTCTCGAACGACTCTTCGTCAGGTATCCTGCATTTTATCAAAAACTTATCCACAATAATTTTAACTGTTTATAAAGCCTTACTATCAATTTATCGTTTATACGTGGATGTACTCGGATTTAACTACGATCCTCTGACTGTAATGATAATGTATCTAACGAAGCATTTATTCCAACCGAGTTTTTAGAAAGAGTGACATTAGCATTGCTGACGTCACTAGCCTCATTATTTTCACTCATTATATGACTCAGATGATCAAAACACAATATATTTACAAACAACTTTATTTAATAAATGAAATGAAATGAAATGAAATAAGTTTTATTCGAAGTAGGTTTGTTACAAACACTTTTCGAAAGTCACTCAACGCCATTGCTTCAACAAATCCCTACCGTGAGTGGTCCCGGGAGAAGAAGCGGCAAGAAACTCCCGGGATTATTTTTTTCCTACTCACAGTTACATACAGCAATTAATACTACTTATTGCAATATTTGATATAAAAAAAACTCATGTCCAAGCAGTCTTGTCATTTAAACTTTCAGCACCGGTCCGGCAAACGGTCAGCACCGTCGGTCACCGAACCAAAAAAACATCATGGCGGTCGAACGCCACCGGAATTTAACCACAACGTGTTCACTTTTAAATAGTAATAATTCAAATTAATATTTCATAATTCACAAATCAATTTTAGAGTAATTGTCGAATAATTAACTCAATTTATAAAACATTATTAACAAAACGGATATTTAAAAAGCAACAATAAACAATGTTCATTATGGCGCGCTCTGGCTGCCTAAACAATCAGATGTGTAGTAAGAAATTAACTTTTCAATTCTAATAATTCAAATTGTTATTTGATAATTCACATTAATTTCAGAATAATTGTAGAGTAATTAACTCATTTTACAAAACATTATTAACAAAACGGATATTGAAAAAGCAACGATAAACAATGATTCTTATGGCGCCCTCTGGCCGCTCAAACAATGTGATGTCATTGTGTCATTAAAACTACTGAAATTGAAAACCTGCAAAAACCATCGTTGCTTTTTTAATATTTTAACTGGACAACATATTATTTTAAAAATCCTAAATTAATTAACAATTCATTATAATTCATCAATAAATTAAACGAAAATAATTTTAACAATAATCAAATAAAATCAAATCAACCTTAAATTCAATTGAAATAAATAGTAAAATATTCGTGTAAAATAAGGTTCAACGCAAATGCGTCGACATATCTAATAATAAAGTCACGATTATTTTACCTGTCTACTATACTAAATAACACTGCTGTGTATTACAGTTAAATCCGTAATGTATTTTTATTTAGTATTTTTTACGTAGGATATACCTATATAATTTAGTTAAATCTCTCTAATTTAGCTCTGTAATAAAAACTGACCCCTAAAAAGTTTGGTTCGGGTACGAGTTTTAAGCCGCACACATTATGTTTTCTAAAGCGAAGCGATTGCATTTTCAAAAGAGACAATTGAAGCGAAGTTATTAACAGATATTTGATTGATGCACAATTAGGTTGGTTTTCAATGACGACTCGACTAGACCAGACTACGCGTGCAATACGCGCATTTGCATTTTGATCAAAGCTGATATGAGTGCGTGTTTTGCGTCGTACATAATGTGACTACGTATTTATTCTCTTAGAGCAGGATAGAATAGATTTAAGAATGTTTTAAAAACAAAATAAATAAGATTATTCCCCAAATGGTCAAAGTTTGAAAACCATAATTTTTAATTTCTTTGTTTATGTTTTTTCAGATCTTACACTTTTCTATGGTATGAATTAACGTACAAAAATAATTAAAAGCCATTATAATTTAAAAAAATTGCAGCTTGTGCGTCTTGACGAATGATTTGGGATGGGTAATCCTTTCCGATTCCGATGATGACATGTAGGTACACTGCTGCATAAAAGGACAGTTGCACTTGCTTTCTCCTGTTGTAGTTCGTTCTGATTTATACCTATCATACAACTGAATCCATAACTTAATAACAACAACCAGGACCGTTGTCAGGTTTTTACCTAACTTAAGATATTTTTTACCTAATTTCCCTGACTTTGATATATTTTACATGACATATCTTACTTGCAATGTCAAATGAGTAACAAATAACAAATGGTTGCCCTTCTTCCTTGTTGACTGGGAATGACTGACGGCATTAAGTTAATGTTAGTTTCCATGGGTGATGGTGACTTCTTGCCAGGGAGATCGCCTATTACGTAGTCGCCAATTTGGATAAAAATATTATATTAGATAATATAAGATACTTAGCTTTAAATCAGGACTATCCCGTTCAAAGAAAGACGTATGGACACGTTACCTAAATACGATACCAACGTATTTGTGCAATCGGATGGAATCTTTAAACCGTGTTAGAAATTAGTTGTACGATACAGTACAACAATTTCAAAAAAATCCAAACGAACAGAGAAGAATTCTTCAAAAAGAATTAACGGGGTGCAAATCTCCTAGTATATTTTTCTGCATCAAAATATCGGCGTACAAAACATCGAGAGTACCCGTATCGTAGTAGAATTAATTTCGCATTCCTCGCGTACAAAATCGTGGGAAAATATAAAAATGGAAATATATATTAGGGTATAGGCGGGCCCTTGTATACTATGGGCATAGAGTTATAATGAGCCATAGTAGAAATCAATATTGGTAATAAAAATTTATAATAATATCATAATTCTAACAACATGTGTACATTATACTCTCTGCAGAGCGTAAATATAGCTGTGAAAATACTTACAGACCGTATTTGTTATGTCCTTACAGTGGAAAGTTGAAGCGAAAACTAACTTCGCATCGGCGTCGAGTGTAAGCGTGTTTCAAACGGCGTGTTTGCTGTTAACAGTGGTACTCAATCTTTGAATATATCTTAGTTTTGGCTAAAATGGTGAGTCGTTGACAATCATCAAACAAATTCACAATGCAAATCATAAATAATATGTTAATATGTGTAATGAATTAATGAATTCACGACTGATGAATTATAAGGAGTTATTATTATTATTATTATCAATTTTGATTATTTTACTAAACATAATATACAATTTTTAACATTTTGACAATTACTATTGATAAGTCCATTAATATTACTTCTTTATAATTTATTGACATTATTATTGTTCTGCTAAATTTTAACAGTTTCTGAAGCACAACATTTTCAGTGATTGTGTTTTAATCAGTGACAGAGAAGAAGACATTTTTAATTTGTTAAGTTGGCACAGAGATGTTTCGTGAAGTTGAGCATCTCTGCACTGAAACGTTCATCTAACGTAAGCGATGACGTTAACTCTCCTTTGTTTTCCCTCTTATTTTGCCAAGCAAATTCGTTACAACATTGAAAACATTCCAAACTGAGCATTGTGTTATTTTAGGAACAATCTACATAGAAACTGATTAGGTTTAAACCACTATAACAGTAGTTGCTTCAGGTCAAGGTTCTGTGAAGTCTACCACCCTCTTGCTTGAGTCAACTGCCACACGATAGAGACAGAGACACGATAGAGTTTTTTCTTTCTTTCTTCTTCAGTCCCTCTTTGCTGGCAACTCATCATTGATGTCCATGGGCGACGATGTTAGTTGAATCATCAGGTCGTTTGAAGTTACATAAAAAACTAAATTCTTTAAATTTAATGCTCATAACTGAACCAACGATGATGTAGACCCACCGTAATTAAGAAAATTTCACTTATCTGTATTTATTTAAGAGTTAAATCACATACAAAAATATATTTTATTTAAGACTAGCTGTGCCCCGCGATTTTACCCGCATTTATTTGTGGAATAAACTAACTACTATAATATATGATGTTATATAGCCTATAGCCTTCCGCGATAAATGGGCTATCAAACACAAAAAGAGTTTCTCAATTCGAACCAGTAACCTGAGATTAGCGCGTTCAACCAAACAAACAAACTCTTCAGCTTTATAATATTAGTACAGAATTTAAATGATTCTTTAATTGAGTATAAACAAGTTATTTCTTGACACATTGACAGTTCTTTTTTAAGGATTTGCAACTTTGTGACCTGATTATGGTAGATCAGTTACTAAAATTTTCAGATGTATCTACTCCAACGCTTAAACTCCATAAAGATATTGCGTGGCGAGTTCTACAAATGTCGGTTTTATAATCATGTCGCCGTTAAAACTTTCCTCATGAATAATTTACAAAATTTATTCTTAGTTATGGTCTTGCCGGTCTAGATAAGAATTAAATTACACAAAATTAATTTCTTTCGTAAAACATTGGAGTAAAGTAAAAATAAAGTTAGTCATTTGTTTAATCAAGGGGAGCCTTTTGCGGTCTAATTGAAATTAATTCTGTTAAAACCTCAATTATTACCTAAAGATCTTATCATACTTCCCTGATTTTAAAAGAGACACGAGGTGAAAATCAGAAAAATCTACAAAGAAATCAAATTTAGCACTGACATGTAGATAATAATTTCGACTCCAAACCTTTGGGAGTGGCAGTTGGAGAGGATAAGACCACCTTTCCGTAATTTTCTCAAGTGCACACTCAAAATTGAACGAGAGTACTTATAGTCCGAATTTATAATATTACTGCTCTAAATCTTCCAGACTCGCAACGCTACGTACAGTAACGATGAATCGTCTGTGAAGGTCTTTGTGAAAATAATTTTTATGCTCAATTATTAGCGTTATTTCATATGCACATGCACAAAGTAATGACATGAAATACCATAAAAAATGAAAACATTACATTAGTAAAACGATGTTGTGTTTTATTAATGTAATGTTTAATTTTTTATTAATTTTTATGTTATGCATAGCCGCTTATGTATAAAACCTTTTTTTAATAAAAACTCTCTAATCTGTAGGCATTCGAACAACGTGGTGGAAACTGCTTTAGGCCTTTTTCACAACGAGCTGATCCTGTTTTGTAGTAACTTTCATGTAATACAAATCAAAGTTAAAGCATTACATTTTCTTTTTCAAAATTACAGAAATCCATTATTAATATAGAATGAGTCTACTTTGCAATACTTGATGCTTTGTCGGTTTCGTCCCAATAGTTAGTAACAAACAATATCTTTGAGGTTGTGGATGTCCAAGGACACCTATATTTCATTTGACATAAGAAATGCGTTAAAAATATTTGAAGATATAATTTGGTTACAAAAAGAATTTCACAAATATAAAGAATTTCTTTGGTGACAGCAAAACATGTAATACGATGTTTACCTAACATCCTTTGGAATTTATTTTAAATAGCAAGCATCGGCTTGTTTGCTTTTTAATCGGTACGTAGCATTTGAATAGCCAGTGATTCCGATATGCATTGCCCGCGATACGAATGGCTCAGGATAGAGAATGGCTATGAAAAGGACGGGATTTATACTGATGTCGATGTTGGAACGCGGCAAATGAATTGATGGGGGAACATACCTACGTATTAGCTTTTCCTCTTGTGAAAATCGTGAATGTCTGATAACAGAGAGGATATTTTAAATTACTAAAACATTTATGTTTTGCTGAGCATGTTTTACTCTATGTAATTAAAAGTTGGAGATAAATTGTGATCTTGTGATTCTGATGGAATATAATGAACTTGATTCATTCTATTATTAATATTATAAATGTGAAAGTTTGTTAAGATGTTTGGATGTTTGTTCCTCAGTCACGCCACAACCACTTAACCGATTTGGCTGAAATTTGGAATGGAGATAGCCTGTGCCCTGGATTAATATATAGGCTATTTTTATCCCAAAAAAGTTCAGGGTTCCCGCGGGGTTTGTAAAATATCGATCTCTACCGCGAGCGAAGCCACGGGTAAAATTTAGTATAAATTAAAATTATACCGAAAAAATTTTTTTATCAAGAATTTAACCACCTGCAAAATGAAAAACAAAATGACTTTAGGTACATAGTGAAAAATATTTTAATGAAAAACTGAACTTGTTACTTAAATTTTACTTGAAGCATAATTCAAATAGATATTATTATAAAATCAGAAATAATAGTCGCCCAAAGACACCGTGCGATACCTTTCGCTAAAATTACGCCTGAAAAGGTCAACTGGTATGTGGCGACATGCTATGTGATACGCTTTTTAGTCTGCGTTGTTTCTTTCTTTTTTTGTATCGCTCGTCTGCTACGCTGCATTTCAATGGGATTGTAGTCAACATATGCGTAAAACTGTATTGTCGGCGGATTTGTGTAACTCTGTCTCCAAATCGACGTGCCTAGTGTGTGCTTACCATCATAGATAAAGTTGTTTTGATTAAATTTGTTTACAAATGGAAGTTACTTATAAGATTACACTGATGAGATCTAAATAACAAGGCTCGTATTTTAATGAACATTAAAAATAGCAGCTACAATATCTGTGTACGTTCGCTGAGTGTCGAGCGACGATGCCTCTTCGTTAGTAGTTATTGTTTAAAGTACGGCAAGTTTCTGCTCACTCATTTGCAAATACTAGAGCAGAGTCTACGTTTTGGCTAAAGAAATACGGAATTGTTTGATTTCACTGTTTATGTTTTTATTAAATCGGAGTCTACTAATTAAAGTTGCCTTGATCTCAAGTGTATTCCTTGATATTTCACGGCAGGGCCTTGACAGGTAAGTGCAAAAAAATATTATTGAATGTTTATCTTTCATAGATAATCACTGTAAGTGCTAATTAAAGTGCTAACGATTTTCTAATTTATTCGTTTTATCTGGATAGATAAAACGAATAAATTTTAATTTAATTAATCATGGATATGATACCGTTTTTTGCCCGTGGACGAAAACGAGTGCATATTAAAAATATGCGGTAGGTACACTCTATAAATAATTAAGTAAAGCACTGGTCATCCAAATCAATTAAGTAAATCGTCTTTCGCATAAACATGTTGTCGTTGTTTTAAAATATTAAATATTACGATAGCATGTGTAGCTGTAACATAGGCAGTTAATGATAGTAGGCGCAGTTATTTTTTTATAGCTTGTGAAAGGCAATTCTGCCGGGTTGTTCTCGTAAAGTCATAAGTTAGACGCGGGCTGATGTAGCTTTGCCAAAATTGTTAATGACCGCGAGAACGGCCGTGTGGTTGCACGGTATCGAGCCAAAAACCAATTTGCAGCGCGCTAATAACAACATTGTTATATTACTAGGTTATTCTTACACCATAGCTATTTAATTTTCTCCGGTAATTTCATCAGCTGTTATATTGCCTGTGGTCGGAACTTAACCATAGTTTTATTTAGCTGATTGAATAATAAAAACGGGTCAACTGAATTTCTGTCACTTTGGTTTTCCATACTGTAATGTTCGAAAGTTCGCTCAGAATGCTTTATTCGAGTAAAACACTTAGGTATAATTGCACTAGGTATGCAATTATAATACCTAAGTATTTACTGTTTCTTAAAAACTAGACAAGATCGTCGTGTCTGGATTTTTCTGAGAATTATTTATTCTTCTTCAGTCTATAGCATTTGTTTTTTTTTACATTAATCTTTTACAATTTTCATTAATCTTTTCCTAAGTCCTTTTCATTCCTTGTACACTTTAAGAAGAGAAGAAGATGAATTGAGAAGTCCTGATTGATTGTGCTTTTTATTTATCGGTGTTTATAGAATAACAGGTGCTTTAAAAATATTGATGTTAAGTGATTATGAAGATCATTATATTAATGTATGGTCAGGTATAATTCTAAAACAGTCTCATTATTTATCGGTTATAAGATACATATTAGGTCTTTACGGTCTATGAAATTGGAGATTTGTATGAAAACTTTAAAATATAAAAATTTTGGTATTTTTTTATTTTAGGTAATCAAAGTACTGGCCCAAATTATCTATACAATTTTGCCATTTTGATGCCAGTTTGTTGATCCCTTTACGTGTACAGGTCTGCCGGACGGGAGGCGAAGAAGTCAGCGAAAGCGTTTTGTACTGCCTCTCGGGTTTTGATCTTTTTCTCACTTAAATAAAATCTATGTTTTGAAAAAAGTAAAAATCTATTGGGGCAAGGTCCGGTGAGTACGGTAGGTGACGGAGAGCTTCCAGCTGTTACTCTTGTATCTTTGCGATGGTCTGTCGTGAAGTGTGAGTTGGCTCGTTGTTGTGGAGAAGCAAGGGTGAAGAGCGATTCACCAGTGTTTGCAATTCTTGGCAATAGACATCTGACGTCACTGTTGTGCCATTCGGTAAGAAGCTAAACTAGAAGACTGGTCTACCAGATAGTCACCATCATCTTCCTGTAAGTAATCTTTTTTTTAGCGTACTGATTAGGTGCTGTACCCGAGTCCAACCACTGAGACGAACGCTTACGTTTGTCGTACAAGATCCACTTTTCATCGCAGGTAACATTTCGATTTAGGATTCCCTCGTTTCTATGCCGATTCAATAGTGCTATGATTACAATGGTGCTATGTATGCTTTGACGCGCAAATCTTGCTGTTGTTCGCTTAGTTTGTGTGGCACCCAAATATCTATTATAGTTTTTTTTATCTTTCCGATTTGACGCAGGTGTTTCAATGTTATTTTGACACTAAGTCCAAAGCTTGCAGCAATCTCAGCCGTAGATTGAGTCTGATCCGCTTCCACTATCGCCTACAATACGTCGTTCACGACAATGGTTACCGGCTGACTGCGAGGTTTCCAGATTTAAAACGACTGAACCAATAGTGGACCAATAAAATAACACGGTTTTTGAATAAAATTTATTTGAATTTCAAATTGCGCGCCAATTCACAGATAATTAAATCTAAAAATTCTGGTTATTTAATCTCCAGGCCAGTTTCATAGGTAAAGACCATCCATTATTTATCGGTTATACTTACATATTATCACCGATGACTCTTAAATTGAATCTTAACCTCATTCCCCATTCTGTTAACTTTGAAACCTTACATTTTTAACGCTTTGAAATAAACCGAATCGTGAATCGACTGTGTTTGTCTATGTTTATCCTCCTTTGTTAAATCTTTCCTTGAATAGTTATGAGATTATTCAACAGCTTCCGTGGATTTAACTTAAATTTTGTGGTCTCTTCCATTTAAAATGTTTGAATATTATTTTCACTTCCAATTAATAACTTTTTGTTACGACGACAAGTAACTAAATCTGGATCTTTTAAGAAACCACAATTAATTAATAATTAAATATTGCTAATATATACCTAAGTATTAGGTATACCTACTAGAAACTTTTAACAACTTTTTATATGATCGGAATTCTATTCACCCTTAAATTCAATCATTTTTTAGAGTGTGAACAAAAAGTTTCCGTTTACAACCGGCTACAGGAATGGGTACCTGGACGTTTGAACGTATATAAAAGTTTTCCAATTTACAGGGGCTGATTGGAAAATTTTCGGCAGTTTGGGTGTTAATCGAACCTTGACTTCCTTGGACTTTGAATCGAATTAAGTGTTAACGCTGACTTAGGGGGAACCAGAAACCCTGTTTTCTGAAAACAAAATTTATCGATTAAACTTCAAATTTATGTTGCTTCAAACAATCACTGAATTAGCTTTGGGCCACAAATACTTTTGAACAATTACAAATCTCTAGTTAAAAAGTTTCCTCATGAATATTTCTTCTGAGTTATGAGCCAAAAGAGGAAGATAATAAAATTCTGTATAATTTAATTTTTATTGCACCCGTGGAAGATGAAAAAGGGGCTTGATTTGAATAGTAAATAGGCTTTGTTGGGTTCTGGAAGTCCACTTAATGTCATAGTAATATATTAGCTACTTAATAGGTTCTTTATTGATACATAATACATAGTTAATACCACATTAGTTATACTTTCGTTGTATTTAATTCGAATTACGTTTAAATATTGACTTTCCTGTTTTAATCGATAAATTAATATAAAAGTGCTATTTTTTAACAATTTCACTGATACAATATCCACCACATAATTTTTTGTCGTCACATCATTTTGGCGTTGAAACAATAAATTAGCAGCGAAATATTGAAAACAAGCGAATATTGTTAAATTATTAACGATATGAATTTTTAACAAGTATGCTATGAGGGCGGCACCTGGCAGTTCGATCATGAGAGTCGGCCGTTCGCGAAATTATTGAAGCGTAATTTATGCGCGCAATTTGTACACTGCGCGAATTCACTTCTTGCGGCATTCATCACAGCCGGATGCGAAGCAATTCGTTTCAACAATCGTCGACGTTATAGTACAGTTACGAGTGATGGATGCTAACTAGATTTTTTAATTTTTCAATTAAAGATTATTATTTCAACGTTAGATTAGCGCAAGCGTCATGCAAGGTTCAGATAAAAAGAATAGTTCACACACACATACACACACAGAGAGAATTCGCTTAAATTGCTATTACAGTATTTTTCATTAGTACATCCCATCCTTCATGTTTTTATGCAGCCAAGATGTGTGAGAATTTTACATACTAAAGCCCCTGGAAGTGTTTGAGAAGATTCCAGGATCTGATATAAAAGCAGCGTTGTCTTTTGCCCTAAGAATAAACTTAATACATCCCAACCCAACAGTGGTTTTCACGATCGTATTGCTGTGATTCCAACTTTAAATCTGGTGCATGTATCATCTTGATACCTCACTTATATGCTGAAATATAGTAATAGGATATTTCATGCGTTCAAAATCGCGGGAAAAAGATTATATACCTATATCAGCACAAGTCACTGAAGATCAATGATTAATGAACTGAAGTAAATATTGGGAACTGCTGCATTCAAGAGGCTCCAGGACACATTGCAAGCTCCAATAAGGAGAGGCCTCTACTACCAGTGAATTACAAAAGCCTGATACATAAGTAATAGTTATCTCAGGATCGTATGGAGCTTAAAAATATCGTACAGAAACCATAACTGTTAGATTTGAGTTGCACAAAGGTATTCTCTCGTGAAAATCAATAAGAAATTAGGAAGGGCTTTGCTAAAATAAAATTAACGAGCGCAGTTCCCGGCGGAAGGCGACGCCAGGAAACAGAGGCAGTGACGGATCTTATCTATCTAGCCCCGAACCCTAATAACTTATCCTAAACTTAGTTTATTTATAAGAAATAGAACATAAGCAGTGTGAGAACAGTATTTAAATAATCCCAAATGTAAACAGTAAAGAGTCTTTACAAATTATTAATTAATGATAATTTATGATAGGTACCTGTAAAATAATATTTCGTTATTGAAAATAAAGATTTTTTTAATTTAGTGGAAAAAGCAACGAACCGTTTCCTTTTTTTATAGCTGGCCAATTGAAACGTTTCCAGCTCTCTGAATAATTCATCTTTCGTTTGAACAAAGACGAAGTGGGCCGCGCGGCGATTCTTTGATCTTTTGTAATTGGAATCGATGCTCATATTAAAAAGAGAAAATTCTTTAGAGCAACCGATGAAATGCACCGAAGCCATTTTCTTCAAGACGATTAGGGGCACTGATTTCGCGCCTTCACAAAAAAAACACGGCTTCCTCTTGTCTTTAAATGGTAGAATAGACGAAGAATAATTTTGTTTATGTGTACAGTAAAATAACTTTTGTTCATTGTATACGGATTTTTCCTTTTAAACTTCAACGCTTCAAAATTTCTGGCAACTGAACAGATAATTTAGTAGCGAGCCATCAGTCTTGCAATATGTGAGCTTGAGCGTCCAAATTGTTTGGCTTGCATCCTTTTCTCTTCGCCAACATCTTAAGTATAAAAATCTTAGCATACATTACAAGCAAAATAGTTTACACTTTTTATATTAACAGTGATTTTACTAAAAATAATCAAATAAGTAATATAGATTAAAAGAAATTACTATGAGGATATTATTTATTATAATAAGATCTAATTTTTACCAAAAAGTAACGAACTTCAAAGTACTAGCCTAGGAAAAGTAGTAAAGGATTTCCTGTAGTTCCTCATGAATCGTATCATCAGAAAAATATGGAAAAATATAGGACTAACCTGGAAGGATCCGAAAGGCCTTTATGTCCTCGAATACAAGAATAATAATATAATATTTTAAATCTGTTGAAAAGTAACTGAGTTCTTTGGTAACAAACATAAAAAAATACAATTGAATTGAGAAAGCGGTTAAATATATATATTTTATGAACTGCAAATTTAAAAATTAGCGCAATATTTTATAATTTTATAGATTTATTTTATAGACTATTTCTTAGTCAATATTAGATAATAATTGGTTCATTATAAACTTGAATTATATTTTGTATTCTATTGTATACTAAATATATTATATTTATATCTAATATTCAATATAAATTCCCTTTTGTCACAAGAGCAATATCGCACACACTTATGTCTATCGAAATTACTTTGGCAACTCTATCAATAAAGTCGCGAACTTGTGCAATAACAGATATTATCGATTACATAATAGACGGGAGATTGCTGTCCGACCGGGCTAATGTTGTCTCCACTTGGTTAGTGAGAAATATAAAACATTGTTATCTATAACACAAAATAGATTCAAACTTATTACGAGTAATTTTAACCTTGTCGTCAACCTTGGTGATGAAGACAAAAGTTAGATTGTCGTTTATCCAGCAATGGAATTTTATGGGGCGATGCATTCGTTTTTGTTTCAAAAGAAACGTACTAATTTCCTAATCAAGAAAGAAGTTTTTTTTTACAATGCCTTTTTGTGGTTGTATTTTCAAAATAATTTACCTTGTTATAAAGAGTACCCGGATGACCGAGCTTAGCTCGGTTTAGTATCGCTTAACAACGCCATAAGCTTTAGCTTTAGTGTAGCTACTTGCCAATAGATGTCAGGAAGAGTCTATTGTAGCCGTTTTTCATTGCCTGAAAACACGGATAAAATGTCATTTTTTTAAAATTAATCCTAGCTAGATCGATTTATTGCCCCCGAAACCCCCTGCATACTAAATGTCATGAAAATCGTTGGAGCCGTTTCCGAGATTGCTCATTTAAAGGTATTAGATTTAACACTAATGTTGTCAAACACGACAGTAAAATCCCTTAATGGGGGCTTGAGAGAAGCTTTTCATGAAAACTAAAACTGTATCATTGGATTTTTGAAAAATAAATATTTCTAGCCAGGAATCGAATCCGTTTTTGCCAAAATAACACTTTGTATTATTACATATTTCGATAGTGTCGCTATACGGATTGAGTCTCATTCAGGTTACAGTGTACACCACATTCACATAACACGGTATAATTTAACTTCATAAACTTTATGAGGATAGTCTGCGAAAGTTTAAAATTTAATCCCGCTACGGGTAAGAGACTAGAAAACTTAACCGGCCCAAACTTTGGCAACATCCCCGAAAGAACACATTTTGTTTAAGTAGCTTGCTTTTCGTATCATAAAATAAATCGTCATAATAAAAAGATAATTTGTCTTATTAGATTTGATACATATGGATACGATGGATAAGTACCAAAGTACTTTTTTCCAGTTTCGACTATTATGTATGTTATGTACCTACCTACTTTTGATAATGTGTATCTTATCAAAAAATTAATATGAAATGAGGGCCAAATTCTGTGTAGAAAATCCTAAAATGTTAGTCACAAGAACATGTAATTCAAGCTCTACATTTGACTTGGCTTGTTTTCACGTACCTAGAGACTGTATGATATTTATAAAATATCTTCATTGAGTTCATGTATTTCGGTTTAACAGATCTCGAGTTGTGAAGATGTCAAAAGTAGCTCGAAATAGTTCGTGTAATATTACACATGGCAATGTGTAACCAGTTCCCTTTTTTTTGGATTCAAAAGGCTTAGGGCCGGTCAGAGTAGTTATTGATGCTGATAGATAGATGGATGGGACAAAAATTGCCGTACTTTATAAATTACTAAAAGAGAGTACTGCATATTGCGGTACTGACTAAATTTTGTTAAGAGGAATCGTTTATTTCAATTGTTTTATATCTGGCTGTTACATTTATAGCTTACACTTTATGTAGCTATCACGAACTTAAGTTAAACACTTTATAGCGAATGTTAGACGACTCGGAACGTGTTCGATGTTCACAGAGCCGAGTCAACGACGACTTTATATCGAGACGAGCTACCTAGAAACTCTTGACAACTTTTACTGAACTTTATAACAGAATTGCTGGTTCGATTTAAAAGTCTTTAATACACTTTGTACTGTATTGAAATTCTGTCCAAGAAAATATTACCAAACAATGAAATGAAAGTCAACGAATTTGTTTTAAATCCATAGAGTTAATGTAAGATTATTTTAAAACACTGTAAGGATTTTAATGGCGATAACCAAACCAGTGATATATACTTGAATCTTTCTTTTTCAATGTCCAGGAATTGGTAACATTAACTATGATTAATATTATCTTAAATGACATAAACTATTGGAACGAGGTTCCTTATCGCACGTTGTGAAAGGGGGCTAGACAGAAAATTACGACACTTTTTGATTTTACGAATGACGACACTTTTTTTGAAGTGATTCAGTGAGTTTTACAGAGATGGCGCTGTACTGTACAACTTTCTGAAACAAAACAATACTTAATCGAAAGGAACTTCGTTCCAAAGCTTCTCATGTTTTATAATATTATTTGTACATATTTCTTCAAACCACGTTTCTATGACTATGTCAATGTTATTACTTTTATGTCCAAATACATCAATTGAAACCTACTTGTAAAGAAATAGATATATCCAATCACCATGAAAACTACCAATATACTCGTATATGACATTAATATACACTAAATATAATAGCAGTTATGAGTTTAGTAGGTGCTACAGTATAATAGAACCAGCTGATATTATCAGGCATTCAGCTTCAATTGATACAAATACTGTTAAATGTATATCAAAACATGTGGGTCAGTCATAGAGGTGCATAAATGTAATATCAAGTTTACTTAATTTAATAATAATACCTAGAATTATCTCCATATTTAAAACACAGAAAAAGAATGATAGAGTAACATGGCTACGTACACGTGATGATATTGGTAATTTGGTACGTGGTAGAACCTCTATACGGTTCACTTATTTCTACCGTATAAGCAGTTGTTATATTCCAGTCGAAACTTTAGGTTACACTTATACAAAATACGCCCATCTGTCCTCAGAGGTAGTAATGCATTTGAGACCAAATTTGAGTGGGAAAAACATAAACTATATGATGACTAATATTTACTAACAGGACCAATCTACAATATCAGTCTTAACTTTTACAGTACTCTTCCTAACGAATTATAACTACTAATATTCTCATTAACACCTAACACTAACATTAACAACTAATACTAACCGTCCACAGTCCATCCGATGCTGGTTACACACGATCAAGTATACTCGTACTTGTCAAGTTTGCAGCGGACTTTACGCAGCATACAGTAAACTTGACGGTGTATGGCCACGGTATGACTGTCTGGCTATATACTGCCGTCATACGGTGAAAGGCCGTAACTCAATTTTTGGTAAAAATGAGTTAAATATAGATTCGGAATCACCGAGAAATTTCCAACCTTTCTGTGTAGGTGATATAGCTCTAACTCAATCGTAGCCCGAGTTACAAGTAGATAAAAAGGCGTAACTTAGTCCCAGAAACGTTGTTATCTAGGATGAATAGCCATAAATTCGTTTTTTAAGCCCTTTCTTATTAGTAAAAGCAATTCTCATGTTTGAAAAGCCGTAATTTCATTTTTAGGCCTTTTCAAATTAGCATAATTCACCAGCAATGATTCGATATCCTACAATCAAAAACCCTAATAGACGTTAGGGCTTTTAATTATTGTATTCTCGCCGAACTTTACTGTTAATTTTCAAATAACTTACATATTTTGAGTTATTGGTCGCGGCACGACCACTGACCAGCAACAGACGGGCTACCGACGCCACCCTTAATGCGTGCACTCATGGATCGCGGCCTAGGTGCACCAGCGGCACATAATTATTATAAGAAATTGTAACATATCATTTAAATTCATTACAAGTACCTAAATTGAGTAAACGAGTAGTTTTACTTCTAATCAATCAATGACCACTTACCATCAGGTGGCCTGTCTGCTTTTTCGTCAGTCTTTCAGGATATAAAAAAAGACATTTTGTCAAAGACTGATAATAATAAATAAGTTTTATGTCACCAAATCTTATGAAGATACTAATGATAAAAGGCGTAATGTTTTAATTAAGGCTTTTCTATTTAAAAGGAATAACAGTATAAAATCTTCGATTCTAGCGAGAAAAGACGTTAACTGAAATCATAACAAGAAAAGACCTAACTATCTAGTTGAGGCTTTTCTGTTTAGGGTTGTATAATTTTCCTTATATTTTTTCTAAAATGAAAGGGAAAATTGAATTAAAAAAAAACTGTGTTTCAGTTTATAATTAAAACCAAATGTAATAGAAAAAAGGAATTATTATACGAATTATCAAAGATTAAAATCATAAAAAAAGCCTGTAGATAGTGCTTAAAACTTTGCTTCAGACAAAAGTGCAATTATCTCAAAACTGCTTTTTCGTAGTTACGGCCTTTCACCATATGGGGGCAGTATAGCTATCTCATGCAAACTAGATGCCGCATCAACTCGAACTGCAAACTTCACAAGTACACTTGATCGTATATGGCCAGCTTTACAGTGCTATTTTTACAGTGTTGACATTCAGTTAATATTATTAAGCGCCAAATAAGAATGTTTCCGAACAAACAAAACATGTTTTATCTCATGTTTTGTAGTCGAACTCTGCAGGGGACAGCGTAAAAACTATGGTATTATTTTATTAAATTACTAGCTGTGTTGCCCGCAGCTTCGCACGCGGAAATTATGCTAATCATATTTGTACCCCTTACAGAAGAAAATTTAAAAACAGGTTAATTTATATTGAACTACTTATATTTAGGAATTTATATAATGAAACCTACGATACAATAACAAATCATTCCTCCGGGCGGGAGCGGGTTTTGAAAAAAATACAACATTAATATCATATACTTAATTTGTTTTTTCTTTTTCATTAAAAATTTCAAAAAACTTGAAAAATGATTTCCTTCAATTAAAGGAGGAACGTTTTCTGCAAATTTAAAGGAAATATTAATTAAATAATAATTAAATATTAATTAATAATTTTCCATACAAAGTTTCATCTTGTTTCCGGGGAAAACTTTTATTTTTTTCGGGAAGAAAGGTTTCTAAAATATGACCCAAAGTATAAGGAACAACTTAACTAATTTCCGTCGAAATCAGTTTAAAGGTTTTCATGTGATGCCGATATCAGAGAAACAGATAGACAGACAAACTAATTAAAACAAAATTTTGTTGGTGCTCTAACACGTTATTAAAGTGCCCTCCCCCTCTCCCGCTCCCGGTCCCTCTCCCTCCCCCTCCCCTTCCCTTCCCCTCTCCTCCATTAGCCCTCCCCTCCCCATCCCTTCCACTCCTCTCCCCCTCCCCCTCCCCTTCCCCTCTCCTCCATTAGCCCTCCCCTCCCCCATCCCTTCCACTCCTCTCCCCCTCCCCCTCCCCCTACCCCTCACGCTACCCCTCCCCTCAGTCTCCCCTCCCCTCCCACGCCGCTCCCCTAAAAAACCTAAACCTAAAACTATAAGTTAAAAGTACCAACAAAGTACATTCACTGATTATTAGGCGATACGAAGTTCGCCAAGACAGCTAGTGTTAAATATTTATTTAATGATGCCAAAGAAGTATAACTTCTCAAGCGCGTACATAAGTATACGTTTGTTTTTTTTGTGAAAGCTATAAATTACTATAATTTTTTAGCTTACACAAAAAAAGATTGTGTGGTTTTATGAAACCACGGTATAAGTGAAACTTTTTGTCGTATTGTAGACATTTAACTAAAAATTTTTGGATAAATATTCGATTTAGGGTATTAAAATGGCATCATCCTCGTTGATCAGTTTTTCGGACTGATTAACTGTGTCGTTGTTTATCAAAAGCAAGAAATAGCAACATAAGTATATACCTGGGCATCATTAGACCTTCAGAATGTATCATGTAGTAGCACCCGTACTCAATCAGATAAATGTTGATAGCTAGGTCATCCTAAGTACTTCCGTTACTGAGAACCGATAAGTATATACCTGGTCATCATCAGACCTTCAGAATGTATCATGTAGTAGCACCCTTACTCAATCAGATAAATGTTGAAAGCTAGATCATCCTAACTATTTCCGATACTGAGAACCGATAAATATATACCTGGTCATCATCAGACATTCAAAATGTATCATGTAGTAGCACCCGTACTCAATCAGATAAATGTTGAAAGCTAGGTCATCCTAAGTACTTCCGTTACTGAGAACCGATAAGTATACTTATACCTGGTCATCATCAGACCTTCAGAATGTATCATGTAGTGGCACCCGTACTCAATCAGATAAATGTTGAAAGCTAGGTCATCCTAAGTACTTTCGTTACTGAGAACCGATAAGTATATACCTGGTCATCATCAGACCTTCAGAATGGACAGAATGTATCATGTAGTAGCACCCGTACTAAATCAGATAAATGTTGAAAGCTAGGTCATCCTAAGTACTTCCGTTACTGAGAACCGATAAGTATATACCTGGTCATCATCAGACCTTCAGAATGTATCATGTAGTAGCACCCGTACTCAATCAGATAAATGTTGAAAGCTAGGTCATCCTAAGTACATCCGTTACTGAGAACCGATAAGTACATACCTGGTCATCATCAGACCTTCAGAATGTATCATGTAGTAGCACCCGTACTCAATCAGATAAATGTTGAAAGCTAGGTCATCCTAAGTACTTCCGTTACTGAGAACCGATAAGTATATACCTGGTCATCATCAGACCTTCAGAATGTATCATGTAGTAGCACCCGTACTCAATCAGATAAATGTTGAAAGCTAGGTCATCCTAAGTACATCCGTTACTGAGAACCGATAAGTACATACCTGGTCATCATCAGACCTTCAGAATGTATCATGTAGTAGCACCCGTACTCAATCAGATAAATGTTGAAAGCTAGGTCATCCTAAGTACATCCGTTACTGAGAACCGATAAGTACATACCTGGTCATCATCAGACCTTCAGAATGTATCATGTAGTAGCACCCGTACTCAATCAGATAAATGTTGAAAGCTAGGTCATCCTAAGTACATCCGTTACTGAGAACCGATAAGTACATACCTGGTCATCATCAGACCTTCAGAATGTATCATGTAGTAGCACCCGTACTCAATCAGATAAATGTTGAAAGCTAGGTCATCCTAAGTACTTCCGTTACTGAGAACCGATAAGTACATACCTGGTCATCATCAGACCTTCAGAATGTATCATGTAGTAGCACCCGTAGTCAATCAGATAAATGTTGAAAGCTAGGTCATCCTAAGTACTTCCATTACTGAGAACCGATAAGTATATACTTGGTCATCATCAGACCTTCAGAATGTATCATGTAGTAGCACCCGTAGTCAATCAGATAAATGTTGAAAGCTAGGTCATCCTAAGTACTTCCATTACTGAGAACCGATAAGTATATACTTGGTCATCATCAGACCTTCAGAATGTATCATGTAGTAGCACCCGTACTCAATCAGATAAATGTTGAAAGCTAGGTCATCCTAAGTACTTCCGTTACTGAGAACCGATAAGTACATACCTGGTCATCATCAGACCTTCAGAATGTATCATGTAGTAGCACCCGTACTCAATCAGATAAATGTTGAAAGCTAGGTCATCCTAAGTACTTCCGTTACTGAGAACCGATAAGTATATACCTGGTCATCATCAGACCTTCAGAATGTATCATGTACTACTCAATCAGATAAATGTTGAAAGCTAGGTCATCCTAAGTACTTCCGTTACTGAGAACCGATAAGTATATACCTGGTCATCATCAGACCTTCAGAATGTATCATGTAGTAGCACCCGTACTCAATCAGATAAATGTTGAAAGCTAGGTCATCCTAAGTACTTTCGTTACTGAGAACCGATAAGTTAAGAACCGACCGTCACGCGACATGCGACACACATACCAAAAAGTTTGAGACGATGTAATAAAAGTTTCACTTTAAAAAGGCCTCTTAACTTCAAAACTTTAAGGGATGAAATTCCAAAAAAACTTAATACTTCCAAATTTTGTTTCTAATCTGGACCTTATATATAAATTTTTATGTTTTTAACTTAAAAAATGACGAAAATGCGTAATAAGTTCCATTGCCTAATTTTGGAGCTTTCTGGATTATTGGAGGAATTTCTAGAACATTTTATATTGATCAGAAAATTGGCATACAATCTAGATCATTTAAGAAATTTCTAGGTCATTCTAAAATCTAGAACAATTAAAATGTTTTTATATTAATGATAATCACACATTTCTAGAAATCACATGCTGTTAATTCTTTAGAGGAATAACTGGTTGTTGCAGCGAATAATTAAAACTTTTTCGAGAGCACACATTTAATTTCTGTAAGAAAAACACAGAGAGAATGAATGCATTCATGCGACGGTCGACAGATAACAAATCATAAATTTGCGTGCGTAGCATCCTGGTCATCTACCAGCAACACGCGGCTCTAAAAAACGTTGCTCCCACGAAAAAGTAGGCGTTTCAATTCAACACGTTTCAACCCCGTATCTTCTACACCCTTAAAGGTATCAACTTGCAACCACCCTTATCTGAGATTTGAGCCTCGTACTTATTGCGACATATACACACTATGCGCTTGCAACGTGCATTATTGGCTGCAAAGTGAAATATAGGGACACACACGTCCTCTTTTATATATATAATAGATTAATAAAAATGATATTAGGCAATAATAGCAACTTTTATTGGTGTTCCTGTAAAATTTATTAAATAAATAAATAATAAAAAAATATTATATATTTTTGACATTATAAATAAGAAAATTCGAAGTATAATTAAGGGATACGGTAAAAACGAAGGATATATTTTTCGGTGAAAATGCTCTTAAACAAAAGCCCCTTGATTTTAAAATATTAAAATAAAGTTAAGTTAGCATATTTTGTCCATCATGCAATATGTAACTATAGTGTACATATTTTTATAATATTTAATATGCACTTTCTTTAGACGTTTGTGTGTGTGCTGTATATTCAAACAGTTGTAAATATTTTAAAAATTTAAGTAAAAATCCACTGGATTAATGTAAGTGTTTTTGAATCCCTAATGTTACACATATGAAAAAATAATTTCACTATTCACCGAGTCGATTGATGGCGCACCGAAGCTACCATCAAAAGGGTATTGCCTCTTAAAACACTATTTGCATTCGTTTCGTTATTTCTCCGTAGACGTAGCCCGGGGACGCGTATTAACCAGACAGACCCGGCTTGCAATTTTATATTTTATTATACAATAGCTTTTAAGTTGAAAAATAAAATATCTGCACACGGTCATATTTTCAGTGAAATGTTTATGCAAATCCATTTTACGTAGGAGTATATTGTTATTATACCTTGCATACGATAAACTTTTACCTTCGAAATGAGGCAAACAAATTGGTTAAGTCTGGACTGGATTTGTGTTGGACCACAGACATCTATGGACAGAGATTCGTAGGTACACTGAATGTATCCAGGATAATAGATAAATTTACCAGAAAAATTAAATATGATTAGTTTTATCTGTAAGTGATGACCAAAAATTATGTATTTTTTGTGCATTTTCTTCAATATGTTTTAAATCTTGAATATTAAAATAATAAATGTATGGGTCTACATTATACATTATCATAATTTTTAAAGTTTATATATTTTTAAACGGATTTAGTGACTTATTACTTCGTTCCATCATTATTACAACATTACTAATTCAAGTTAAATAATTATAATATAAAGGAGAATGCCCATTTCGTATGGACAAATGTACTGACTTTAACATTTATGTGTCTTAATAAAAATACCTTTATTTGATTGTGTTATCTTAATAAATTACACATACTAACTTTAATCAATGTTAATACGAGAAATACGAGATTTTCAACAAAAT
Source organism: Thymelicus lineola (assembly GCA_963932265.1). Classification (NCBI taxonomy): domain Eukaryota; kingdom Metazoa; phylum Arthropoda; class Insecta; order Lepidoptera; family Hesperiidae; genus Thymelicus; species Thymelicus lineola. The sequence continues at coordinate 8,508,790 of OZ010687.1, read as the reverse complement.
TAGTTTGAATTTAGGTTTATAGTAAATTCACAATAATATGGACTCTATGCAGGCATATTAAAGTCGATTACGTATGTAATGTCGATCTTTTAAGTTTCAAATTCATTTGACAGCCCCAAAACGCCATGTAGTTTGTAATGTATTATAATCACAGAACACCATTACTGCTGGCTGATTATAATTATTTTCTATTTCATTTGACAGTCCCCTTACGTCATCTAGTTTGTTGTATCATAATCATAATGGGATCAATGCAACCTATTGTTCCGAAGGATCTTAAAAGATTTATGATTGGCCCTTATCCAAACATAAATGGCCCAATGGTTTTCTTTTGTAAAACGGAAGTAAAGTTACTTATTAATTTCAGAAAATTATTCCCAAAGAGGATTTTTTTAGGAAATAGGGTATATACTTGAAATATTTTAATTAAATTTTTTGTCCAAAAATCTTTGTGACGCAATAATTTTTTTGAGAGTACTGGCTATAGGCATTCTCCTTTATAGAATGGACATGCACAAGCATCACCAGCGATGCCGAGGCAAATTAAATGTTCAACAACTTAGTAGCTTATACGAGTAGATAATCATTAAATGGCTGTATATAATGACAAAATACCAGGAACATCACGAACATTTACGATTGGTCGACGACATAATATTACCATGACTTATGTACTTACATGTTATTACCTAAAAATCGTGGATTTCGATGAAAGTATTTTTGTGTAGGCAATACATTTAAATAGGAATCTCCTGAAAATGTATTTTATCCGACCTAAATTCTTTATGTCTATAACTTGGTTTTCTTATTTTATTACAAAGCCAACTTTCTTAAACATCATGTTATTTCCCTTACATAAACAAACTCAATTATTTTGTTACGGTCTATTTCCAGCAACAAGCCCCAAAGAAAATTCAAATATGAAGGTTAAATTGGTTTATGAACACTAAAATAACTTTGAATAAATCACATTCTATAATACTTTTTAACCGACTTCAAAAAAGGAGGAGGTTCTCAATTCGACTGTATTTTTTTTATGTTTGTGTTACCTCAGAACTTTGGACTGGGTGAACTGATTTTGACGATTATTTTTTTAATCGAAAGCTGGTGCTTGTCGTGTGGTCTCGAATAAATTTGAGCAAGATCTGACAATGGCATCTATGTCAAAAGCATATAAGTCTTAAATTTGCATTAAGAATGTGCGTGATAAATGGACGAATAACTCAAAATCCAACCAATTTTGACGATTCTTTTTTTATTGGATGTACTTCATTTGAAGTCGGTTATTTTTTTGTTAAAATTTTAGATTATTGAGTTCATCCATTACAAACATAAACAAAAACAATATCAAAACTTTCCTCTTTATAATATTATTTTAAATGACTTAAACTCCTAGAATTTTATGTACGTTAAACTGCATTAACTTAAACTTTACTATAAAGAATTTCCATTTAAAATCTAGGATACACCACTTCGGTGCACACAGGTCGGTATCCGTTATCCGTTAATGGCAAAAACGCTATCACCAGATATTGAACACAAGATTTCATTACGCGTAGTGGCCGGTATCGTCTTTATAGTGTCATAAACGTGGAAATAACATTAAAGGGGAGCATAAAAAAGACGACCTGTGGCATTGCATTCCTGCCTTAACGCCCATAGAACGCTGAACTTTTATTTAGCTCGCTTTTATATTGATATTGGTGTTCTTTTTGCTTTGTATCTTCAGCAAACAAAATTGTTGTCTACAGAAGTACAGTCCCTTTTTAAATAATTAATTCACGTGTATTTCACAATTTCACATCACAAAAATGTGCCACTTTTTACGTCAGTTTAACTACGAAGGAAATGCACAAGTATGATTGTCGCCTTTTTTACGTCATAGGTACTTAATAGGGATGTTGACACTAACTGTAAATTAATATTTTATGTTTAAAGTATTAAGGGAAACATTCAAAAACCTATAATACTTTTGTCGTAATCAATCCCAATAAACTAAATATAATTAATTTAAAATGTTAAAAATAGTACTCACTGTCACGTGATCTCAAACGCCATTTTGAGCTTGTGACGTCATTGCTCGTATTTTATATGGAAGTTCAAAAACTTCAGTAGACCGATAGTATTGAATATTGTTTAGTGACTTCACGTGACGTTTTTGGTGGGAAAGGAAAATGCCCATAGCCAGTACTCTCAAAAAAATTATTGTATCACAATGATTTTTGGACAAAAAATTTAATTAAAATATATACCCTGAATCATAATTATAATCGAATCAATGCAACCTATTGGCCCCAAGGATCTTAACAGATTCCTGATTGGCCCTTATCCAAATATAAATGGCCCAATGGTTTTCTTTTGTAAAACGGAAGTAAAGTTACTTATTAATTTCAGAAAATTGTTCCCAATAAGGATTTCTTAGGAAATAGGGTAAAATACTTGAAATATTTTAATTAAATTTTTTGTCCAAAAATCATTGTGACACAATTATTTTTTTAAGAGTACTGGCTATGGGCATTCTCCTTTGGGAACATCCCAATTGTACAAATAATTATGATTAAACTTCGCAAGTTCAGCAAGCAAGCAAGCAATTTGAACCAGTAGAGCATTGTTAAAAGAGTATCTATTTTTACAAGTTCTATGTTCAGTGAACGTCAGACGCTAATTTTGATGTTACTTCTCTTTTCAATTTAAATACAGTGTATACAGTGTTTTCTTCAGATATTCTTTAATTAAAATCAAAAATATGTGCAGAAACAGACACACTAAAATCACATTTTTTGTTTAGTACTATTCATAGATATACCACTTTTCCACAAAACAAAGGAATTTAATAGCGGTCGAAAACAGATTCAAAATAGTAAAACGAGCGCAATGAATGCGCCACCAGATGTTACCGGCGCGAATTCCTCGATTAACGATATCAGTAGCAATCTATCGTTACCAGCAGAGCTCATGCGCTATTGGTGCATATTAAAAACAATAAAGAAGTAATATTATTTGTTGTTTCAACAACTTCCTGCCCTTTCCACATACACTCTGGGTTAACTAGTGGACAATGTCATTGTGCACCCAAGAACTAAATATTGATCTGTCAAATCATGTCTTCGAATAAAATTTAATCTCATATCCTCCATGTTACTACCTACTCTGAAATACACAAATATTCACCTGTGTTAGTAGTTTATAGTTCATCTAAATGAACTTGTAAACATATTAACAAAATATGTTGCAATTTGAGCGCGAGAGTAAATTGTACAGGGAAACTGTATAAAGCAAATTAATTTTCTGATTAATATTACGAACACAAGCTATTAGGATAGCGTATCCACCTTGCTTTGGCTCTTTGCCAGTTCGTAATGCATACACACCCGTAACTAAATACATATATACATATAACAGGGTTAAATCAGTGTAACACGTCATAGTAGTAAGTCGGAATGAACAATATACCCGGCTATTGTGGAAGCATTAAAATTAACACGCTTGTTAATTGATGTAAACAATACAGGGTAGATGCTAATGGAAGTAAGGTATCACTCCATTTAATTGCCCATACATGTGTTGAGGTTACAGCGTTAATTGGAACTAATAACGTTGTCCATGCCCCATTCGGTCTATGTAGACGACCAAATTTTACGATGGAAACTCAATTTATTGTCAATTTAATGCTTTTCTATAAGGTTTATTGTGTTTATTTTGTGTACTGGTAGGTTATTGGTTTTATGCCTATATCGAGGCTGCAATACTGTGTAATATCAATGCCTAATTAACTCTTATACGACAATTTTCTCAACACTTGGGTTAATGGTCTCGAACGCCTAATTAGGAATAGGATCAGGGAAGCGGTACACCTTTTTGTTTGTATTTATTATAAAAACGTGATTTTTAATCTAAGCATTATTTAGTGCCAGTGAACATCTTTTCGTAATAATGCATGGATTTTGTTAGATTTTCCGATGTCAAAGGCGTAAGTCCTCACAGTTTGGTGATATTGTACGTTAAAGGAAAGTAGAAAAGGTATCTGTACTAAATTTACCTACTATATAGAAGTATTACAGTGTTTATTATTAATTATATAATAATATATCGTTAAATGTGTAGTCACATGCATATAAATTTGCCAATTTTTTATTGCAAACAAGGTGCGCCCAAAATAAGACCTAAAATAATTGTGATTATATTTGACACCATTTAACGATATACTCGTACTTACGTTCATAATTACATGCCCCTTTTCTTGCATATCAAGGAAAATTAAAATTACTTTTTGACTTAATAACAATTTCAAACTAATTTTTTGTAAATTGAGAAAGTGGAGCGTCTAGCCAGCTAACCAACTACCAACGAATTAAACGAATCTACTGCGAGCTTAGTTATACGTACTGTTAAAAGCATATTTAAATTAAGCTGCCTTTACTAACCGACTTTCAGGTAAACGCTGAAGCTTAAGTAACGGGAAGCAAATATAAGTCTTGGAGGCAGTTAGAGTATGCAGCGCAGCCAATACATTACTCAGAGGAACAAAGTGCCTCGTTTGCACCAAGACCAACAGACGGACAATGCATTAGTTAAGTGGTTACACTAAGCTCCACAATTTTGCCTAAGTTCCTCCACAATCCGACCAGAAACTTAGATCATTGCTGTTTGAAATCCAATCGCAAACAATGTCTCAGCAAATGAAATGTCAATACTATAGCAATGTTCGAATATATCTATAGTTACAACTTATGAATTCTAATGAAGTTTAGGAAGGCCATGAGTATTGAATCCTAATACTAATTCATAGTCTGTAACAGCACCATTCTGACTTCATGTTCACTTCATTGCTATGTTAGTGAATAATCCATTGATGAATGTCTAATTAGAGGTCTCCTAGTAAACCTCATTAACAGCTACCAAGAAGCTCCTAGTAACCTCGAGGACAGGCTTCAAAGAGAAAGCTGAAGATGGATCAAATGACATTAGATGAACAATTTCGACCAATCATAAGCTTAATTGACGTTGACTAAGACTCGTAGCCTCTCGTAGGTTGTCGGTGTATAACTAGGACCAATAATAGGATGCATATATTAATTGTATGTCACATAATCCGTCTTCAGGCACATCTTTGAAGCGTGTTCTCCTGATAACTAAAAGCTGTTCGAAACAAACAATAAAAAAATCGGTATATAAACATAGGAGAAAAATGGGTGTAATGTTTTCTTTTAACTAGCAATATATTTATTGAATAAAAAATGTTGCATAATAATACCTACCTAAATAAAATTTAGGTACAAACAAAATAAGCTATCGTATTCTTATTCCACTCTCCAGTGAATTCCACGATATATGTATAAGGCATAATTGTCAAGAGGAGATGGTAGCACTAAATGCAATATTCAAACGCTCTGTGACGGGACGCCTGGGAAACAGACACACGTTATGTGTTGCTGATTGCCCTGAGAATAGCGGCACTGCTATGCATTCTCTACGCTACTACAGTAGTAAAAAAGTAATTGTCTTGTTTGCACATACAATGGCCATCGTGGGCAAAATAGCGAAAATATCCAGTATTTTAAATGTCACGGCATATAATATTATGTAAATTTTATATCAAGGTGGTACTTTTATTTGGAGAGAGTGAAGAGTATTTGTAGTTTTTGTTATACAGATAAGCAAGCCTAGCTGTGCATAATTTATGTAATTATAATAATAAAATAATCTAATAATAAGAAAATCATCATTGCCGGTTTAACCGACTTTGTTTTTTTTCGTGCGTTAGATACCCACCGAAACATAATATAAACAGGATAATTGCTTAACGACAAAATGCAAATGACTGGCACTCTATTTACATTTCAAATTAACCTCAACAAGAGTCTAATTTTAACGCAGTTTTATTAGTTTGACTAGTAAACTCGGTATCGTGTTGTCTAGTAAAAAATTGGAAGTTGCAATTAGGTAATAAAATGTTTGATGTCGATTTCAACCAATTTTTATGGAACAAGGACCTTTAAGGATGCCTTTAGTTTAAACTTGTTTAATTTGCTTTGATGAATCTTTTTAAATATTTATGAATTGTCGCAAGTGAGAAGGGTCGCATAGTGGAGACGTTACACAAAACGTCTGTACAACGATTGCTCGTAGACATATAGTGAAATTTATTCATCACATCAGCATAACTCGCCCTGTACTGCCATTGTTATATTTTGATACTGATATAAATTAAGCCCCTCATTTAGCTAAGTGGACATAAGACGATTATTTAGTGAAGAAATTAATTTATCAATTGATTGGCATTTAATTATAATACCTGTAAGTTCAAACATTATGTTAGAAAATCTTTAATATTACACTAAAAAGCGAACAGAGCATTACAATATCAAGAGATAAATATACGTTACTTTTCATATGTAATTACAGGTAAATGAAAAAAAAATGAAACGATGCGATGCAGGTATAAAGCACACCTGGCCCTAGAAATGAAAAATGATTTTTTTCTTCAGCCAGGAGACTATTGGCAGAGGTCGTGCGTTGTCAACCGTACCTTATTTGTTCACACACGCCAACGCATGCATGAAATCCTATTTTACGGCTCGTATCCTTCCGTTTAGAGCGCCTTTTGAATGGGCCGCGTCTGAGCCCGGACGAATCTTGCCCCGTGCGGCTCAGCAGCTCCGTTAAAAATCGATAAGATCTATGAAATTCTGGCTCCTATGCTAATGCAGTGAGTTAGAAAAAAATGTCAACCTTTTTTACAATGCGTGGAATTATGATAATACAGCACATGATCCATTGAAATATAATACACATAATGTTAGTAAGATTTTTACTTTGTTAAGGTTACTCATAACTATACATAAAATATGGTACGTTGATATTTCGAACGACATAACTGTGCCCACGTGAATTAAGTCTACTTATATCAATTCACCTCGATAAGTAGATTTAAATCACCTGGGTGCATAGGTAAATAAAGTATACTAAAAGTAGACTAAAGACACCTGGGTGAATTAACTCAGGTGAATAAAGTCGACGGCACCCCACTTTCCATGCAACTGGGTAAATAAAATGAGGACAAACCATAAATGGGTTAAAAATCAAATTTCACATGTACCTACCTACATGTCATTGACACGATTCAGCACCTGAAAATTAATTTCAATTGGCATTTTCAGGGTTACAAAAGAAAACCTTAGAGTGATGGATTGTCAGTTTTCACTGTTTTTGTTTTCTTGGGATCTACTGGATTTTTTTATTTAAATGTGTTATGTAACATAACATATTATTTAACTACTTGAGACGCTTATAATAAAATTTAGAAGATATCTTCTCCATCCGACCAGCAATGGAATGGTCAATTAAATTAATCGTGTTCATGGTTTTTTGTCGCCAAAACCGAATATAAAATATAATTTATAGAATGTTATTACAAAAAAGTAACAAAACTCAAATGAGCTTTACCGAGTCATTGGTATAATTATTTACATTGAACGCGAATTGTTTAGTACAAACCGGGTCCTTCATCGGTATTCATCGCGTTGTGGAAAGGTTCATTAAAATGCGTGGAACAATAAACGGTACCTCGTGAGACCTTCCCCAACTCGCTGAGTTTAAACCGCATTTCAATCTGTTATTCGGTATTATTCCTCTTATTGTATAAAAGCTGTATTGTGATTATTCCCTCTGAAAACATACATGCTCTTTTAAAGTTCACATTTCACCAATTAATAATTCTGAAATCGAAGTGAAGCAGGTCAAGAGCTCCTTGACACAACAGCTCAGTATACCGTAGTACATTCTCAAGCGAAACATTACATAAATATATAATTCAGGCTATGTTACTTAACGTTAAATTAATTTTGTAATAGATATATGCAAAAATATTTTGCATTATGCTGATATCAAACTGCTGCTGAGACAAAATTTACTTTTTAGTCGATAATAATAAATAACGTTTCACACTCATAGCCCCACACTAGGATTCCCTGTCGTGGGTGCCATGGCCAACACCTCCGCCTCGCTGGGAATCAAACCCAGGACCCTTGGCGCAGCGATCCGGCATGGTAACTATTGCGTCACACGGGTCGTCAATAAATAAGAAACGTCATTTTAGTGCTTTTGACCTTCAAACAACAGTTTATTTGAAGTATTTATTAAAGAACTAGGAAAGTAGAATAAGGTTGGTAATAACTCTCTTGCAAAACATAATCTGTAATTAAATAGTTTTAATGGTAAAAGATAATTACTTTGAAATACTAGTTTTCACTAAATTAATCTTTCATATTGTTAAAACTCCTGTTAGTATTACTTTCTCCATCAAGGTGCGCTTAGTAATCAAAACTTTGCACTGCGAGCTTAATACTAAAGTCACGAACGTTGTTATAGGATCTTACACGACAGGTACGACAACTAGAGTTCTTGGTGAATTTTGGGCAAGCATAATCTTAAATTTATTTTCTAATGAACCTAAGATTTAGGTATAACCAAACGTGGCATTCTTTACGACATTAAGAGTGTCCTTAACATTTTGTTCATCAGAAAATAAATTTAAGATTCAATGTTATGCCTGCCCAAAATTTACTAAGAGGCTTATGTATACCTAAGATTACGTATACATAAACCTAATATTGATACTCTTTATGACATAACAGGTTTGTCTGTTAGTCGGTTTATTTATTTGTTGCACGTTTTATTAACAAATCTGAATAGAAGTGATGTATTATAGTAACCTTGGCATAACATTAATATTTTTCCCATACATTTTTCTTTGCGTAGTACCATACGCTAGGCGCTAGGTATCCACTAGTAATTAATAATTATATAGCTTTAATTATTTTTAAAACGACTGTACAGGTAGCTAAAAGGCGTTAGTTTTCTAGCTATAACTTAGATAACATAATATAAAATTAATTTAACACTTGCCTTAGTAATTACGGTGACGTAAAACTACAAGCTTGAACCTATAAAGATACGCCCAAATTGTGTACTCGATATCTATGAGTTAATATCGTGTTCAACCTCATGTTTCGACGCGACGTAACATTTTGTTCCCAATATTATAGTGAAATGTTTTCAATTTTATGTAATTTTAAGCAAGAAAGGAGTTTTACTTGTTTCTGTTGAATTATCGAATACTTGTAATAAACGAGTCTGGTGTTATCTTTCTTTCTTTCTTTCTTTTATTACTTCCTTCTTAAAGATTCATATAACATTGGGGATGCTTTAAGTGTAACTGATTTCAATGAGTGGTAAGATATACATATAAGTACTTACAGTCAGCTTATCTGTTTGCACTTAACGGCAAAATAGTAGCCCTATTATTTTTTATTAATTGAAAGTTTCATTTACTTACCGCAGTAATATTTTAATTACAGACAGTATTTACCGAAAATATAGTTTCATAATTTTGCCATAAATCTTAAAAGCTATGAAAATATCAGCAGCTTATAAAACTCATTTTTAGTTTTAATATTACGAATTTGCCAGCTAACATAACCTCCTATAGGTATGTAGGTACGGTATAAATAAAATTAACTTTCCATGAATCGCGAGCCATTCCGTGAAATCGCAGTTTTCAATTTTGCCACGCGTTTGATAAAATCATACTGAACATGAAAACGTTGAGCTGCCATTAAAATTAATACTTACGTATAGAAATATACTGAGGAGCGTCATAAGGAGAGTCACAGACTTTGCTACATAAGTGACTCACTAAAGGACACGGGTCTCTTTTCATAACTAAGTAAGCCTCCATACCATAACACTCTGTGGATTGATGTAGTAGTCAACCTAAGTGTCGGATTTTTTATGTACACTGAATCCTCCGACATAGTTTGACGAATACTATAACAACTGGGATCGATGGCTTAATATTAACTTCAGTGGGAAGCGTCGTAATTATCGATCTGATTGATCAATTAGTTGTGTGATCGCTAGGGGAAAAATTCTTGATTTTCCGTTGTTTGAAGGGCGGTATTAAATGTTGTCATGCTATTCCTCCACCTACTCGCATAAATGTAACTCGGTAGAATATAATTTGGGTCCTCTCTATCAAAATGAGAAACCAATGGCCTACGGTGGATCACTAAAACTGACGACAAAAAGTAGAATTTGTATAAAGGATATGGAGGAAAATTTATGGAGCAAAAATGTCGAAACTAATTCAACAGTAACTTTTAAATTCATAACTACGGTACGATAACTAAGTAATATCATGTGAAATTTAATACACATTATAAGCTATCAGTTATTTATTCATGTTGCTTCTCGATATAACTCAAGTAGCGTCTTTGCAAGCCATTACAAGCGCATCAATCACGGCGTAATAATTAATGTGACATGATCTGCCTATTATGTAGCGGTCATTCGGCATGCGTCAGTACAGATTTAACCTTTAATTTGATTGACTATTCCAGTTAGTTAATATCGTATGAGAGTAATGAAACGTAATAGTAATCGTCCTTACAAAGGTCAATTTATTAGTATGATTAGAATATATTATATCAAATGTCATTACATTTGGTAAGTAACTGATGGAAGAATGTTTTATTTGATAAATTAAATTAAACGACATATTTATTTATAACAACTTAAATTAAACGACATATTTATTTATAAATTTTAGAACAGACGAGATTTTGAACAGTTTTTCTTGAAGTTAACGATACTGTGAGGCTTACTTCGGACAATATTCTTGGCATTAAATGAGTGTTACATTACATTACCTCACTAAACACTTTGTCGTTCGCCCGACGCCCTATATAACATTAATAGGCAATGAATCACTACCTTGTAAGCATCTAATTTTAGGGGGTGTGAGAAGACTAACAGAAGCGGACAATACGATATAATTAAAAGTAATAAATCTCGCAGCAGGTAACAAAAACCTGAAGAGCTTAATATCGTCGCATCTCACCGTGGGAACACGCGACCCGCAGAGAACTCCCAGGCAGTCTGCTGCTTGAAACGGACACCACAGCCAATGCTTAATTACTTTTTAATTACTATCCTTTCTCAAATTTTCAGGGCTTTATTTTAAACTACATTTACATAAAAAAGATAATCTAATATTTGATGAAGACGATTTATAGCGTTTGTAGTACGCTGATTTATTTCATGGTTCCATGTTACTTGTATTTTTATATTTACGTATAAACAATGTATTACGATTTATATGCAAAGATGTTTCACAAGGTGTAAACGTGTGAAGTTTATACAATAATGTGGTTGAAGTTTATTGTATTTTACAGAATAACTTCTCTGCACCTGTTCCCATTTCATTGTAATGTAGGGGCAAGTCAGAAGTGTGAACCATAACAACTATACTATACAGAACGTCACGGTCATTATTCATAAATTTAAGTTTAAGCTAATAAAAGTATAAGTGTGAAAATCAAACGAAACCTTTATTGTTTTTAGGGTACTGTAACTCAAAAGCGGAACCCCTATAGGATCACTTTACACTTAATTTACTTTTACGTTATTAGGAGTACTCAATTTTACGATTACACATGAAAAAAATTACACCTAATTCATATTTTCTAAATTATTGCTCCTAAGCTATATTTATGGCATAGCCTGGATAAAATTATGTAGTTTCGTGCTAATATTGCAAAGACTAATGCCTCATGTGGTGATTCCCACGCTCCAGCTACGACGTAGCAGCGACGTAGAACCAAATCTCGTAGCCGAGCTACGGACACAGTTTATTACTTTTTTAATAATTGTTATAGAAAGGGTTAAAGTATGTAAAAATACTTAAGCTAAAGTAACACACACAGACACATAGACGAGTAAGACACAGACGAGTGGCTTCTGTTGCCCATAGACATTCGTAATGTAAGCGGTGAAAATTATTTTGTAACTTTTAAATCAAAACATATTGTTTAGTATTTTATATTTTTATTACAGACTATCACTGTGCCCTCTGCTTTGCCCGCGTTTTTTGCGATAATAAGTACCCTATATTTTATTCCAAATCAGGGTCTACTTTTGTACTAAATTTCATGAAAATTCATTTGGTAGTCCATATATCCTCAAAAACTCTCATATCAATAATATCGAATAGAATAGAAGTAGCAAAGTGGTCTTAAATATAATTAAATCATATCCGAATGCCAATCATGAATGAAAAGAAGCAGCTTTGTTAACATACTTTAAAGAATGCATCTGGTTGAAACAATGTATTAATTTTCATAGTTCGTTATTCACGATGAGGCTTCCTAATTAATCCAGTCAATGTTTTATTTCATAAGCTTTAGACTACCTTGTTGTACTTGTTTAACTTGGAAATTGTAAACGACGCGCTATTTTGTGCTAAATTTAGTATAATTTTACAACTTTATGCGCAGTTTATTTTCTTTTGTTGAGTTGGAACTAGTTTACTTAAGAGATGTTTGAAGGAAGAATTGAATTATTAAGAAACATTATGAGAAAGTATTGTAAAACAATTACAGATTATTACTTTTGCAAATACCTAGCTCATTATCGGGTGTGATGAACAATACATAAAAACATCACAAATGTCCACGATCCTAGAACATCCATTTACATTAGCACATAAATCTGCCTCGGCCGGGAATTGTACTCGAAACCTTTCGGATATACACATATAGGGCAACTACCAACTAAGCTTTGAGGTCGTTATTTATTTTTGTTTAAAGATAATAAAACTTGATGGGTGAAAGAAATTATTGTCCTTGCGTAGGTACTATAACTATAGTACTAATATAGGGTGTGCCAAAAATTACGTAAAATTTGAAACATGTGTAAATACGGGCGTATTCACAAACAAAATCATGTTTACAAAAATATAAACTATAAAATATTAATTGTTTATTCCAGCTACGCGTGCACGCGTTCAGAATAAAAATGTAACCTCAAAAATCACATTGTTACCCGGGCGGCAGTTGGATACGACAAGTTATACATACAGGGAGGGGTTGAATAATTTACGAGTGCACTAACTTTAGCCGCGACGGGCCTGTTCGCTACAGATGGCCGAAGTACATATATCAAACCGGCCCAATGTTACAACTTCAATAAAACTTCAGTGAAACTTATTCAAACGCGTCGGCCGGTGAAAGCTGTTTTTAACTTCTTCTCCCCGGGGATCACCCGTACAAATAAAGAGTTAGTCGAGGTATGAAAGTCGGTTCTATCCTGTGGAATATTTTTATAAGTAAAAATAAGTTTTTCTTGCTATGTTCACAAGGGGAGTTTTTATATGCTAAAAGTTCATAATAGTTTTGGTAGGCCATATTTTATGTTATACCTATTACGAAAGAAAATTTCGGTTTTTACATTCAAATTTGAAGATTCAATTGTGTTTTTAACGCAATAAATTTAATTTTAAACTTACTTATAAGAGTATACTCACTCCCTAGGTTAAAGGTCAGTAGCAACGAACTGTAATAATTATGCATTAGGAGAACTCGAGCAACATATAATTCTGCTTCGTATGGGTCGCCAAACTTTATCTGAAATGCGGATGGTGTAAGGTAATTTTATGTCCAATTTAGATCCTCCAAATTACTGTATTCACTAACAACCTCTGTGGCCTTGTATAAGTTAGCTGGCTCAAACAACATGTGCATTTGCATAAAATTCGAACTGGCTTAACAGCACGTATCGTAGCGATAAAGTTTAAAGTTGCTTTAAAATGAAACGCTACACAAATGTTTTTAGAGAAAATCCGTATTTTTATCGGCATTAAACCTATATTAACGTACAAAAATTTAGCTTGGCTTGGCTTCAACCCATTATTGGCTCACTACTGAGCACGGGTCTCTCCCCTTGAGGAGGGCATACTCCACCACGCTGCTCCAGTGCGGATTGGTGAAGGGGTTAGTGGCCAACCCGAGTGTCAGAAGTATTTATGCCGTCCGTAGGCCTCCGATATCTTAAATAAGTTTAAAGATTTTTATCTTACGATAACAACCGGTACCGGCGGCTTTACGTGTCCTCCGAAGCACGGAAATGCTCAAGAACTAGCGGTCACCCATCCAATTACCAACCACGCCCGCTGTTGCTTAACGTTGTCGATCACTTACAATCGACATAAGCCGCCGGGTTATGAGCGCTTCACATACTAACAGGTTATTTTGAATTAATTCAAATATAATTTGTGCGCCACAGAGCTGTCAACACCTAAAATAAGAGCTCTATTAAAACGTAGTGATTAAGTACTCTGTGAGCTCTATTTAAAACAATCAATTCAAGTGCAAAGTAACTTTATCATGACATGTAATTACGCTTGATTGTGACGTGAAAGTGTTATCTCTGCATATCCTATTAAATAAAAACAATTCTTACATTGTAAGTAAGACGAGACAAAACTGTGAACAAAATTATAAATTCCCAAAAAAATACAGTGCTATAGTGTTTCTATGATATAAACCAAAAACTAATCATCTTCAAAAACAATATATGCATAAATAAGTGATTAAAACGATAACAAAGTACTAAAATTATTTGCAAACTCATTGTCAGTGAACTCTTTCATCAATGTATTCAAACGATAATGTGAGTAACGATCTTTACGACTTAACGAACTTTATAACATTTTGTAACAGTCTCATAATAGATATAAAATTTTCAACACATCATTACAAATATTGAGTGGTATATTTTGCAGTACAACAGACTTAAGCGCAATTGCAAACGAGGTGAAGTGGGTTCGATCCTTGCAAACTGGCACAATTTTGTAATAAAAAATTTGTATCTGCATAATTTTAATGAAATTGACGCAGGTCTGTCTAACATCAACCCCACCTAGCAAAATTCCTTGGAACTGTTGGAATCCAAGTAGATAGATACTGCAATTGGAAAGAATACATAGCAAATATTTGTTGCAAAATTAGCTTTGTATACGTACTGCGAAGACTGAGCAAAATAGCCGATAGTAAAATTACAGTAATGGCGTACCACAGAATATGTGGTGTCAAATCTCAGGTATGGCATAGTTATTTGCGGAAATTAACAATGCAAAATTATTTCTGCTACAAAAAAAGTGCATTCGTGCCATAGCTGTTGGTGTGGCTCCTTGGGAGCCATGTCGTCCAATATTTAAGGAAATTAATGTTCTATCTTTGCCACGAAGTAGCCATGTTTGTAAAAAAACATTGCCACATTTTTGTAACAAGTAAGAGGTGTAGGCATCCGAATAGATTAATTATACGAGTAGAAGCTGTAACAAAAACAGGTATTTACCTAAGAAACTGCTATGGCATGTGTGTCCGCATTTTTAATAAACTAGCTGTGCCGCGCGGTTTCACCCGCGTTAATTTGTGGAAAAAACTAACTACTTAAATATATGATATTATATAGCCTTCCTCGATAAATGGACATCATACATAAAAATAATTCTTAAATTCGGTTGAGATTAGCGCGTTTAACCAAACAAATTCTTCAGCCTTATAATATTAGTATGGATTACCAGATCAGTAAAATTAAAAGATAAATCCTTCGAGTTATTTAAAAGTGAATTATTTAAAAGTAAATGTAATTACTCAGTAGAATTAATATTTTTTGGGTGACAATATTAAAACTTAATATTAATTTTAGATTGTAAACAACATTTTAATTTGGCTTCAACCCATTAATGACCCACTACTGGGCACGG
The DNA here is from genome assembly GCA_963932265.1 of Thymelicus lineola. NCBI lineage: Eukaryota > Metazoa > Arthropoda > Insecta > Lepidoptera > Hesperiidae > Thymelicus > Thymelicus lineola. The sequence goes on along the minus strand of OZ010687.1, from coordinate 8,493,183 downwards.
GTCTCTCCTCTTGAGGAGGCCTAGAGCATACTCCACCACGCTGCTCCAGTGCGGATTGGTGAAGGGGTTAGTGGCCAACCCGTGTGTCGGAAGTTTTCAAACCACCCGAGGGCCTCCGACATAGCTTAACGACTGTTATCTTATGATAACAACCGGGACCGACGGCTTTACGTGCCCTAAATAAAAAAAATAAACATTTTATTTAAAAATTGGAAATATCAAAGTTGACATTAAATTACTATGCACTTGACATTTGATAGTTTAATAAGCTATTAATTTTGATTGTAACTTATTATTTTATATTGATTTACTCCTACATTAATTTATTTATTGATCTAATTTTTTAATAATAATATTCCATGTTTACGAAAGCCAAATATGTATGCATTACTATTTTATAACATCCTTGTAACCATATTTAAAGCAATAAATGAATGATTGATTGATTAAAAAATATTGAATCACATGAGACTTCTGGATTAATTCTCCACAAATCCGCTCAAGCAGCGTGACGAAGTACACTTCAAGCTTTAATGAGAAGAATAATGCGAATAAGGGGACTTGACTTCCACTAGACTGCTAAGAATATCTTAACACAATTTGCTTTACCTATTTGATATGTTGAATAAACTAGGAAGCAACTTTCTTTCTTTTTCTTCTCTCTTTCTTAGCCGGCAATGCATAAGTGATGCCTTTGGTGTTGTTGATGTCCATTGGGCAACGATAGCCACTTACCATCAGGTGGATTGTCAGCTCGTTTGCCGGCTTTTCCATAAAAAATCAACTTTGCAACAAATATCTTATTATTTACTATGACTTAAACAATGCAACCTTATTTTTTGAAATACAAAATTCGTAGAGTAACAGATTATGTGCAACATGAAGCAGACTAGTTGCTTATAAAGCAGGGCAACATAAAGAGCAGTAAGCACGTAAGCGTCGCGACACGAAATCTCTGTCATTCGATGAATATAAAGCAAATAAACTCGACGCTCGAGTACTACGAAGCTCACACTCGTTTTGAGTGTACTCAAGTCGCGTTCCACTCAAGAAGTGTTTAGCAGACTTTGCAAACACCGTGCACTCATGATTCGCATCATACGTGAATTGGTTTGATAAAATATTTTCCCTGATGAGAGGCTCCGTGAGATAAAATAATAAGCGCTAAAGGTGTGTTCAAGAGGTTCATTCGAATATTGAATACCTTAGCCATTGCCAAGTATAATTTGGCAGCTTTACTTCCTTATTAAGAAACACTTAATTAATTGTGTATTTCGCATTAGTGGTATTAACAAGAATGCCAAATGCAACGTGCCTACGAACGTGTTTTTTTAAGCTTGTTTTACTTATTAGGCCTTATAACTACTTGTGATAGTTTGCAGCATGAAGATCATAATATAAGTATACCAATTTCACATAGTACTACTAAGTATTATACTTATTTTCCCTGCGGTATAAGCCAGCATTTGACGCTGGGCTGATAAACTAATTTAGGATTAAATTATTTACGGGTATTTTACGAAATTAATGATGGTAACAATACTAAGTTCTGCGTGATCCGAAACGAAAAAGGTTTAGTGAAAATCGTATGAATTCTGTTTGGACTAGAAAATATAGTGTCTTGTTTAAGACCAGCCGTGGCCTGCATTTAAGATTATTACTATATATCGAACGTATAAGAAAATAAGTACTAGTGTGTTATTTTCATAGTAAAAACAGTCTTAGGCATGTAGCTATTTATAAGTATTATTCATTTACTTCATGCATTATAAACGTCTTCAATAAGCAGACGATTCTCAATATTATAAATATTAAAATTACAACCAATTTTAATATTGAATCCTTTCTTATCCTATTATTATTATTATATATTATTGTGAATCTTTTTTAAATTTTTGACTACTTACGAGTATCATCAGGTATCAGCACATTGCACCCTCATCTATTTGCACCCTGAACACATAACGAAGATACCATAAGACGGCAGTTTCAGGTTTGTGTTACAGGCTCCTCGATGCAGCCAGCATTTTATTGGAAAACTTCTTACTTTTCTCAGTGTACATTCAGGTCACAGATATCTCGAAACAGACGTTACACAATCACCCACAAACTGTTTGTACAATGTGGTCACGGCCTCACGAGTGCTTTTATTATCAAGTTGGAATTGGTGTTTAACTTTTATTTTATGTATTCATAATCATTAGTATCCGAATTTTTAATTGTGTTAAAGGTTGTACGTATGATAAAAATAATATTAACTGTCTAAGAACCTTTTTCTGGGATCTACCCACGGTAAATATGCTTGTTAGATAAATATGTAATAAATATTATTTTTCTACACTTATTGATATCTGATAGAAAATTAGCCCTAAGGCAACATGACCACCTTAATTTGTCTACGTCTAATCAGAATTTTAATTTCGATTTATTATAATTTTGTCGATAAAATCTCCATCAATCCGCACTCAAGCAGCGTGGTGGAGTATGCTCTAGGGTTCCTTAGGGGGATACCCGTGTGTTGAAGTCAGGTATAAAATTTAGTTTTTGCAATTAAGTATGAAATGATATGTTATGGTGATAAACAGATGTCCATTAATTCAGTAACCAAACTTAAGTATGAGTGATCATTGATTTATAATAATTTTTTCTGTTAAGCGTTAGACTTATGATTTTTATAACGATTATCTTGTTAAAGCATTCATATATATAGAAAAGCTGGGACAGTTACAAAAAAAATTATAACATACCTAATGAAATAAAATGGAATAAGTCATCATCAATCATGGAAAATACAAATAAACATATGAAATTCAAAGAAATATTATTTAAAAAAATGCATTTCAGCGTTGCTCATTAAAATCTTACTAAGTAATTCCTAATACTTATAAATAATTTGATTGTTCTTTTATTTTCAGCAAAGAACAGCGGAGGAAAAATATAATAATTCAATTGCGTCAGCACTGAACATTTTGGAGTACCTAATCTAGAGGACATTGTGATGGAACTCGATTAAATTAAGTTACTACAGCGAAAAGGAGAGCAATTTCGATTCTCATAGAATTCAAATGAGCTTTTTATTCAAACATTGGAGGAAGAAACACTAAAACAGACGGTTTCGCTTCATTGCATTGAAAACGTAGAGGTACGTACTCCTATATTTCTAAACTTGTGATCGCTAACTTTGTGACTTATGGCACAATCTTTGGGGATGGAATTGGAATATTTTTTATTGCCTTTAAATTTATAGTATTGAAAAATATAATATTATGACGTTCTAGGAATAAAAATTATGATCTTTATCATTGACAAGACCTATATTATGCGTAGGATAATTAATATGAAGACATGCAAATTTTAATATCAATATTTTAATATCACATTTATTGACACCTATATTATTATCCGTTAGCAGTAATAGCCTAGTGGTTAGAACGTTGGTCTCCCGAACGCGGGGGCCCGGGTTCAAATCCTGGCACGCACCTCTAATTTTCAAATATTATGTGCGTATTACAAGTTAATTATCACTTGCTTCGGTGAAGGAAAACATCGTGAGGAAACCTGCACACCTGAGAGTTCTCCATAATGTTCTCGAAGGTGTGTGAAGTCTACCAATCCGCACTGGGCCAGCGTGGTAGACTATGGCCTGTACCCCTCACATTGTGAGAGGAGACCCCGAGCCCAGCAGTGGGACAATTATGGGTTGTTGCTTTGCTTTTTTATTATTATCCTAAAGTGCATCATTTTTCTTTGGTAATGTTTTAGACGAAAGCCAAAAATTACACTCAGACCAACAATAATCATCAAAATATGTCATCATGTCATGTGTGTATGTAAAATTCAAAGAAATAAAAATCAATAGTAAAATTCGCCAGAAGTTATTTATTTATTCAAATAATTCTCAATACAATTTTACAAGTTCTTCACAAGACACAGAGGTATCAACAATAATACATCTGCCAATCCAAACTTAGTACATTAAATTCTATGCAAAGATAACGAAGATTTAAAGCTATTGACGTCTTTCAGCGATACATCAGTGGTAAATTCATACAATCAATTTATCATTCATCTACTTAACAGATATGATTAATACGATATGATTTTGTCCCTAATTTATTCAGATAAATTTCCATTAAACTAATCTAATCATTTTACAACTTTCAAGCTTTACATCATCCATTTTATATAGATTATACCTAATTTATATGATATGATAATGAAAACCATATTCACTAATTGCATAAAGGATACAAAACCGTATAATAATCTTTAGATATGCGTCTCTATAACTAATCTAATTTTAGGTACTAGGTTTATATTGATCGACAGCGAGATTCTCCTTTTGAATAATCTATCCGAAAATATTTATGTTCTACAGACATAATAAGAGGCCGTTATACAACACTATTTCGAACCATAATAACTAATAGAAATATGCCTCTAAAATTTGTCTAACACATTAACTACTTAATACATAATTGAGATTTTCGCGCTAAGATGCATATTTTATATATAATATTACACTTAACAATATCTATGTAAAAGTACATTTTATAGCTCCATTTATCATAAGCAAGATACGAATATCAACAAGACTGTACAAAAAATATATACAATTGCTTAAAATTATAATAGTCATAAAATTTCTACATAATGAATAACAACTATTTGTTTACACGAATGCCTACCGTAGTTTCTTTTTGCATTAATATTGAGTCCAGCTTTTGGCTGCAAAGAAAATGAGAAAATTAGTATACATGTAAAACATTGAATAAATTTAAGCAAATGCAAGTCGAGGTACCTTTGTAGTGCATGTCCCTGTGCATACTCGGGCAAGTCTTCCCGGGGTACTGAAAGTTTGTTGTGATATTAGTTGCGACACTTGTTAAAGCAAATTTGAATCGCTGTAACAATGTAACAGCTTTTGTTCCGTGAATATTATTTGTACGTACTATAGATAGATGTTAGGGGCAAACTATAATTTACGTGATCAATAGCAATTTATTTTTGAAGTGAAACTTCTTTAGAACCGTTAGTGATTTGAAACCGGATGCAACGGAAAAACGACAGGTAAGATAATATAACCGCTAATTTCGTATTTCAATTTAAGTTATCCGTAGCCCAATGGTCAGGACGTAGACACACAATGCTGATGCCATGATGATGCGCAGGTTCGCGTCTCAGAATATTTCTTTTTTTTTAGTTTTATTTTTTTTTAGTTTTATTTTTTTTAGTTTTATTTTTTACTGTTTTTAAATACTTTCAAATGCTCTTTTAAATATTTTCAAAGAATTTATCAACAAAAAATAAGAATTTCATTCTTTCATTCTGTAGATCGACCAGCCGATTATACAGACAGTAAAAATGCTAAGTTGTATTCATAGATGGCGTGAGGAGTAAGATAGAACATTCGTTTTATTGCTAGATAGATTTTTAAAAAGTGCTAAGTTGTATTCATAGATGGCGCTTCGATTTATTGCTTTAAGATTCGATTAGAAATAGAATTATTTATAAAATACTGTAATATACATGTTTTATGTATAACGGAACATTGGTTACCAAGCACTCAAAATCTTGTCAGTATAGGTAATTATAAATTGTCAAGTGCATTCTGTAGAGAGACTGCAATTCATGGTGGATCACTAATATTAGTGCACAACAATATGTCTTGTAAAGATCGTAAAGACATTGTTAGTCTTTCTATTGAGCGCACTATTGAACTGGCCTGTGTGGAACTGGAGCGGTTTGTTATAGTTTGCGCGTATCGAACCCCCTCTGGTGATTTTACTATTTTTGAAGATACATTGGAGGATGTACTTAAACGGTTATGTGTTTCTAGAAAAGGATTAGTGATATGTGGCGACTTCAACGTAGACATTTTATCAGATAGTACTATGGCTACTAGGCTACTAAGTTTGTTTAAATGCTTTAATTTAAATCCATTATTCAATGAGCCAACCAGAATAACTGAAACTACAGCTACTTGTTTAGATAATATCTTTTGCAATTGTGAGATTTTAAATAAAGAGATATTCAGTAAGTTGAAGTCAGACCACTGCGGACAAAAAATTTCGTTGTATAATTCAATCACTAAGAAAAAACAAATAATAAAATGTAGACCAATAACTAAAAATAAGATTTCAACTTTTAAAGAAAAAATCCACTCGGAAATGCAAACGCAGTTAACATTACAACAAAGAGATCCAATAAAACTATATAACACATTGTCTAATAACATAAATAACGAATTTAATAAAATATTCAAGTTTAAGTATGTAGATCTAGCTAAAAATAATAAATTTAGTGATTGGGCTACTGTAGGTATTTATAAAAGTAGGAACAGGATGTATGACCTTTACGCCGAGAAACAATACAATTTTTCTCCAACTTTCCAGGAGCACGTGAGAAATTATTCTAAAATATTTAAAATTGTTTGTATTCAGGCGAAATCAATGTACATAAAGAACAAAATTATTAATTCGGATAACAAGATAAAAACCACTTGGAATATAATTAACAGTGAGAACGGTAACGCAAAGTCCTGTGATTTCAATTACGAATTATTGATTAATAATAATATAATCAGTGCTGATAAAGACGTGGCAAGCGAATTTGAAAATCACTTCCGTAATATTCCTATAACATTAACCAGTTCACTAGCTTCTTCACCGACGGAAGCACTTTCTATATTAAAAAATCATATTAATGAATGTAATATTTTATTTGAATTTCAACATATAACCGCTAGAGACTTAATTAAGGCCTTTCAGTCTCTGAAGGTAAAGAATACGGGTGATTTGTGGGGCATCTCGGTGAAAATAATACAGCATATTATAGGTATTATAGCTCCATATTTGGTCGTAGTTTTTAATAAATGTATAGATCTAGGTATCTTTCCAGATCTTATGAAATGCAGCAAAATCATTCCACTTTTTAAAACAGGTGAAAAAACTGATCTTAATAACTATAGACCAGTTTCTGTTTTACCAACCCTTAGTAAAATTTTCGAAAAGATAATATTGAATCAAATGCTAACCCATTTCAACAATAATAAATTATTACATCCTGAGCAATACGGTTTCACTAAAGGCCGTAGTACAACCGATGCCGGGGCTAGGCTATTAAAGCATATATTTGAAGCATGGGAGGCGTCACATAATGCCATAGGAGTATTTTGTGACTTATCTAAGGCATTTGATTGTGTTGAGCACGAAACATTGCTGTTTAAACTTGGCCACTATGGTATAAAAAACAAGGCCCTTAGCTTGATCGCGTCTTATTTGAGTAATAGAATACAAAAAGTCAGCATAAACGATATTAAGTCATCGGGGTCACCGGCTGTGATGGGTGTACCGCAGGGCTCGATCTTGGGTCCGTTTCTTTTTCTGGTATACATTAACGATTTACCACATTATGTAAAGAACCAAGCGGATATTGTACTATTTGCTGATGATACATCACTAATATTTAAGTGTGAAAGGAATAAAGTAAATTTCGACGACGTAAATAGTGCTCTTTCGCATGTATCGCGTTGGTTCACTATCAATAATTTACTATTAAATGCAAAAAAAACGAAATGTATAGAGTTTGTGCTACCTAATGTTAAAAAAGTCAGCAAATCTCTTAAACTAAATAACGAAACATTGCATATGGAGGAATCGACGGTCTTTTTAGGGGTGACCTTAGATAGTAAACTTCAATGGGGCCCACATATAACAAATCTCGCGACAAAACTCGGTAGGGCTGCTTTTGCTGTTAGGAAAATAAGGCAGTATACAGACGTCGAAACTGCTAGGATGACTTATGTCTTATGCCATCTTGCTGTGGGGCAAAGCAGCCAATATAAAACAAATTTTCATACTCCAGAAACGGGCAGTTAGGGCTATTTATAAACTTAGGTCTCGGGAATCTTTGCGTGAAAAGTTCAAGGAAATAGGTATACTTACAGTAGCTTCCCAGTATATCTTTAACAATGTAGTTTTTATACGGAAGAATATAAACGCGTATAAACAAAATTTTGATATTAATAATCGCCATACGAAAAGAATGCATCAATTAGTTACGCCTTCGTTCCGCCTAAGTAAAGTGCAGCGATCTTTCATAGGGCTTGGTATACATTTTTATAATAAAATCCCAAAATTAATACGTGACTTGCCAATAGAAACTTTCAAAAAACGTGTAAAGACACAATTGTTAGGCAAGGGATATTATAGTGTATACGAGTATTTAAATGACAAAGACGCATGGAAATGACCAGCTCTGCAACCAGTTCCGCTCAGAATAGTAAATACTTTTGTATTATTATCTTTTTTTTGTAATATTTTTTAAAAGATGTGCTGAGGAGTTTCTTTAGGCTTTTCTTCTCCTCCACGATAAAGCACCTTCCGAAAAGCCAAAAAATGACGTGCATAAGTGTATCAGTGATACCTATATGAATAAAATATTTTGACTTCGACTTTGACTTTGATTTATTGCTTTTTCATATCATTATCTTGAAACCAAAATTTTGGAAAGTTTCACTTCTACCACGTGTGAATTGCACACATTTTCTTTTTTTATTGATATTAAAATAGTAAATGAAAAGTAGTTTGGCAGAAGCAAAAGGAGGTAGCTAGCCAGATGGGTTTCACGGTAAGATAATACTACCAATATTAGAAAATAATTCGCACCCTCAGTGGAAAAAGAGCATAAGTCGTTTTACTTTGAAATTAAGTTATTAATATGATTGGAAAGAGGGACAAAAGATGCATATACTCATTTTTTTAATTTTTCCATTAATCTTGACGGTTTTATGCAAGAAATCGTAATTTAAATTCCTTTGACTACTTACTGATATTTTAACAGTTTTTTTGCTCTCCTGTAAAGTTTCAATTTTCATCTTATGTCTTTTTTCCACTGAGGATACGAATTGTTATGCGAAGCTCTACCAGGAAAATACAACGTCCGTGAGTATATCTGTAACCAAGCTGAAACCTTTATAACCACGCTCGTACGTTTATGGTTACAGATATCCTTTGATCCATGAAGGCCTTTGAAATGCATGAAAGCTTAAATAGTCCCATATTCATAAATGATGAAGTCTAATTAATGAAATAGAAATCATAGACGAAAAGTGATAATACATACTACGCTAGCAAGTGTAAATAAAATGTTTCAGTGCCCTTCAAAGTGCAAGTGCGAGTTAGGTACTATGAACTTGTCAAAACAAAACGGATTACACAATATCGAACGACACTTGCGACGTTGCGAGTGCCCGGAATAAAAACGTATAACAGGCAACAAAAATGTTAAAAAAGTTGAAATTTGTATATGAAAAGTAGTAAATGTCTGAAAATATTAAAAAAGTATTTGGGTGCAGTATTATAAACAAGAAGGTTGGTTTTACAAACAAACATACAAGTAAAATTAATTTAAAATAAATAGATGTAGATACAAATAAAAACGGTTGAATCTGGACCAGTTTCAGATTTACTGTACCAGTTCACTCACACATATTACTTATTATTGTATCCACTAACCTGCACTAAACATTTACCAAATTATTTAAGTGTAAATCGGCACTATGAAAGTGGCAGTGGTATAATATGAAAGTGTCGGTGATGAAATATACCTTGCTCAAATCGAAGTCGATGTTGGTTCGCACCGCCCGATGATGAAGAGGCTGCGGCGGGCGGAAGTTATTGCCGAGAGGCGCCTTGGGGTGCCGCGCGTCGCCTTGCATCAGCCGGCGCAGACCGTGTAGCTATTGAAATTATATGTACTGAATATTATATATTTTTATGTAGCCAGTGTAACTATTAAAATTATACATACGGAATATTATATTTATTTATTTTATTTATAAGCTGTGCCTCGCGGTTTTACCCGCGTTAATTTGTGGAAAAAACTAACTACTAAAATATATAATGTTATAAGTCTATAGCCTAACACAAAAATAATTTTTCAATTCGAACCTGTAGTTCCTGAGATTAGCGCGTTCAACCAAACAAACTCGTCAGCTTTTTATTATTAGTATAGATGTATCAAAAGTATAGAAACAGCGGACTTAATGCTAAAAGCATTCAGCCAGTTAGCCTTCTGGCAGTAATAATACGACAATGCAATGGTATGTGAACGTGTTTTATCAATATCAATTAATGTATTTTTTCTAAAGCGGGGAATGAAAGTCATATGATAGAAATTGAAGAAATAAAAATTTTGAGTATATTGATCATTGAAGTAGAGAAATTAGATGATGTTGCACTTTAATTACTTAGCAATTTAGAATCGACACAAGCCTTCGTGCTATGAGCGCTTCACTGAACGATACTAATCAATAATGATTAGTTACTACAAAATAAATTGTAGGCGAAATAACATGCAACAAAATAATAGGAACTTTTATATTCTCAGTAATAAAAAAATGCTTTAATTGTATCCATACGCACTAAATTATTACTGTAATGGTGTCATATTACTCATATTATTATATAATAAATAACAAATTCAAAGTCACTTCACCTCAAGTAAGTTACAAAAATAGTCCTTCTAAAGGACTTCAACTTTTTGATCGCATCGGTATTGTAGCAGCGGTGCACTATAGCGGATTATATCGCGACCGGGGATTAACGGGCCCGGCGCACGCGAACCAACGGATAGCTGTTTATGCCGTATTACACCCTAATTGTGATTATGAACCATAACAATTATTAAAAAATGACAACCGTGTTCCTTTTTAGGGTTCCGAACGAAAAAAAAAACAAAAACGGAACCCTTAGGATCACTCGTGTGTCTGGGCGACCTCTCTTCACAGCCAATTTTCTACGAAAGTACTGGATCGAATTAGTCAAAATTAAAAAAGAACTGTTTTGCAAACCGTATCGTATGGCATGTTCAATTTACCGTAAGTTAATTACGTAAGTTAGTTACGTAAGTAAAACTTACAGGTGTAAGGTCGGACTTACAAATTAATTTGCCAGCTGCAACAAGGGCCAAACAAACAAAAAACTGGCCACCACCTAAGGTGGAAAGTTTCATTACTGCTTTTGAATCACATCCCATACTCTGGTCTTGACATTGGTGGCTTTACACTTCGGACTTTGCTTTGGACAGACGGACGGATGGACAGATGGATAGACGGACATACGGACGGACATGACGCAACTATAAGGATTCCGATTTTACTTGGGAACCCTAAAAATTAGTTAGTATGTTCCAGCCAAGGTTTTACCCAATATTTTCTTTGCTTTTGTCTTTTAGTTAAAATGATAATTATAGGCAGCAGATGCTTGAACTTGACGACGAGAGGGCATTTTCGATTATGATTTTTGTAAGTAGGTGTAAATGGCTTGTAATAATTTGCGTAAGTAGAAACTCACATTTACGTAAGCATTATTTACTGTAAGTATATTAATATGTGTAAATAAAGCCGTAAGTTTCTTACGTAAATCTTACGGAAGCAACTTACAGGTGTAAAGCCGACCTTACATAATTGGTCTTTATTACCAGAATATACTCGAGTGCAAATTATTAGGAAATTCTGTGGAATTAAGGTCTATTTTTATTTTTTGTTGAGTAGAATTATTTAACGACTAAAATATGTACCTACTGAGCACATTGTTGCACATTATTTCCTTGCCTAATAAATAGATTCTGAAAACGTACGACACTATATATTTTAAAGAGAAACCTTGAAAGTTAAAACTGTGTCAAAAGGGGTCAATTTGGAGCAATGTGATTTTATCTTTTAATGCTTTGGACTGATCTGTTTAAATGCTTTGGGCTCTAAATTACGTTCAACGAAATAAATGTTCTAATAAACATTTAGATGTCATGAAAGGTAACAGGGATTAACATAAAAATGAGTAAAATAATTTTATTCAGTCATATTCAAACTTAATTGACATTGTTGTTTCAGTTGCAGCTGATTGAATAACAAATCGTCGAGGAATCGTCTATGAATTCTAATATATTATTATTAACCTCGATTAAAAGTATAAGCCTCAATATTAACTATGTTATGATTAAATTTTATATTTCATTACGCGCTTGCCTTGTAAAATCATTTTCATTTAGTTAATGACGCTCCAAGACGTAAACATTTTAATGAAAATGAATAATCTTTCTTTACCCTTTTATTTCATAAATTGTAGTCGTCCATGTATTTTAAGACTATTCTATCCATGGCGAAGTAGTGCTACCTAGCACGATTTCAGTTAAATTGAAATTTCGTCGTCGTGGTGTGGGTATAGCGGATTAACGGTCTCGTTGCACGCGAGGCGCTTGCTAACTCAGATCGCTTTTTATGCCGAATTACACACTTTGATTGTGATGGCCTATATCGCATTGGTAGGCTTAAAAGTCTTATATCATCGTACGGGGTCATTTAAATTCAAAATGATAGTTTTGTGAAGCCTGAAAAATTAAAGGAATTAAAATAATTTGCTTATTACGTACCTGAATTAAATTTTATAACTACAGATTAATCAGACAAGGTATGATGACTTATAACATAGCACAAACATAATATCGACTATCTAATTTGATTCATAGTGGTAAACTTATTGTTATGTATTGTGTCGTAAACAACAGTGGGCAACTTTTACGTTACCCGCGCCAATTTTAGTTCCTATCAAAGTTTTGGTTATAACATTTAAATTACTGCAGTTCGTGGGCGAGTACAACTGTTTCGCTGTTTCACACAAAAGGTATTTATGTAGAACTGAACCAAGACCGCGCCGTATTGCTCAAGTAGCAACCGCACTACGTCCAACTCCTAGAGATTGCAAGCAGTTCTAGCACTTAATTTTCTCACCAACACAAACGGAAAACATAAACAATGATTTATAATAACAGCCATACAACGCGGCACTTCCAGTTTACTTTTAACACGTACATAATTCACGGCGGAGTCTTTGTCTAGCGGGGTGGGACGTGAGTTGTTTATTGTAGCGTGAGCACAAATGAAAATGTTATTACGCCGGCCTCGACCACGGCTCAATTCGCAGACACTACGCTGACTGCTAGATGTGGCTAGCTGTGGCTAAGCAAGAGCGAAATCTATTTCGGTCATCTGGTTATCACTATCCGGTTAACCCCATGATATTCTGTGATATTCTGTGATACATAATTCTACGATACGTAATACTATTGCTTATATTAAATTAAGTGTCAACGCATTAAATTATAAACTCCGTATTTTGCTAGAATTATTAATCTTACTATTTTTTTAAATGGAAATAGCTGACAAATAATCTGATGATTATCAGCGATACAAAAGTAATCAATGATGTGTTGCAGGCCAAGAAAGAGAGAAGGAAAAAAAGAAGAACTGACGCTCAAGAACTCAGCCGGAACTAGTAGAGTCGTTTGACGGTTGACACAAACAAGACGCTGGTAGCCATCCAGGCGGATCTTAGGAGGCTGATTACTTATACGTATATAATCATTCTGAGGGCCAAAGTTGTATGTATTCGCAATGGCTTCAACACATTAATGGCTCACTATTGAGCATGGGTCTCTACTCTTGAGGAGGCCTAGAGCATACTTCATAACGCTCCTCCAGTGCGGATTGGTGAAGGAGTTAGTAGCCAACCCAAGTGTTTGTAGTTTAAATGCTGCCCGAGGGCCTTTCGACATTGCTTAACGACTTTTATCTTACGGTAACAACCGGACCGACGGCTTTACGTGCCCTCCGAAGCACGAAAGCACTCAAGAAATTTTTGCCACTAGCGGTCACCCATCCAACTACCAACCGCGTCCGCTGTTGCTTAACTTTGTCGATCGCATTGGAGCCGCCAGGCTATGAGCGCTTGTATTACATAAAAAGGTACTAATAATAAAGGTACAAATAAAAGGTACAAATTTTTAAGCTTCACCTACAACTAAAGTTCATAATAACCAAGTGTTGTACATTAAACTCAATAGTAGGAATTAATCTCAAACGTGAAGCATCTGTACCTATAAAATAGAATACAAAATACAACCCGTATAATAGCAGTAACGATATTATTTATATTTCAGGTCAACGGAGCGTGTATTAGGGGCGAAGTTGATCAGACGAGGGCCTATATCGATTGCAGCTAAACATTCTTGACTTTGACTGGAGTTCATATTATAAATAATTCAGCTTGTGCTTGTACAACTTATATTTCAGCACTGGTAATACGTAATGAAGAGCTACCTCAACTTTACCGGCTAAGGAGTTGTGGGAACCTCTGTGCTGAACTATTAAACTATTGAACTATTAAACATAATTCTTATATTAAGCGATTAAGTATGTTATGTCGAGATAGATTTATACGAAACGTGACTTATGACTATTTATTTATAGACAATATTCATAGATTTGATATGGTGTAATCGTTAAATGGCCAAGAGCATTTTTTGTTTATACAACAGACATCGCCAATAATTTAGATTAGAATATAAAAAATATTATTTAATAAATCTTATTTCAAACTTCTACATCCAACTACGAGTATTACATATTAAGCAGTATTTTTGAGCTGGATAAAAACTGTAATTATTTTTCATGTCAATACGGGATGAACGACAAGGGCAGTCAAGTTTTAACCAAAGGCCTAAAGTTTTACTGATCGCAAAGGAAATCGAGGACCCGTTTTGTTAACTCGCTTTAAAATATTGCAACTGGACCTTTGTTGGTTGTTAAAAATGGTTGGACAGTTCGAATGAAACAGGGGGAAGGTCGCCAGGCAGGTGATTACCCGATCCTAATCGATTGACAAATGAGTAGCTAAATAATAGTAGCTGAGTAGCAAAGCTAAATAAATAAATGTTTTACATTATATTTTAAGTATCACTAATAAATTTTATTACACAATTATGTTATTTTCTTTCAAGGCGAAGTTAGAAACTACTTTGTATATGGATTATTATTGATGTACGAAAAGATACTACATATTAAGTTATTTCGTAACCTATTTACTTTTTTCGTAATTAACCAAGTAACTTACTTCAATATAGTTTAGGGTTTTAAGTTTTGTGGCTTGTATGATTGAAAACCATTAATAAATTAATTATTTAATCTTTGAACAAAAACTTGAAAATGTTAATTTAACATAATCTATCAAGTTAAAACGCAGGCTGTTCTGCGGGCTGGGCTAGAGCCGCTTTATTAATATAACTGCACCATGCCAGATGAATGCCACAGTGAATTCTGAACAGCACCTCGTCTGATTTATGAGTGGGGCAAACGAAACGGCGACAAATTTTAATTTCAACCTCTCAGTATCAAGAGCTTTCAACTATAAAAAAATGCGAATGTAAACGTACAAAAAGTAAACATATGGTACAAATGCGTATTAAAGTTCGTAATTACGTTATTTTCGCCCTCAGGTTTTATTAGTTAGCATACTTCAAAGTTTTTTAATATATAACTCATGTCGAAATTCTCGTAATTATGCACGAGTTTTGGTAGCGAAGTATAAATGGCCGTAGAAATGTTACATTGAAACGTATAGCAAACTGAATTGTTCCAAAAACAATTTATACAAATAAATGAAATATTATATTTTAACGTAAAATATGTACTTGTAAACACATACGATAAAAAAAGATCTGGATACTAATAAAACACTGTCATACGTTACCTATGAAATATTAAAATAATGAGTATAATGATAAATACTTTTAGGGAATAAATTACCTGTTGTTTGGTGATATAAATGGGCTTGTTAATAATGACCCAGGTGACAGTTTCAAAGCAGGCGGGCGCCGTCGTTGAGCCATCGTAAGTCATATAATAGTCCGTTTCTGGCAACAAGCCTCTTACTGACAGTCTGTTGACCGGCATTTCGGCTCCTAAATAGATACATTAAACAATTAGTACAAGTTTCTGTATTTACACTGCGACGGGTCCCGGGTTTGATTCTAGGTTGGCGAAAATATTTTTGTGACGCATAAAAGTTTGTGTTAGAATCATGTTTATTTGAATAAACATGTGTTATTCAACCACACATATATGAACGTTTTTTAATTTAGTTTTATTTAATATTTATGTATACCAGTCATAAACCAGAATTACTTTACGTGGAAAGTAAGACCTTTTGCTTAATAGGTTCATGGAAATACTATAATGAAATTTTACAGTAACAAGGCTTAATTCCTAATAATCTACAGGTTAGTGTACTTTCATATATCTAAAGATGCGTATAATAAGTATAATATGTAAATGAATTTTAACAAACCTCCGTATTTTATATTTTCTAATTCTTCTGTTAATATCCTCAATTCTGGATTTGACAAATCCCCAAGCTGAAACAAATGGTAGGATTAATATTAGTGATACATTTTACTGTAAGCATGTAAATAACTTGTGAAGAAGTAATAAAACCGCACGTATAGACCCATCGACCGCACATCGGCTACTATTCTATTAACTGTAAAGGGTCACATAGTTTTAGTAGTGGAGTTCCGTTGTAAAATTAATGTTAATTTTGTGTTTAGAAGGAACTATGTATTGTGCTTTCTCTCATACAACTAGACAATTATCAAAAAAACATTCCCTATTATTAATACGAATTAAGATTTAAATATTTTTTTTATCTCGAGCAGACGAGTCACCTAATGGAGGCCATACACGAACAAGTGTACTAGTCAAGTTTGCAGTTTGACTTGTCGCAGTTTGACTTGACGCGGCATCAAGTGTGCATGAGATAACTATATTGCCAGATAGCTATACCGTGGCCATATACGATCAAGTTTACTGGATGCCGCGTCAAGTCAAACTGCAAACTTGACAAGTACACTTGATCGAGTATGGCTTCCATTAGTAACTTTATCATTGACCATAAACATCACGTGGTTGGTTGTTTGTAATCTTTGATGATAACCAAGTCATGAACAAAGGTAGAGGGAAGCAAGAAGCTAGGGACCCTCTTGTTGCTCCTATTTACCATTTACTGGTATGTAATAAAATAATTATAGACATCGATATCACATTTTGTAGTTTTGCGCCTGATGTTAATTTAAAGGATTTTTAACAAAACGTAGAGATATGGGCAAGTAACGTTTCCCTTGCAATGTGTGGGTCCTGTATTTTATGAGGTGCATAAGTTAACGTAGATTGGATTTGCATAGTTCACTTTACTGTGTACTAGAACAGGCTTACGAGCGCAATATGAGCGAGCTTGTAAACAGAGACCCTCTGGGACGACACCGTAGTCTTCACTTAATTATATTTACAGGTGATACAAATAAAGTAAGAATTAGTTATTTTAATATATTTTATTATTTAGCTTTTTTATTGACTTGGATGACGGCAAGTTATCGTTGTTAATGTTTGTGTTACTTATATCACAGTATGTGAAAAGGAACAATACTCGTAGGCAATGTAAAAAATTATAAGTAAAAAAGAGGTAGATATGTCACTAGCGCGCCGAAGATGAAGATCGTAAGAGCGGTCAATTGATTTGTCTCGTCTGCTCGTGGACGCTCTGTCAATACAAGACGATACGCACGCTTTTGTTGTTGTATAAGTACTTGAGATTTAACACAATGTTATAATGCCTTCGTGTATTATTGTAGTGTGATTGGTGTAGAGAAACAAAAGATAAACGCGTGTGTATTGTTGCTCTTTTCGGAACAGATTTTTTGGTTGATTTGTAAGGACATGGCGTATCTACGTTTTTTAAATATCATTGCTCGTAGGTAATTTAATTTTAACAAGATAATTGCTTAAGACTAAAACTGTTCTAGTTTACTTATATTTCTAAAAATTTTATATTTAAGATAATATATTTATGTTCATTTAGTTTACGTTACTAAGCTATGTGAATTAAATTATTCAACAGCGTTTTTCTTCATCTGGGCTAAGTGACTGATAGTGTTTCGTCCGATCTGTGGAATGAGATTTTATTAAAAATATGGTATACTGCCTTAACTTTTTCGGCGAATTAAATGGTTATATGTATAATAGTTTATTACGTGTCCTCACGCTTTTAAATTGTTGGCGTTATAAACTGTAACGACATAATTCATTAAAATTTTGAAATTATTAAAGTAACTTTTTTTTTTTTATGTAATATGCAGGCAGACGAGCGGACGGGCCACCTGATGGTAAGCAGTCACCGTCGCCTATGGACACTCGCAACACTAGAGGCGCCACCAGTGCGCTGCCGGCTTAGAAGGAAGTGATAGACCCGCTTCTTGAAGTTCCCCATATCGTAGCACCGTGGGAACACCGTCGGTGGTAGATCGTTCCACAGTTTACACGTACGCGGTAAGAAGTGTCGTGTAAATCTTACGGTGGACGATTGCCAGGTATCGATATGGTGTTTGTGAAACCTGGCATTGCGGCGTGATGAACGATGGTGGAAGTTGGCCGCCGGTATTAAATTAAACAGTTCTTCAGAACATTCCCCATTATACAGGCGGTAGAAAACGCATAGAGAGCTCACGTCTCTTCGTAATCCCAGCGATTCCAAACCGTCTGTGAGCTTGGGATTATCGACAATACGAACAGCCCGTCTCTGAATCCGGTTAAGGGGATCCAATTGGGTAGTCGGTGCTCCAGCCCAAAGATGGGAGCAGTACTCCATATGAGGTCGGACTTGTGCTTTATAGAGCAGCAACCTATGTTCAGATGTGAAGTACTGCTTTGCTCTATTGAGCACACCCAGTTTCTTTGAAGCTAGTTTGGCCTTGACTTCCAAGTGGTCCCTAAACTGGACTTCGTTCGTAATGTCTACACCTAAAATCCCAATGCTCTTGGAGATGTTTAGGGGAACATTCTGAATCTGTGGTGCCACAATAAATGGGGATTTCTTTGCGGTTAACGCGCAAACTTGTGTCTTCGAGGGGTTAAACTGGACTAAATTTAGTCTGCCCCATTCTGAGACCCGCTCGAGAGCTGTCTCGAGTTCAGACACAAGTTTATTCCGTTTATCTTGTAACTGCATCCGAGAGATGTTTGCATGGCCGGAGTAGCGGGTGTAACCAGTACTGTCATCAGCATAGCAATGTATGCCCCCGGCTTGCTTGGGGCAAAGCAGCCAATATAAAACAAATTTTCATACTCCAGAAACGGGCTGTTAGGGCTATTTATAAACTTAGGTCTCGGGAATCTTTGCGTGAAAAGTTCAAGGAAATAGGTATACTTACAGTAGCTTCCCAGTATATCTTCAACAATGTAGTTTTTATACGGAAGAATATAAACGCGTATAAACAAAATTTTGATATTAATAATCGCCATACGAAAAGAATGCATCAATTAGTTACGCCTTCGTTCCGCCTAAGTAAAGTGCAGCGATCTTTCATAGGGCTTGGTATACATTTCTATAATAAAATCCCAAAATTAATACGTGACTTGCCAATAGAAACTTTCAAAAAACGCGTAAAGACACAATTGTTAGGCAAGGGATATTATAGTGTAGACGAGTATTTAAATGACAAAGACGCATGGAAATGACCAGCTCTGCAACCAGTTCCGCTCAGAATAGTAAATACTTTTGTATTATTATCTTTTTTTGTAATATTTTTTTAAAAGATGTGCTGAGGAGTTTCTTTAGGCTTTTCTTCTCCTCCACGACAAAGCACCTTCCGAAAAGCCAAAAAATGACGTGCATAAGTGTATCAGTGATACCTATATGAATAAAATATTTTGAGTTTGAGTTTGAGTTTGGCTTCGAGCATATCATTGATATGCATGATAAACAAAGTAGGTGACAGAACAGAACCTTGTGGAACGCCAGCGTTTATGCGTTTGATATCAGAGCAAGATCCGTCAACAACGACTTTAATGCTGCGTTCCGATAAAAAGCTGGCGATCCACTTGCATAATCTCTCGGATACTCCGTAAGAAGGCAGCTTAGACAATAGTGCCCTATGCCATACCCGATCAAAGGCTTTGGAAATGTCTAAACTTACAGCCAATGCCTCACCCTTGCTCTCAATAGCCTCTGCCCAACGGTGAGTCAGATACACGAGAAGATCACCAGCAGATCTTCCGTGCCGGAAACCGTATTGTTTGTCATTGATTAGCTGGTGATCTTCTAGGTATTGGAGCAGTTGGGAGTTGATGATACGCTCCATTACCTTGGAGAGAAGGGAGGTAATGGTGATTGGCCTGTAGTTAGCTGGATCGGACTGATCTCCCTTTTTGGGTATAGGGTGAACTATAGCTACCTTCCACGAAGACGGCATAATGCCGGCAGAATAAGACAATTGGAATAGGCGCGTTAAAACCGGTGTCAACTCCGGAGCACATGTCTTCAGCACTACAGCAGAGATACCGTCAGGCCCATTCGACTTGTTGACGTTGAGGGATAGAAGAGCACGACGCACGGCGTTTTGATTAAAGCGCACGTCAGGCATCTGCTCTAAACACTTGGGGATGGTAGGCGGTGTTTTCACCCCGTCGTCAAGAGTCGAATTCGACGCAAAAAGAGTACCCAGAAGCTCGGCTTTCTCTTTAGCGGAGTGGGCTAAGGTATCATCTGCTCTGCGCAAGGGAGGAAGCGATGATACACAGAAATTGCCCTGAATGGCTTTGGCAAGAGACCAGAAGGCCCGACTACCACAAGGATAGCTCACTAGTCTCTTACCTATTCTGTGAATGTGCTTGAACTTTGCTCTAGCGAGGTGTCTTTTTGTGGACCGAGAGGCGGCATTGTATTTCTTCTTCAGAAGTCCTGTATCAGTGTTTCCGCTCTTACGCGCAAGGGCCCAATCCTGATAAGCAGTTTGTTTGAGGCTGGATGCCTTAACGCAACTTCTGTCAAACCAGGTTTGGGCCATCCCACCAACTGGTACCACAGAGTTAGGAATGTAACATTCCATGCCCTGAAGTACCACATCAGTAACAGATTGCGCGCAGGCGTCAGGATCATCTGAAGAGAAACAAATTTGCCTCCATGGGTAGGATGAGTAAAATTCCCGCAAACCATCCCAATCCGCCGATTCATAATGCCACACCTGGCGAGAACCTCTTGGACGTCGGTTGACAGATTGGTCTAATGGTGTCGTACAACGTATTAAGCAGTGGTCTGACGAGCCAAGTGGTGCCTCGACAGATATGACATAACCGAGCGGGTGGGTGGTAAGCAGGAGGTCCAAAGTAGAGGCACTATGGCCGTCAATATCGGGGATCCGTGTTGGACTGGTCACCAGCTGACTGAGGCCATAGGCTAGAGCAAAGTTGTGGGCGGATTTTCCTGCGTAATCTGTTGTGCGTGATCCTAGCCATTCAATATGGTGGGCGTTGAAATCACCTAGAACCACGATTTCGGCGCTTGGAATCCACTCATGCACATAATCGATCGCTCCCTGCACGTGCTCGAAAAGTCGATCTATTTCGGCATTCCCGCTGTGAGATCTGTATAGGCACACATAAATACGAGTTTTGTTCCCGTAATCTACACGTGTGCAGAGAATGGACAGATCTTTATCTCCTTCAAGGAAGTCAAGACGACGACAACAGATATCTTCACGATAGAACATGCATACACCGGCATGTGCTATGAATTGGTGTTCTAATTTATAGCCGGGATAGTGCAAGTATGATGTGTCGTCACGAGTTGATATCTGCGTCTCCGTCAGGAAGAATATGGCCGGCTTCACTGTCTCAAGATGGTGATGAACAGCGTTTAAGTTTGAGTGAAGGCCCCTTATGTTGCAAAAGTCAACTTGAAGTGTGGATAGGAACAACTTTTTTGAATATTTTTTTCTGTGTCACAATATTTTCATAAAAAAATCACAGATGTGTATTAGATCGTCCTAAATACAGAAAGGCAATAAAAACCATTTTCTTGTAACAGCACTTTGCGACTTTATTCGGTTCGGGTGGCGATATAACAAAACATAAACAAATATGCTATTTATATTATGTTCTAATGTAGGTTACTACTATTTGGTGTATACAATAAAGAGTATTCTATTCTATTCTATAAAGAGTATTCTATTCTATTCTATTTAACCTTTAAACATTTCATAGCCAACTATGCAACTGCATTCACTCCTTATTCCCAAACGCGCAAGTGAAATATGAAGGTAGTTGTAAACACGAGCCCTCTGAGACTACGACGAACACCAGTCCTCATTAGACACTCGTAAAACGATCAAATAGTTACACAAGTTTACTGCAAGAAAACACTGTCTGGAAACAGCGATAAAATCAGTTTGGATCTAATTTAGGAGAGTAGGGGATCTCGCAAGTTTATCGAGCAAAGACGTTTGGCTCTGTTACCCGTGTTAAAGGTAACATGTGTATTTATTTATACCTATACAGGTTGGAAATAAAAGTAGTTGGGGGAAAAGTACGCTGAATATTAATTACCTATGGCAAATTTAACTGAAAGGAAACATTCCTTTATTTTCAAAAATAAGTAAAACTGCATTCAAAGATTTTTGAAAAATCATCTGCTTGAGCCGGAAATCGAACCGGTGAAATGTGAAAATTAAAACATCCTTTATTTTATGATACCAACTGAAAGGGTCAACTCTGAAGCTATCCAACCGATATGTCTCAAAATAGTTTCATTTGCAAGGCAATAATACGAAGGTGGTTTGAGGAGTCGATTTTCCACTTTTCCTATACAATACATAATTATGTTATTATGTAAATAAAGATGGCGCATCAACGTCAACATCAACACAAAAACACTGATCTGTCATTCTCATCAGAACTTTTTTTGCGTAATGGAACACGCTGGGATATGCACTAGTAGCATATATTTATAAAATTGTAAAAAACTATCAAGCATTAGGGTGCTTTTCCACCAGAGATGTGCCATGCAGCTATGCTGCGAAGATGTGAAATCCAATAAATATGATTGGTTCATAAATTGATTGATTTCCACCAATGAATATGATTGGTGGATATGAAACGCATCCATAGCAACGTAACATAGCACATCTCTGGTGGAAAAGCACCCTCATGATTATAATATATAATTAGTATTTACTATTTATTATTAACAGACATGACTGTGTTCATTGTTTGCTAATACAAAAGACAGTCATTTTTCATCATGACTCTTCTTGTATGACAGCATCTGCATCAGACCATCGTTTAAGAACCTAAGAGGTCGCTTGCCGACATATTATGTACATTTATTTTATAGAAAAAAACATGAGAGGTGTCAAGGGACACCCGGATGGAACGAAGTTCCTTTCGATTTAAGTATTGTTTTGTTGTACAGCGCCATCTCTGTAAAACTCTGTGAATCACTTCAAAAAAAGTGTCGTAATTTTCCGTCTAGCCCCCTTTCACAACGCGCGATAAGGAACTTCGTTCCAAAAATAATCACTTCTAGATATTACCACTTCACTAAACCGTAAGCTAAACAAGAAACACCCTCGAAACGAACACGCTTCCTGCTACGGCGCAGACAGCTCTTAATTTGAACTAATAGCTTTGGCGGCTAATCCAATGCCGCACAAAAATTTCCAATTTCCTTAATTAACTAGCCCCAGTTTGGATGAAAGCTTTGAATGGGTGCGGCATGTTGGTAGCACGATGTCGATAACTACCACTACATTAAAACGCAGTCTGATTCACCACTTTAAATGAATTCAAATATGAAGAAATATGTACTGTCAAATCACTAATTTACTGGACCAAATTTGCAGAAACTAATGTCACTTTATGAAGTAATATTGCCGTAGTATTATTACTACGGTCTAACTGACTAAGACTAAGTGACTAAGAAGGTGACTAAGAAGTCACTATTACCATTAAGTAATAGCAACTGGCGCCATATCATTTATTACTATTAATTAATAGTGACTTCTTGGTCCCTAAAATACATGTGTCAATTTATAATGTATCAATGATTTACATCAAAATTGGTTTGTCGCGACACTATTTAGTTTTCATCAAAAACTGATAACACTGTAAATGTCAATTTGGTCCAGTGGAATCATGATCAACTATATTTCAGAGAGCCATTACGATAAATGGAATTACTAGGAAATATTACCCAAAAACAGAAGTATTGCTTTCCATTTAATTCAGATACCTAGACAGAGCTATATTCCTATCAATACATTTTAACTACTAATCCTTGTTATAGGTAGGTAATTGAAAGTCATTAATGACCAGGTAATAAATGATATGACGTACAGTTTTATCCAAGTAAATTAGAGTTTTAAGAGAGACCGCATATTTTTATCACCATGGCGCGCAATGAAAAATGGAGTTCAAGGAAACAGACATACCTACATAACATGACAAAGTAAAAAAAAATGTCTGTATTTATATAATTTCATTAGAAATGTGTACGTTTCTTCTAAATTGAGTGTGAAGCGTTATTTAAAAAAATAAAATTCCAAGACATTCTGATGAGATCCCCCAAAACAATATCCCTATAATTATTAATGTCGTCGTAGTTATATCGATTATATTTTTTGTCAACAGTAATACATTCAAATTTACAAATTTTCTTACAAACAATTTCAACTTGCGATTTCCAATGTTATTCGTCACCCACCCTATGAACTACACTGGAACACCATGTAGGCATTATGTCCTTTCAAATGAAACCATTTTGGGCATGTTGGTTGGATGGTTTCAAAGTCATATTAATTCTAGTGTATTTATGCTACACGTGACGGTTACAATTATAATTTTGTCTTAATTTATATACTCTATCATAAGGTTACAATATTGTAAATAGTTGGCCTAAAAGAAAAGTTCATAGAAAAAATTATTGATTCCTTTGACCTATTTTCTTCCATATAATAATGAGTACACGTTTATACCCACGCTTAATTCTTATTCGTGGAAACAAATATATAAAACTCACCTGCAGTAGCAAGGAAATCGAAACGATTCCCTGAGCTTTGTGGAGCGCTTCAGAGAAGTTCGAATATAACTGCGAATTAAAACCAAATATTTGAATCTGTAACAAGAGGAAAATCATGGATTGATATTTTATCTGCACACATTTTTGCATTGTATGCTGACTGGAATGAAGTGATTTTACCTTCGTTTAGTTTAGAATTTAAGAACATTATTAATGACTAGCTTTTGCTCGCGGTTTCGTCCGCGGTAGACATCGATTTTTTACAAATCCCGCGGAAACCCTAAATTTTTCCGAGAATAAATGTAGTGTATGTGTTAATCCATGATATAGGTATTCTAAATTTCAGCCAAATCGGTTAAGTAGTTGTTGTAATTGAGGAACAAACATCCAAACATCTACACAATCTTTCACATTTAGGATAATAATAGGATAATAGGATGTATAATAGGGAAACTAAGTTAATATAAAGCGTGTAACAAGTTTAATAGTAACCATTTGTTACAGAAAATATTTTGAATTGCGTAACGGTTCTATAGAATCTAGTCAAAGAACCATTTCAGATAGCTTTGAATTATGAATTTAAATTACATTTTTCTTTTTCGGGTTTTGAAGAAAAATCGGAAACCTTTATATACTTTCGTCATGTCTTTCCGTCCATCCGTCTGTCCGAAGCACAGCGCCTGGACACTTGATGGTAGAAAGCTGTAGGTAATTTGGCATGATTATACATTATTGAAACTCCAAAATCGTAGAATAAAATATTGAATTTTTTTTTCAGGGTACCTCCCATAACGGTAACATGGGGATGACATTTTTTTCGTTACGTATCCCATAGTGTGGGATATTGTTGAAAAGGACTTTCAGAAATATTATGGATCTTTTAAGACCATTTTTGGAATTAGGTGTCCGTTTCCGAAATATTTGGCGTCAAGTGTTCCCCCCCTGACGGCTAAACGGTTTGAGTTGGACAAGTGAAAAAATTCTCAAAAATAGATTAGGTATGATGATTTATAAGGAAAACTATTACGACTAGGTTAGTTTAAGTAGTTAATGAGTAATAGTCGATAAACTTACACCTTCGGAACCCTACATTGCGCGTGACCTGACACGCGCTGAAATACTTAAATATAGTCTGATGAGTAAAATGTAGCTGAAGAACCTATAACTTACATGAAATGTTTCTAGTTGAATTGAATACAAAATCTTAGCTCATATGATAGATACCAACTTTCGAATTACTAAACTATCACCGTCCTTATTCATTGACTAATAAAATCTCAGATTAAAGAAATTATTTCTTTAATCTTAGAAAAAAAGGCATTGAATTATTTCATATGTATATTTCCTATAAAGGAAGAATAAAATGAAATAATAAACAGTGTTAAAGTAAATCGAGGAAAGTAATATAAATCTACACAAGAATAAGCACATGATTTTGGATTTAACGTGGCTGCGTAAGAATTTGTCACATAAATAAACAGGAGGTACGGTTGAGTTGGCTCGCAGTCGTTCGTTGGGATTACATTTGGGATTTGAGCGTCTCAGAGAGGGAAGAACGCCCAATGCGTGTGAAAACATCTGTTACGCCTTCTTTTGCTAACTCTTGGCAGAAATCCGCGACAACGTTTTAATGTATTGCCAATAAGTTTATTAAGCTTTACGTTAGCGTGTTTTTGTGTTGGGAAAGAATTGTGTACTTTCATTAATTTACGAAATAACACCCCACTTTTTAAGATGGACCGATAGGATTATGAGCATACTTTCCAAAACAGAAAATAGGTACGAACGGAAACTAGCAATGTCATAAGTCATAATGTGTGCAATTAACTCAAAATATCAGGCAATCTGTTAAAACCTACATCACCTGCAACTAAAGGTACTTATCGAAGTAACATTGAAAGATGTAATTTTATTTATTTGATATATTTTGTACCCGTCTGTTATATATTATTACCTTGTGATGGCACGACGATGTAAGCAATTATTTGCTGTAGCGTACAAAGCGCTGCTCTAGGGGAAGTTAATGTTATTTGTATTCAGCACGTTTAATCTCTCCTAGTAGCTTCACAAGAAGTGAATTATAGCAGCAAATGTTTGTATTAATAAGCGAGTCTGCGATCAATTAGTGAATATCAGCAAGTAAGTATATACCGAGTGGTAATCGACTCAATATCTTGTCTGCTAAGCTTTGACTAATTAAGCAATTTGAGTATATAATTTAAATGCTTATTAAGTCAGGTTCTTAGTCGGGAGCGCGTGTGTTTATTTGATCTGTCGGGGAATTTCCAAACGTACGAGTATAGAGTATGCCATATTTATGTATATGTATAGCAATATAATACAGTATTGTCTAAAAATATACAAGTGTAGGTGCATAAACGGATGTATATCCGTATATATGTATATAGAATTATATGAAACTTAAACGAATATTGGTCCGATATTAAAATGTTTATCTAATTTTGGTAATTTATATTACAAACAAAATATAACTATTTTATTAATATAATATAGTGGCGTAATACAATAACATTCAAGATTCAATTTAATATATTTTACCATTTGTATTGTAAAATGTTAAAATAATACAAAAGTATGTTAAATTGAATGTTGAAATTGACATTGGCTTTCACCCCTGAGACAGGAGTTCGGCTTTCAGGATCGTAGGGGAGGACGTTGTTTGTGTACTGGCTAAATTGTTTGTTTCAAATTGTCTACATTGAACGAGTTTGTTGATATTTTGTGAGTGGATTGGTCTCTGAAGACAGACACATACTTAAAAAAACGTGGTACTCATGTGGAATAACTACGTTTAATTTAATTTACAAATTATCATCCTTATCAAAATTAATTTTACTTTTTGAATTGTATTAGCCTATCTCAAATTTTCGTAGAATTTTTTAACGTGATAACGTTTATAAAGACGATGAGCCTGGGAGGCATTCACGAAAACCGAGTAACGTCACGGAAGCGCGCGCAGCATTAGAGAGAGAGGCACGCTAGACCGGCCGTCTCTCTCCCACTCAAGCGTAATCGGTCCGCTTGGAAGGTCACGAGCCACAACGCGCGCAAAGTATCGAGAAAGAGATACGCTGAATAATAATAAAACAAAATATATATCTGTAATTTAATATGTAAAATTGTAATTTTTATTTTATTTTACAATCTTTTGAAAAGAAATGATTTCTCGTAGCTCGTACGTATTATTATTATATGAAAACGAAAATCTACAATAGCGTCATCTCTGTTTATAGGTATGAACTACTTGAAAGAACTTTACACAGTACATCGACTCGGACTTTAGTTGTAATCAAGAAAATCACAGATGTCGCGCAGCTCCTGATATTTAAAACGATTTAAACCAAATTTTCAACTCAAATATGTTTAAAATCGTATAGTTAGTATGAAATTTAATATTATAATCTAGCTAGATACGCGGGTCGCGTTGGCGCGTCAAGCCATGTTCAAGCTGACACAACTGGCGAGTAGCACCGCGGCTCCGTGGCCCGTGCGTAGGGCTTCCATTACGTTCTTACATTACATTATTTATATCATAAATTATTCTTCTACGAAATAGACGTTATCACGTAAAACCATTGTCCGTAAACCGACTTTACAGACAACCAATTTTTTATTAAGACATATTTCGAGTATTATATTTGTATCACTCCATAATTGCAACCCTTACTATCTATATATAACTTAGGAAAATACAAGAGATTCAAACATTTACCAAAATAGAAAATAATACGAAGAGGATTATATTTACCTCAGCTGGAAACGAATATCCATTGATGGCGTGCTCCGAACCGAACTGGTCGTGGAGTCCATAGTGAATGTGTATTTCGTGGAACTGGTATTTGTAGGAGAGGGGCCCTCCCGTGATGTTGATGTGATGTCGGGTCTCGTTTTCCACTGTGAAGATCACAGAGTGGCCCGTGTTGCTTATCAATCCATTTATCTAAAACAGAGACAAATGTACACAAAATTAATGGTATATAATATGACATGTACTGCCCCTTACCATCAGATGTGATTCTAAGATTTTTTTAACCCTACATAATCATAACCCCGCACTAGGATTCCCTGTATCGTGGGTTTCATGGACAACACACAAAGACAAGAACATACAAACGCAGACCAAAAATAGAAATTCAAACTCATCATTCAAACCTCGCTGGGCATCAAACCCAGGGACCCTTCGAATACACCGCAACCCTTTGGCATAGTAAAATTTACACCACACAGGTCGTTGTAATAACAACATTGGAGTCACGTACTTACCCTATGTTTATCTATGTGTAAAAAACGTAGGTTAGGGTCAAAGAGTAGTTTCTCTGGTTCCAAATTGACTGGCGACTGACGACGGCCCTTGTTGCACAGTGACCACTCCGGGTTGATCAGACCCCAGAAGGCAGGGCCTACGAAAGGAAAATATGGTTATAAAAACATATTTAACACGTCATGTTCAAACTGAGATGTAAAAAGTCATGCTGTGGCAAAAGGTTTTCGCACCTTTCGAAACGCTGGTAGAAGCATTACGGGCATAGGTATATAGATAAAATTCCGGTATTATAAAATGGTTTTTAGTTTAAAAAGTATCAAACATAGTGATTTCTGAGGTGCCGTCGAATTTGAGACATGACAGTAGAACTTTTTTCTTGAAATTTCACCACTGGACTTGACGTGTTTAACTACATAGTGGGGATTTCTGGAAAATATATTTTAATCTCCCCAGTGGGGAACTTTTTTGCTTTGTTTTTTGGAGACATTAAGTGTGTACCCTTTTGCGGCCCCTCCGGTCCAGATCTCTCCTATTAATTTGAGAAACTTAGAGCATTATTTACTCTTTTAATATACTTAAGTCTGCAAGCTTAAGTTTCTATATTTTATTAAATCATACGAAAAAACATATTAAAATTCACAATAATAATCTGATTAATCTGCAACATTGCACTGCCGCAGCTGTCCGTTATATTCGGAAAATCACACTAAATAATAAAACAAGTGATTATAGTGTTTTCAAGTTTAATAAAAGCATGAACTGATTTAAATACGAATGTTAAATGACGAATTCAAAATAAACGTTGCATTACGTATCCTACGTATGTAATATACCTACATTAAACGCGCTCGCTATAATCAGATGGCACAGAAATGTAATGTTAATTATTGCAGTGACAATAGCCGTACCTGCACAGCGTTATCGTTCAAGCCCGATAATTACACAAGTTTGGATCCTTGTTTTATTTTTATATTATCTGTTGTAAAAACTTTTTGTTTGGTTTAAATACAAATTATGTTAAGTACGAGAAGCGCTCGTAGCCCGGGGGCTTGCGTCGATCATGTACAGCGAAGTTAGGCAATAGCGAGCGTTGTTGGTGGGTGACCGCTAGTAGCAAAAATTCCTTGAGAATTTCCGTGACGGAGGGTATGGTTGTTATCGTAAGAGTCGTTAAGCCACGTTGGAGGTCTTTGAGCGGCTTGAAAACCTCCGATACTTGGCCACTAACCCCTCCACCAAACCGCACTGGAACAGCACAATAGAGTAGGTATGCTGTTGGCCTCCTGAAAGTAAAGACCAGTGTCATGACTTAAGCTAATACAGAGTAGTATTAATACACTCCAGTTATAACATTTTGTATCTATGGTGAAGGAAAAAAGGATTTCTTAATGTATATTTTGCTATTTAATTTTATATATTTTTGTCACTTATTTTTTGACGTTTGCCTAACACGAATTAATAATTTTAAGGATCGGTAGTCTATGGAATTACGTATACCCATATGTAACATTATAATTATAGTTTCATTACAACTGAAGTTTCAATTTGACGTCTCCATTGTACTTGTAAGCCTTCTCAACTATGCATAGAGCTCCTACTATAAATAGACGTCGTTACTGAATTCACGAAGACAAAGTTACTGTGAAAATCTTATTATACGTCCATGATATTGATTCTAATATAAGATAAACTTCTTTTCAGACGGTTATTTCAAAGACTATGACTAAATTTTATCATAATTTTAAAGATGATTTCTACCCCATGGCTTTTTAATGAGTTTCATTATTGACTGATTCAGTTGTTTAATTAAATTTTGACTTTCATCTATTCATATTCATGTTTGTATGGATGTCCTTTATAGACTCTGAAACCATCCAACCGATATGTCTCAAAATAGTTTCATTTGAAAGGCAGCAATCCGAAAGTGGTTTGAGACCACTAAAATTCTTGAATTATTAAATGTATTAAGCACATTCGGTCCATTGATAAAATCGATTTTCAACTTTTCGCACACAACAATTAGAAGATAGCATGTAAAGATGACACATCAACGTTAACACTCAACGTCAACACAAAAACATTCTCATTAGAAAAGTTTTTAGCGTAGTGGAACACGCCGGGTATCCACTACTACACTAGGTATATAAATAATATTTTTAATACAACTTTTCCATTTCTACAGACTGAAACACTTTTCATTCCGGCATAAAATTGCTTGCTGGATAAAAATAAACGATATTCAATGTTTCATTGAACCTGACAATAACATAAGCGTTCCGAATAACATTTTCAAGTTGAATTTCTTCGCCACTTAAGCATTTGGGTCTGTAGCTGACGTAATTGTAGCTTTTATGTCCGCATAAAAGGCCCGAAGTACCCACACAGTGCCAAAAAAGTGTTTACAATAAAGGAAAGTTCACTTAACGCGTGCCCATAAAGTAGGCGTGACCGCAACAGCTGCGCCGGCTTACTCATGCAATTTTCAAGGTCATAAATAATAAAACGTGAACGCGATCCAAAGCACTTTGGCTACTTTCACGCCGCAGTTTTCTCTCTTATTGAAATACCTCAGAGAAGCTTCTCTTCACGCGATTATTTTAAGTACAACGATTTTCTGCGCGAGATCTTTTGGATTGAGGAACTGATTTCCTCTGAAATTTATTTAAAATAGCATTTTCGTGCTTATGATGCTAAATTAAGGTTTAGCGATTTTATAATAAAATACGGGTTTATGATTATGGGTCACATAATGCTCTCGGCTTAAAAAAAACTTATCAAGAGATAGGTAAACTCTAATGTACGCCGTTAATTTACGACTGTGTGTCAATACTAAATATCAATTTTAGCATACATCATTTACAATTTGATTTTTGTACTTTACTGTGTAATAAGAAAGTAAGTAGATTGGGTAAATATGTTATGTAAATTCAATATAAAAAATCAATTAAAGGACCTAATTGCCTTCTTTATATTCTAGTAATCATTCTATAAATCGATATAAAAATGATAATAAATTTAAAACTTGAGTTCAGTTTGTTAAGCCAGGATTGGAATCCAATTTGGAATACAGACTACCACATAACATGCAGCATCCATTTCATAAATTTTACCGGAAAACCTATACGGTCTTTGTATAAATCTTAAGTTTATGTGAGCATACCAAAGATTATGCAGATTGTACGGTGTAATGTCCGTGTCTAGGTACCGTCTCCGTCTCTGAGTTCAAAAAGAGTGTGTGTTGAGAGTGATCACAAGTTCAAACCGTATTAAATGTTATGTAGCCCTACAATTTCAAGTTTTGTTATTATTCTATACAGCACATCGTTATCACCTCATAGTTAGATCCACAGATACACAGACACACAAATACAAAGATACTTCAAACTTATAACACCCTTTTTTTGTCGGGGGTTAAAAATATCTTTGAAAATTTAAGTGTTCATAAAATGTCCTTATATATCACCATTGTGTTACTGTTTCACTACAGTAAAACTTAGTATCTTCTGTAATAGTACCTAACTACTATAATATTTTATAATATGTATACAATAGTGAGAAATGTTGTACTAACATTAACCGTTAAACAAAAGTTGCAACGATATCAAGGGGAAACCATTTACAAAAGGAGAATGAAAACAAAGATCGTAATAAACATTTTATGCACGTACAAATGAACAATTTTGGGTCCAAAAGAATTGTTACTGTAATAAAATTCAAGACAGACGAAGCGAAGTATCAGTACGCGAGTGATATGATAACATACCTCACAATTTTGCGAGTAACGCAATATGAATGCAAGATAAATCGCTCGTATAAATTTCGTGTCACGTAAACCGACAAAAATGTTATCGGCGCAGATAAATTGATATGGTTCCAAACGAAATGTCGGAGAGATTGTGGTAGGTCAGTGGACAGACTTTACTTCATACTTGACTTTACGCCATACCTTGATTGTTTACTGTATGCTATGGAGATTCATCGTAATATTAGTCTAGGTTCAACCTATGACCTACTATTATGTTATTAGGAAGGCCGTGCGCAGAAGAGCGTACAATCCACCACTTCAGAACGAATTGTAAGAGGGTCTAATTTCGCACAAACGGATTCAATCAAGCACATTTACTAGCATTAGTTAAAGGCATTAGAAGAGCAGAAATAAAAAAAACAAGGTGCTCATCACATCTTCAAAATAAAGAAGTATTCTCTCAAGTTCTAGCGGTCATCTATCTAACTAGCGATTGCGTTTATAGTTACTGAATCAGACAGAAGTCATTGGGCTGTGAAAGCTTTGTTGTTTCATTTATATTGTGCTCAATGAAGAGTAAATAATATTGTATTCTGCATGTCACATTTTGGTATCGATCCATTGGCAGAATCTGGTATTATGTTGTAATTATAAATTCTTGTCACTTATTGTATTTTTTACAATTTTTTACATCTGCCTAATTTTAGAACTCAGCTGAACCTTTTTAAAGTACAAGAGAATAATTTGAGTGTCCGTGGTTTTGTAATTAATATATGAATATGTATGTATTAATATACTAGTTCGCATTTAGTAATGTTTGTGAGTCCTCAGGCATAACACTTTAGTATAAATATGAATTAACATTATTACACGAAGCAAATTACAACGAATAAAGTTTGAACTGAGAATTTGATATCGATATTGCTGTAAACAGAATAAGTTGCAATATATCCGTGTTCATTATAAAGTTTTAATTTTATGTAACTTAATATGATGCAATTTATTCTTGAATTTTTGATTAATGTCGTACATATAATATAATGTTTATATTAATATTGGAACGAAGTTCCTTATCGCGCGTTGTGAAAGGGGACTAGACGGAAAATTACGACACTTTTTGATTTTACGAATGACGACACTTTTTTTGAAGTGATTCAGTAACTTTTACAGAGATGGCGCTATTCAAACTGCGTAACTACATAAGGTAAATGAAACTAAGTATCCAGAGCGAATTCAAAAAAAATAATAGTTTCCTTGAACTTACGTATGTTACAAGTATAAGTTGATAGCGTGATTCAGAATTAATTTACTAACGCCATCTATCCGCAACTAACCAAACTAAATATCTTAAGTCTGAACAGGTGCTGTACAACAATACAATACTTAAATCGAAAGGAACTTCGTTCCATCCGGGTGTCCCTTGACACCTCTCATGTTTTTTTTAGATATCGGACTACAAAATACAACAGACAAAACTTAGTGAGAAGTATTTAATAATATATCTGTTTTAGGTACTACTATAACATATTAAAACAAAATAAAATACATTTTTCATGGATTTAGCCGGCAAACAAGCTGATGATAAGCAACTATCTTCGCCCATGAACATCAGCAATACCAGAGACATCACTGATGCATTACCGGCGAAGAAAGAGATAAAAAAAGAAATAACTGGCTCTCAAGCCCCCAGCTGGAACTCGAGGAGTCGTTTGGCGGCTGACTCATGCTCAAGGGTGGTAGCTATCCAGACGAACCGCATGGAGAAAAAATACTAGTACTAATCATATTAATTAAACATTAAAATCATTATTATCAATATAATCGCTTCGAGCAGCCCTACTACTAGCGGGCCGGATTTAGTCGCCTCTTATGACACCCATCCGGCATATTCTAAGCCGCCCTAATACGGCTCAACATATTATTATTACACGATTTACGTGTCCTTTTTACTATTTTACTATCTCATTAGAAAACATAAAGAGTAGGAAAATATCATGCTGCATTTTTAGTTTGTACAATAAAAGATGCAAAACTCTGTAGCTAGTTTTTCAGAGTTCATTTGTCAGGTGGCGCTGTGTGCATTCTTTTTGTTACGAAAAAAAAATGTGTTATAAATAAAGGGAGGCAAAGCATTGTGTTCTATATAATAAGAATACTACAATGAAGTTGATTTTCTCACCTGAAATGCCATCGTAGGTCCACCATTCCTCCCAGCTGACTCCGCTTACGACTGCAATCAAAACAACTCTAATTAAGTCTGCACTTCTCATTATGAATACTCTGCAAGCAGAGTAGGGTATTATTTCTAGCACCCTATTGTCTCAAGAACTCGTCATACGCTGATTTATGCAGACAGTTCTGTTTGATTACCTCAGATAAGTTTCGAGGATATTTAACTTTCCTTCGTTTCAATTGATAGAGTTTTGAATATAAGATATTTTCTATAACTAATATT